>CM058043.1:54233114-54796207 GCA_030169165.1 Centaurea solstitialis
CCCCGTTCTTCTCTTTCCATCGAACCAGATCTGTGAAGAAAGGCATTAATTTAGAAACATGGAACTCAAAAGTAACATTTGTTGTGATCCTTTACCCAGACACTCGTTGGAGGTACCGACGTTGTGATGCTTCCATGGTGGCTACAATCACTATGGCGTCCTCGTGTATGCGCGGGTAGTGCGCTAGCACTGATCAGGCCATGGGGCGGATGGATATCCTAGCAACAGAACAGAACTATGTTCGCTTTACAGCGTTCGAGAGCTAGTGGGTATCGTGCCCACATTGCTAGTTCTCATTTAGGCCCATAGGTACATCCTGTGGGAAGAACAAGTTCAGTGTATTTTGGTGATTATGTGAACTTGAATAACACGAACTGCGGAATGGGGTGATTACATGAACCCCTTTGTTATATCTTTGTGATATTTGATTGATTTACTTTGCCATTTCATGATTATAGGGATAATTTGTACTTACCCTATATTGTTTATTATTGATTTCATTGATCTGTTCACTGAGTTTTTGCTCAACCACGTTTGTTATTCCGTGGAAGGTTCTAGAGAAAGGTTGGGCGATTATCCGGGCTGAGAGGCAAGAGCGGAAATTTTGGGAGATAACTTTTGCAGACAACCTTACTTTAGTAAAGTTACTTTTGAGTTGTAAATATTATGTACCCAAGTCATATGGTTGTTTATAACTGTTACTAGTATGTATTGTAACTAGCTTGGTTGCTCTGTATGCAATATAACCCGGTCGGGTTTGAGAATCTAGGGTCGTTACAGTGAAGCCAGCTGGTACCGACCGGTACCCCTTGCAACACCGCCGAGGGTAGTTGGCATGGGAAAAAATCGGCACCCCCGTGTCGGTCTCGTAGACTACCCACCCCACTCCACCCTCTATCTCCTTTCTCTCTATCTCTATCTTCTTTCTCTCTCTTGCTTTCTTTTTCTTTTATTTTTTTAATTAATTATTTAAATTGGTATGAGTGTGATTGAATTGATAAGTATTTGTAAGGTGTTGGTAAGATAGTGAGTTGATATTGCATTAATATGGCAGTTGGTACCACTATCAATAACCATGATCACTGTGAATGGTAATAAATAATTAATATTTATTACTACTTGATATTTATTTATATTTAATAATAATGATTAATATTAATTTGGATTATAATTTCTAAAATAGCTTACTTGTTCTTTTGAATATACATAAACTAACTTATAAGTTAGTTATTAACAAATTACTTGAAGTAATCAATGAGAAGTTTTTTGACAATTTTTTTTTTCTAAATATAACCTATTAATATTAAATTACAGTAATTAAAATTGATTATAAATAATTAATTAAATTTAATTATATGTTATATATCAACAAAAAATATTAATAGTTTATAAATTATAGAATAAATTGTGGTTTTCGTCCATATTGTTTGTTGAAAATTGTGCTTTTCGTTCTTATGGTTTAGATATTACGATTTCTGTGCATATGGTTTATAATTTATTAATCATTTTGAAAATTGTGCTTTTCGTTCTTATGCTTTTGGTAATTGTGGTTTATTTTATTATTTTAGTCCCTTGTATTTTAAAAATAGGAATTATTTTAGGAACAAAAATAACAATAAATTACAAACCCCATAGGAACAATATGAATTTTTCTAAACGACAGGGACAATAACCAAAATTCATAAGAAACTACAGTGACTAAAATCGTAATTTACTGCAAATTTTGTTAGTTATATCAATTATTTTTTAATATATTTACAAGATGTTTGGGATTGCTTATTTACAGTGCTTATTAGCTTATTCCAACAGAGTATCGATGCCAAATCAGTAGTAATGTAACACCCCTTTTTCCCTTTTACGCAAGTTAACGGATTTCCTTTAAGTTAAACTTATTTTGTGTATTACTGTTTCCAAAAGTTGAGGGG
Organism: Centaurea solstitialis; assembly: GCA_030169165.1. Lineage (NCBI taxonomy): Eukaryota > Viridiplantae > Streptophyta > Magnoliopsida > Asterales > Asteraceae > Centaurea > Centaurea solstitialis. The sequence continues at coordinate 54,235,040 of CM058043.1, forward strand.
TTCAGTTGTTAATTATGGAACTTAAGGGTTGATTAGAAGGATATAAGCCAAAGGAAACCCTCCACTCCCCTGGAAATCGATCATCAGGGAGTTGGGAGAGAGAGAGAGAGTTGGCGATGGAGAGATTTGAAGAGCAAGGAGATCAAATTGAAGGCTTACGGTGGATCTATTGGGGTTGTGACTACTTAATTCGCATTAAAGAAACCGTTTTAGGGCAAGAGGAGAGGGAAAGGGGAAATTTTCGGATTTCCCGTCAGGATTGCGCGGCTGTGGGAAAACGGCTCGTTCTCCCTCGTCAACCGTTGGATCGTCGTGAAATTTGGACAGTAGGTTCACGACTCATCAATCTACAATCTGACCGGAGGGATTAGCGATCGGAGTTTCCAGTTGAGAGCAGCAACTTCCCGAAGTGGACTGGAATTTTCAGAAAGTCGAATTTTGGTGTTTTGAAGATTTGGGTGGTGTGTGCGTGCGATTCTCGAAGGCAAACGGCGGATAATCAAGTGTGGTTTGTTAATAGATCTCAAGGTGTTCGGTTAGAGGGATCCTACTAGTTTTGCGTGTTGGTTATCGCGGCGATTCAGGTGAGTTTCACTGTACGTGCTTTATATTATTGTGAATGTATATATGCGTAATTTGTGTGTGAGTTACACTACGTGTACTCTTTTCCGTTATGTATGTATGTATTGTGATTGTGTGTGTGAAAGGGAACCACATGCCCTTGATGAGTTGTGGGGGCGGACTCGCGTCCTAAGCTGGCGAGAAAAAGGGAACCACATGCCCTTGATGAGTTGTGGGGGCGGACTCGCGTCCTAAGCTGGCGAGAAAAAGGGAACCACATGCCCTTGGTGAGTTGTGGGGGCCGACCCGTGTCCAAACTGACGGGAGAAAGGGAACCACATGCCCTTGGTGAGTTGTTGGGGCCGACCCGTGTCCAAACTGACGGGAGCTTTATGACCGCATGAGAGTCGATTATTGTTTGGCATTATTGGTTGGTTATTTGTTGGAATTATCGTTGAAATTATTTCATTGGAAATTTTGAATTGGTATATGATTGTTGTTGTGATTGTGATGGCACCGATTATGGTATGTGCGTGCATGGTAACATAAGGTACGTGCGGTGTTTGCTCACTAAGCTTATAGCTTACCCTTTAGTTGTTTCCCCTTTTTTTTTCAGGTCCGGGATTGGGTGTGGGCAAAGGCAAGGCTCCGCTTTGAGGCTAGCTGCGAGGATGGTTCCGACAAGTGAATTGGGTATTTTCTTAATATAATTATTGGAACATAAATATTTGTAATTAATTATTTCTTGCGGGATAACTGTAATAAATCTATTTAACGTTTTCGTAACTTGAATGTTATTTTTAGTTATAATGTTGAAAATGTGGTTTATATTCTTAAAATTACTAGTTAATATTATTTTCGAAATACTGGTGTTACAACTTGGTATCAGAGCCTGAGTTTAAGAGAATCAGCACACACGCTTGCGAGTGTGTGTGTGGTTGGACTTAAACTAGGAGATTTTTGAAAAAGAAAGTTTATAAAAGAGTTGGAACCGTCGGCTAGAGCTTCAAAACGGAGGTGAGCAATACTTACGTTACCTGTATGTTTATTGATAAATTGTTGAGATGCTAAGTTGAGTGTGGGATTAAATGCTACTAACTGCATGTGTCATGTGATATGTATAATGTGACTAGTTGGGAATTTATTTGTTGCATATGTAGTCCTTGGATTGGGATTTTGAGGATGGTACCAAGACCCAGTTTATACGATGATAATTTGGTAAGGGATTGCTAGGCATGTCCTTGTTTGGTGGTTGGCTAGTGACCCCGAGCCAAATTATCATTACCGGTTGGTTATAGTAGTACGGGCCCAAATAATAGTACTACTATAAACACCTGTATGGGCTAGGAATTGGTTAAATCTTGGGAATCTCGATAAATGGACTATGTTTGTGGTTTGGGTAGCTGTGAAGTGGATGTTTGACCATGAGGTCAACTGTGTTTGTTTGTGTTCGTATTGATATAGAGATGTGATCTAGTCTTTAGGCTTGCACGCGCATTATTGACTAGTGATTGGATCTTGCATGAGCACTAGTTATGATAGGGGAGTGTAGTGAGACACTCTAGTTAATGGTGATTGAGTAAGGTTGATTGATTCTTGTTGTACTTACATGAGTAGAGTAAGGGATCTAGTTTATAGAGTTGCGTGTGTACCAATGGCTAGAAGTGGCAAGAACTTTAGTGTTGAATAGTGAGTGTAGGCGAGCACTCTAATTGTAAATATTAGTATTGCCTTGTGATAGACATGTCTCTAAGTGGCCCTGTTTGGGTGTTCGGAGTAGTGACCTTAGGAAATCGTTCAATTGGCAGGAATTAATAAGGTTGTGTAAATAGACTGCTTATTCCCACTCGGTGGATTAGGAGCACCGGCATGGATTTCTTATTTTTACGTCGTATATTTTTGGTTCAACAAAGTACGTCTATGTTTATTTGATATTTTACAGGTGTACGGATTCCTTATTCCCCCATGTATGTATTTGATCTATTAAGTTCGTTTGTGTTTATTTGATACGTATGTAGGGATGCTTTAATTCCCTCTTATTATTATGGGTTTATTATATGAGTATCAATTCGTCATTTCAATTGTGTTAATTGATTCGTTGAATACATTTGGTTTCTATGTTTCCTATCAATTCGTTCCGTTCGATTTTAAGATTATCATGTTTTTACGTTCCATCAAAGTGTTTTACGTTTCCATTCGATTAGATGGTACATCGGTCATGTTTTCGTCAATAGTTAATCATTTGTTCTCGGGTTAGTCCTTTTTTGGTTTTATGTATGCTAGACCGATATTTGAATCTATAAAAACAATGAAACCTTTTTTTTATAATCTGCAAAATTTTATTTTAGAAAATTCGGGTTATTTTAAAAAAATCATAACAAATCACTCGTTTATCGGATCAAGGCATACGATATGTTTTCAAAAACCTCGAGACGTCCTCTACAAAATGTTATCACACGATGAAACTGTGATTTTGAGTCTAAGAGGGCTAAAATCTATGTTTTCAAAAACTGCTCTCGTTTTAGACAAGAACAGCGCAACCGTTTTCAAAAATTCGTATTGGGTTCATTTTAAATCCGATTCAGTCCGTTCTTGATTCGTTGGAATCCCAAGACGTTGATCTAAAACTTCCGTTTAGATATGTTTTTCTAAAACCTATTGAAAATATGTTAAATTGCTCTAATTCTAAACGTCTAAAATGCTGGAAATAGTGCAACTCGATTTCTAATAGTTATAAGTATAAAATTCACATTCTGCGCTTGGCTTTGATTTGCTGTACGGATTCTTAAGTTTTTATTTCGTTTAAACGACTCATTTTACGAAAATTATTCCCTAAGCGTCTTTGGAAATTCCGAGTGAAAAACTCAATCATTCGACTTTTTATATCGTATCGTTCGCTTCCCTAAATTGTTTGACGGCTTATGCTTTTGTAAAAACTTCGTTTTCTAACCAACCATTTTACTTGCTTCATATCGATAAAAACCTACATTTTCTTCAAAATACACCGTTTATTTTTCCGGTAAAACTATATGAAGCTTTATGTCCTTAAAGTACTTCACTTAGCATTTTCCTTGATAGTGGATCGTTGAATTGTGTCTTTTGATTACCACAACTATTTGTTCGTCTCCTCTTTTGTGCTCGTGTAGGAGCTATTTATGTGTAAATATGTTAAACTGTACGATTTTTTTTAGTATGGAATGCTGAAATCGTACGTCTCGATTTCTAAAAGTCGTGTTTATAGTTTTTGTTCGGATTCGATTCTTGACAGGATTTTGAGGCATCCAGAGGATTTGGAAAGGATTGGTTGTGTGGTTTGGGTTCACTATAGGTTGGATTTAGCCTATAGAGTTGGTGTAGAGTTAGATTGCGCTATAGGTTAGTTAAACTGTAGAGTCAGTGTGGAGAGCAGTTGGCTCGCTAGAATACTCAATCGGTTGACTAAGATCCTAGAGCAGTACGGTTGAGTATGCGTTAGTGCACGTCGTAAGATATGGTACTAGGTGTATATGAGGTTGTATATAGTTTTTGGTGGTCAATAGAGGGGGGTTTACCTAGAGACAGTAAGCCCTGACTCAAGGACATATGTTTATGATTAAGGTTGGAGAGTCACTCCAGCAGTTGCAGTTAGGATAGTCTCTCTAGTTAGAGAGAGAGGTTAGTCGGATGATAGACCCGAAGATCGAGACAGCTCTGGCAGCTAGGGGTCTTAAAGTCAAGGTCTACAGTAGAGACGTTGATTATTTTCGTAGTGGATTCGAAGGTAATTGTTATTTCTTCTTGGAAGAATTGATAAGGATGACAGAAACTTAGGGTTGTGTTTGGGTTGGGTTAGCATCCTTAACCTTAGGTTACTCTAAGTGGCTGTTTAGAGAGCAGTGCCTGCTGCTTTTAGAGTTTGCAGTCGAGTTCCGGATCAACCTCATACCAACTCCTATGAAAGAAGCTGATGTAAAGATTTGGAATGGATTGGTGGAGTCGGAATCAAGCGACTGTGGATGGTGCAGGCCAGACGGTTCGTATCCAAGGCCCAAGTGGGGGAGAGTTGGTTGTGTATGGAGAGAGGGAGCGAACCGGGTCTGTGGGCCGATGCTGAATAGATCGGTAATAGTTTTCGAGTGTTATTGTGGTAAAGCATGGAGCGAACACTTGTTGTTTGAAATTGTTGTAGATTTGGGTTAGGAATGGAAGGGTGAATATGACTATATGTGTTAAGATGTTAGATTCGGAGATAAGAGAGGGTGTGATGATAGTGAGGTGCATTAAGTGCACGAAGAGGTCGAGCCGGTCGTCCAGACTAATCTTTTCTTGATTCTTGTGTTTCCTACACTGGTGGTTACACCCGTAGGCTTCGAGGATCAAGTAGGGACTGTCGGTATTTGGTGTTTGAGGCAAAATGGTGTTAATGTGACAGGAGTTGTTGATGCGATTCGCAATAGAAATAGATGGAGTAGGGGTTATATAAACCCTATAATAGTTTATGTATTTAAATGGTGAAGTTATCGTTACACCCCAACGATTGTGAAATGCATGGAATAAGGGTTCGAGCTCCAATTGGAGGATGAAATATGAAGGGACTACCCTGAATTGTTCCAAGAATAGTCGATTTCGGGGACGAAATCCTGGTAAGTGGGGGAGAGTTGTAACACCCCTTTTTCCCTTTTACGCAAGTTAACGGATTTCCTTTAAGTTAAACTTATTTTGTGTATTACTGTTTCCAAAAGTTGAGGGGTTCAGTTGTTAATTATGGAACTTAAGGGTTGATTAGAAGGATATAAGCCAAAGGAAACCCTCCACTCCCCTGGAAATCGATCATCAGGGAGTTGGGAGAGAGAGAGAGAGTTGGCGATGGAGAGATTTGAAGAGCAAGGAGATCAAATTGAAGGCTTACGGTGGATCTATTGGGGTTGTGACTACTTAATTCGCATTAAAGAAACCGTTTTAGGGCAAGAGGAGAGGGAAAGGGGAAATTTTCGGATTTCCCGTCAGGATTGCGCGGCTGTGGGAAAACGGCTCGTTCTCCCTCGTCAACCGTTGGATCGTCGTGAAATTTGGACAGTAGGTTCACGACTCATCAATCTACAATCTGACCGGAGGGATTAGCGATCGGAGTTTCCAGTTGAGAGCAGCAACTTCCCGAAGTGGACTGGAATTTTCAGAAAGTCGAATTTTGGTGTTTTGAAGATTTGGGTGGTGTGTGCGTGCGATTCTCGAAGGCAAACGGCGGATAATCAAGTGTGGTTTGTTAATAGATCTCAAGGTGTTCGGTTAGAGGGATCCTACTAGTTTTGCGTGTTGGTTATCGCGGCGATTCAGGTGAGTTTCACTGTACGTGCTTTATATTATTGTGAATGTATATATGCGTAATTTGTGTGTGAGTTACACTACGTGTACTCTTTTCCGTTATGTATGTATGTATTGTGATTGTGTGTGTGAAAGGGAACCACATGCCCTTGATGAGTTGTGGGGGCGGACTCGCGTCCTAAGCTGGCGAGAAAAAGGGAACCACATGCCCTTGATGAGTTGTGGGGGCGGACTCGCGTCCTAAGCTGGCGAGAAAAAGGGAACCACATGCCCTTGGTGAGTTGTGGGGGCCGACCCGTGTCCAAACTGACGGGAGCTTTATGACCGCATGAGAGTCGATTATTGTTTGGCATTATTGGTTGGTTATTTGTTGGAATTATCGTTGAAATTATTTCATTGGAAATTTTGAATTGGTATATGATTGTTGTTGTGATTGTGATGGCACCGATTATGGTATGTGCGTGCATGGTAACATAAGGTACGTGCGGTGTTTGCTCACTAAGCTTATAGCTTACCCTTTAGTTGTTTCCCCTTTTTTTTCAGGTTCGGGATTGGGTGTGGGCAAAGGCAAGGCTCCGCTTTGAGGCTAGCTGCGAGGATGGTTCCGACAAGTGAATTGGGTATTTTCTTAATATAATTATTGGAACATAAATATTTGTAATTAATTATTTCTTGCGGGATAACTGTAATAAATCTATTTAACGTTTTCGTAACTTGGATGTTATTTTTAGTTATAATGGTGAAAATGTGGTTTATATTCTTAAAATTACTAGTTAATATTATTTTCGAAATACTGGTGTTACAAGTAAGGAGTGTTTGGATGGGAAAAAACGAAATGCTTGTACCAGTGACAAATCCGTAAAAAGGAGTTTTTGATAAATTACTTCATTCTAAGTTATTAACTTATTCCGGTATGAACCGCTATAATTTACTCTCTTCTCCATTTCAAACCCTTTTTAGATATTTTATAGGCCCTAGAGGAGATATAAAAATGGGCCCTCAATGAGTACAAAAAAAATCTTTAATATATCATTTTTGTCATTGTAAATAACATTCAATACAAGAAATACTAATACTTTATATGAAGGGTTCACGACTTATTAGGGTAATAAACTATTCGTTTTGTACAAAAAATACCATTGAATGTTTTTTTTGTACTCGATATACCATTGAACTATTTTTTTTGTACACATTATACCATCGCAAGCGGGAATAGCCGGTTTTGACATGGATTTGTACACATTATACCATTAAACTATTTATTTTGTACACATTATAACATTGAACTTTTTTTTACACATTATACCATTAACCTTTTATATGTTTACAAAAAATGTGGCAATGACTAGGCAATGACTTTCTTCAAGATACCACCACTACCACAACCACTACCACCACCACCTCCCTCCTCCTCCTCTACCACTCTCCATTTCTCCTTCGCATACTAAAATTCATTTCTCCACCAGAGTTCCTTAACGACGAAGGCATACTCATGGACTTCTTGCCGGAAAAGGAAAAACCCACCACCAACAACAGCAAGGGCTCTTCCACTGGGTTTTACGGGTTCAGGTCGCATCTGAGTTCTCCGGTAGAGTTCGTTATGGGTTCCACCGAGATAGAAAGCGACGAAGAGGATTACCTCACCGGGTTGACCCGAAAGCTCTGTAACAACACTCTTTCAAGACGATTTATGGAAATCATATTTCAATTTCAAGGTATGCATAAAACATATGTTTAAGGAATTGTCACCTTTTTTGTAAGCATATCAAAGGTTAATGGTATAATTTGTACAAAAAAAAGGAGTTCAATGGTATAAGTGTACAAAATAAATAGTTCAATGGTATAATGTGTACAAATCCACGTCAAAACCGGCTATTCCCGGTTGCGATGGTATAAGGTGTACAAAAAAACATAGTTCAATGGTATATCGAGTACAAAAAACATTCAATGGTATTTTTTGTACAAAATGAATTGTTTCTTACCCTAATAAGTAGATGCAAAATCAATCAATATCTATTTTAAAACTAATATTATCTACTAGATCATTTGTAAATGGGAAAAGCTCAAAAAATCCAATGGAATTTTGAGTTTGGAATGATTAAATTCTTAGACAAGTTTTTGGAACAAAGAGGTTATCGAACTTTCTAATAGCTATATAAATGCTTGGAATTTTTAAAACCTGGTAGATATATCCTTATGACTAGACATCCATGTTTTGAACAAATAATACATATATTTATAATACGAAATGAATATAACATTACAATTACTCTTTTCAAAATATACAAAAGTTATGTCTAATGCAGAAAAAATATTTACAAAAATTGAGCTTAATTTATTAAAAGTTAAACCAAAAGTTACGGTCAGAAATAACAAAAGTTTCACCAAAAAATACAAAAAAGTGCATCAAAATATACCAAAAGTTATGTCAAAATATATCAAAATTACGCCAAATATATCAAAGTCTGTATCACAATATATCAAAGTATTAACCAATTAGGATATGAAAGAGTTATTTAAAATCATAAGTTAATATGTAATAATCAATTTTAAAATTCTTTCAATTAACATAGGATTTTTGTAAAATTTTGTTTTAACGAAGTCAAAAATTTATCGTATATTTAATTTTAAGGTCTATCAATTAACATATTATATTATTAAAAAATTTACTATCTTTTTTGTATTGGTTATTGGTTAACATACTATATTACTAGAAATATGTTTTAATTATATCATCAAAAGTTTGTTTAATTATATTAATATAATGAAATATTTGTAACTAACTGTTTTTAAAAAATATCATTTTTAATCATTTTACATACTTATAAACTAGTGTTTAAAATAATTTATTCATCAGCTACTAGCTAATTTATTAGCTACTAGCTTATTAGTCATCAGTTTATTTTTCAACATTCAGCTATTAGTTGGCTTATTATCTAGTTTACCAAACAGAACATAAGTAAACTTATAAATTGACTTACTTTTACAAAACAATATATATTGAATTGTAGTCTAAAATAGAAAACCAAAATTTTAAAAACCTAAATAAAATTACATTTCATTTTCAACAGATTCTTTATTTTAAATACTTCAATATTAATTATACTATTAAATTTATATAATTTTATCATTTTAATATACGTTATTTAAAAAAAATTATATAATAATATAATTAATGAAAATAAACAAAATAATAATTTTTCTCCTCTATCATCAAGTTTAGAAAGTCTTTAAACTTATAGTTTTTTTTCTTGTTTTAATTTATTTTAGAAAATAAGATAGATAATCTATATTGAAATATTATAAGAAATAAAAATTGATTTCCTCTATTTTAAAGATATTTTTAGAAATATTCTTAATTGGCATGTTTTTATTTCTAAAAATATAGGACAAAATAAAATTTATATTGAAATCATTTTCATTTACATCGTGTGTAAATGAATGCATGCAAGAAACGAATCCTAGGTAGTTGTCTCTACATTTCGTAGAATTTAAAATTAGGAATTATTATGAAATTGCATCAATCATAACCATTGAAAATAATACAACACCTATCGGTCTAATATTGCACGTGAAACAAGACTCTGAATCAATGACTTGTCGGCCTTCAATTTCCCAACCCTGACGGCTTAGGGGCTTTTTGGTCATTGTATGATACTCTTGGTAAATTTCAGTGTGAAAAGAGGACTCTTTTACAAGTTCATGGATGATGCCATTTAAATATTCCACAAAACCAATCAAAGGTGTAATTGAGTATGAATTGTTAAATAAAGTAAATTACATTTCTTTATTTCTCTCCCACCTATGTAAATTTCAACCAAATTGGTTCCTATAATTGTATCATTGTAGATTTGTTGTTTACGTCTGAAACTCTTCATGGATCTTACAACTAAAAACTATTAAAGTATTCTTTTGAACCTAATAAAAGAATATTTTAATTATTATGAGTTTCTGTTATTGTAAAATAAGAAATCGATTAAATATAAATTTTGTCTAGCTCAGTTGGTCTTCTTAAGGGCAGTAACATTCTGGGAGGGGCTGTGGATGGTATTTCAGTGTACTCGGGTTCGAATCCAAGGGGAGTAGGAGTACCCAGTTCTTGGGTTGGTCCAGTAATAGACTAGGCCGCCCCCAGCCCAGTCAAAGACCGTGGTTGGGTAACGTAAGCTGGACCGGGACAACTATGGATTAGTGGGCTGCCCTTGAATGCCCGATATCACCGGAGAGGCGTGCGTGTGTGTTGTGTGTTCGTGGTTGTCGTTCGTTGGTTCGATGCCACTATGCCTTAAAAAAAAACCGATTAAATATCATTCTTGTATGTTGTTTTAAATGAAGGATTACAATTATTTATACAATATCCGGAAAGCTATGTCATAGCGTTCACCATGTTATGATATGACACAAAATGCGTCTCCACAGTTCAAAAAGGCCCGTATCGTTTTTAAGAGGCTCACGCCATGATACACGTTTATTTTACAAGCCATGACTTCATTCAAAAAATAATATTTTTTTTAGTTTCTATTTATCTTTTGTGTTTTTACAAGCCATGACTTCATTCAAAAAATAATCTTTTGTTCATAAACATGACGGACTCACAATAAGAACAAAGATGTAAACATGAGGAAAGTTCAAATGTGAACTCAATTTTTGTTGTGAACATGAGGACGAATCTTAGCCACTCATCCGGTCAATAAATGCGGCTTTGACCGGGTCCCCTCCTTTAATAATCTCCACCCTCCAATGAATCGCTTCAATTCTCCGTGATCGTGTCCACCGTAACCGAAGATGTGTGGCTGAGATTCGTCCTCACGTTCGCAACCAAAATTGAGTTCACATTTGAACCTGACCCTATATATATATACTATGGTTCCGTTGCACAGTTGATGTTTTCGTGAGAAGTGGTTGTTAACTGTTGGATGGGAAATGATGCACATTTGGATGAGATACATTAAAATACGATGCACCAGATCAATTTGAATTTTGGGCTTAAATTCTAGATTTTATAGTTTAGTTGAATAGAGTTTTTGGCAAGAATTTCAACGATTCTTTCTGGAGCAAAATCGAAGTGAAAACCAATAGGTTATCGCCAAAACAATGAGCACCTTAAGTTATCAAGTTAGTTTGGCAGTTGACTGAGTTCTACCATGAGTCTTACCAAGAGTTTAACTCAGGGTGAAACTAGTGAACACCCCTGGAACTACATATACGTGAACTTTTAGGGTTATTCATTTTCTTCCTATCTTCTCCATTCCAACTCCAATTTAAATGATTTCTTGTTGGGCCCAACATAATGTTCAATTCATTGATATTTGTTCTAAATCACTAAACAAAATGAATATGCGGAAACGTTTAGAACAAGAAACAATAAATAGTAGTCTAATTGGAACACAAAATCATAAGAAGTATATAAGAATTGCCCAAATGATTTGTATTGATCAACAATGAAGAACACCAATAACACCGTTTACTATGTGAAATCTCACTGTGAATACAAGAGAATATGAAAAGCGCATTTGATTACAAGGGAAAGATCTAACTATATACCCCAAGCCTATGTGACTATAGCGGTGCAGCCAATATAAATAGGACACCTTGAGGCATGGAAGTTTGAAGATACGATCCTCAAAGTCTGTTGCAACTACATCACGTGATATGCACATGGCTTTAACAACTTGACCATCACTTGTGAAGATTCTTCGGATAGCACATCTTGACTTTAGAGGTCTGATACCATAAGGGCTCTAAGAGGGTCCTCAAAAGCTCTACAACCTTGAACACTTGAATCCTCTTCTAAAGTGCTTCTTCTGATATAATTTCTTACATCGGTTCTTGGTCTTCTGTAGTCTTTTGCAGGTTCATAGACTTAGTTTATTTTACAATATCTTCTACATAAGTGACATGAATCTAACAATTAGGTATTGAAAAATAAAAGACTAGAAAATAAGTACATGTAATCTAGTAAAACTAAGAGGTGAAAGAGGTTTCAACCACTGAACACCGAAAGAAAGTTTACATTACTTGAAAAGATATATCGTAAGACAATTACAAAATTACAATGCATAAATGGAAACTGTATTATTTCATTACACGAGATCATGTATAAGAAAATCATCGATTGGTTTGATGAAGTCATTCTTCAGAGTCTCATACATCCGAAGAATGAATCTTTTGTACTTGTGTTACCCTAAGATTTCGTCTAGAATAGTCTCTGTAGGTACTGGCTGGACAAAATCATGTTCTTTGAGCTATGTGATGGTATTGTAGATCTGCGTCAAGGTATCCTTAGAGTCCCTTGGAGAATTTTCTGGTTTTCTTTACTCCCTTTTCTATAAAAACAAATCCAACTCAAGAGCGGTAATCACAGAATTTTTCACGAGTGCTCTATCCTTGGAGGAGTGTTCATAGGCTCTAAGATAGCCAACTTTTCAACACCAAGCCTCCGACGTATGGTACCGCAATTATTCCTTGCCCTATCCCTTTTATGGAATTTAGGAGAGAATAAAGGCAAAGGAACTACCAACAAACGACTGAGGTGAACTGTGAGATTCAACTGGAAAATAGAACCAGGCGCAAGTATACACCTTGAACTACTGTCGTCCCGTAACAAGTAATAATGGTAAGTAAATACCAGATATCGTTTCCACAGAGAAGGAATAATGCAAGAGTCTTTTCAGTTGTTGATAAAGCAGTTAAGGGATGATTTCAGATGGCGAATTCGAGGATTTTAACCGATGCTTGTTTTAGCAAATGGTGAGTGAGTGTGTTTGTAAAATCTATTGGAGAAAAAGAACCCAGGGTGCAGGTAGTAAAGAGATACAAAAAGGGCTGTTTGTAGTTTAAAGATGCTTTATAAAACTGTGAAACCACTGGCTAGACGGCCGACCACAGGTGCACACTGGTCAACATGCAATCAGGTGTGATATTAGTCACTTGCCCTAGCACAACCAGTGTTACCTTCATTGCCAGATAAAAACCATATACAGGCTGCACATGTTACCACAGTTATTCTCACGTTACCCTTAACTCTGAAAGTTAATGCATTTTCATAAGCCAGACTAATCTGACTTAATCTTCAATGAAACGCTTCAAATCCCTGCAATGAATAGTTTAGCACTGCAATATTGTTCTTACTTTACTGCATTTGTTTTAACGTAAACCTTAACTCTGAAAGTTAATGCATTTTCATAAGCCAGATTGGGCGTCAATCAACCTAACTTAATCTTCAATGAAACGCTTCAAACTCCTGCAATAAATAGTTAACACAATAATACAACATTGCATCTAGAACAATTACAACTACATTGCATTCAATATTTCCCCACACCCCAAGCTCAAGCTTTTAACTCATAACTTGGAAATGCGAATACTGGAATACTGACCAGTTGGGAATGCTGGCAAGAAAAGTAAATGGGTGGTAATTACTTACGCAATACGTTCTCTTCTGAGAGAGAAACAGAGTGTAAGTAATCCCAAAAGCAGTAAGATAAATTGCAGAAAATTAAAATACTGGATTGACCAGTAAGTTGCAGAAATGTAAACACTGGAGTGACCAGTAAAGACTGGATTGACCAGTAAGTTGCAGAAAAGTAGCTGACAGGAAATTAAACACTGGATTTATGACCAGTAAAATTGCTGGAAAGTAAATTGCAATAAGAGTAAATTGGTAATTACTACACAATACGTTCTCTACTAGAGAGAAACAGAGTGTAGTAATTCCAAGGAGTTAGAAAGTTAGCAGCAGTTAGAAATTAGCAGGTAAATAAAATACTGTTTAGTTACTTGGAACAAAAGTCTTGCTTGTAAGGATTTTGGGAGACAAAAGTACTACTAGAGTACACTTAGGGGACAAAAAGGACAACAAGTACTTACACATGTACTGGAAAGTACAAGGGAGGAAACCTAGGTTGTACTTTGAAACTTGGAATCTAAGCAACTATTTTCTAACAGCTAAGGTGCTAACAGGTATTTTGAAAACACTGATTTTGGTAGTTGAAACACAATACGTTCTTTACTAAGAAAGAATCAGAGTGTAAAACAACTCCTAGGAAACAAGAATATTAAAAACTACAAACTTTGGGATTTTAACAACAATAACACTTTCAAGATCAAAAGCTGGAACTTTAACAACAAGAACACACACAAAATGATTTTCCAAAAGATTACTTGGATTAAGAACTACTAAGAACAACAACAACACTAGTTTAAGTGCTTAAACCCGTATAGAGATTAAGTCACAAACTAGGAAGATCAAAAGCTTACACTACTAAATGTTTGAAACCGGAACCTTAAGAACAGAAAATTAAATCTAAACAGCAGCTAAGAACTAAGAGTAGTGACAAGAGAAACCAAATCACTAGAAAGTGATATGGATCAAGTGTAAGAAATTAAGGTTACAACTACATGGTATTTATAGCAAAATAAATGGCTTGGAAGAGGGAGACAGCTGTAAACAGGCTTGAACTTCTGACAAAAACAACCCATGGGTCAAAAGTCGGGTCAGGTCCAAAAGCAACTCCTTGCAGCAAAAGTAATGAGCTGGCCCGAAACCTTCCTTCAGCATTCCTGCAGCAGTCCGGTGGCATTCCTATAGCACTCCCAAAGGGCTGTCCTGCAACTGCTCCTTTCCAAAGCCTAAAAAACAAGGAAATAACACTAATTAACTACATATTTACACTAATTAGCACATAAGTCATGAGAAATGAAATTATCTTAAAAACAGAAGTAAACTAGACTCAATTGCTAACTTTGGGCAAAATAAAGACACAATTTGACACCAAAAAGACTCAATAAGTGGCAACATTTAGACACTTATCACAACCTCAAACTTAAAATGTTGTTTGTCCCCAAACAACCAAAAAGACAAAATAAAGACTCAATATCTAAAAATTTTGACAAAAATTTGGACTGTTTCAAGAGTATGCACAAACAGATCCTTTTGGCTCATATGGATGTCATGAAAACAAATAGCCCTTCACAAATATTGGTTCCTTTCCTGATTTCAAGGTGCAACACAGATTTAGTCCTAAGTCTAGAGTCATCAAGGCATTTCTGATTTGAGGGTGCTTGTTGGCCATTCTTTTCTTTGCATGCTTAAGCCCTTTTTCACACATCTCACAACAATCACTCAATGGTATGATTTTATTACCATTCTTCTCTTATTGAGGTATTGTTGGACCTTTAGGTCTCTTTCAAGCACTTTGTGTCTTTTAACACAGATTATGCACTAAACTAAAAAAAATTTACAAAAAATTTAGTGATATTTTGGCTTATTTGGCTTAATGATGTGTTTGGCTTAATGAGGTGAGGAAGGGGTTGAGTGTATATGCAAGGCATTCTCCCTACCTCAAACTTATGGGATGCAATGTCCCCATTGTATCAAAGGAAAAGTATTATGGGCTTGTAATATAGGAATGAAAGCCCAAGAATGGCTTGCCATATGATGACTCAACCATCTTTTCTATCAAACTGTTTTTGGACTTATTTTCTGTGCTAACAACTATCTTTCAAAAAGATCACATCTAGATTTATTAAGGCTATAAGATCATATATAAATTAAAGAGCATGCCAAATCTGATCACAGTGCACAAACAGATGAACAAATCCATAAAATCAGTTCCCAATTTAAACTAGAAAAACAAAGATGAGAATGAGACTGTTTCCATTTCATCTATTGCAAGACACAACTAAAAATGACTCAAATTCTATGCTATCATGACTTAGTGAGCAAAACTACCTAAAATTCAGCAAAGCTTCCAAACAAATCAGTGAGTGAACACAGACCATGGATTAAGACTCAACATATAACAAACTAAAAATCCTACTTTGAAACAGAAAAGTAAAAATGAAAATGTTTCCCAAAGGGTCACACTGCCATCAATTCTACTTACTTAAAAACAGCAACCTCAAACTTGAGATGTTGTGTAACATTCAAGTTTGGAAAATCATCAAAAATAAAGAAACTATATAAAAATTACCAACCTCAAACTTGCTTAAGGCAATGTTTGAGTGTAAAACCTAAAATCCAGCAAATCAAAACAAAAACTCACAACCTCAAACTTAGTCTGAGACTAAGGTTGAAACTAAAACTAAAAATCAGCAAATGGTAACAAAAGGACTCAAAATTCTAATAACCTCAAACTTTGTCCATGACAAAGTTTGGAACTCAAAAACTAACATTTACCTAAAATTCAGCAAAATTCCCAAAAATGGGCATCATCAGATTTCATGCCATGGGATAACTTAAACAACTACACAAATGCACCACAAGGTTGAATGACATGCAAACTAAGAGGGACTGCCTCTTATGTGTGTGAATTTCAACAAGATCAAGATCTCAAGGGGACTGCCCTTGTGATCATGGCATCCAAAATCAACCAAATGAGGTAGAGGGACTGCCTCTACTCATTGTGCACCACAATTTACAAAGGTGAAAACAGGGGGACTGCCCTATGTGCAAACTGTGTGGTGGATACAGAAGTGTGCAAAACATGAAAATAAAAACATGCTAACATACTAATATATATACAAATAGGCAGAGAACAGACATTTTTGCTGTGCAAAGCTAAGCATGCTAGTATTCACATGGTAATTGACAAGGGAATGAAAAAGGGAGGATGATAGAACCTGTCCTACTCAGACTGAGTAGGTGAATCCTCCTGGTGCACATCCTTGGGTCTGGGAGGCATCTTTAGAGGCTGTTGGGTCTGTCCCAACCTGTAGGCCTCCTTGATCTGCTCCTTGTACATCTTGTGCAAGGCCTCCTGCTCCCTTTCTTTCTTGATCTTCTCTACATCCCTCTCTATCACCAACAGCTTTTCCTTGAGCTTCTTATGCTTGGCCTTCACAATCTCCTTGATATCTTCAGTCTGCCTCTCCATGGCATCCAACAGCTCAGCCTTCAAAGACTCCAAACCAAAACTGGAAGTCTGTCCACCAGCCTCATGAGCATTTGGGAACCTCAGCAATCTCAGCAGGGACTGCTTGTCTATCACCACCTTGTCTCTATTGAATTTGTCAGTGGAGAGACTTGGAACCTTGGCTTTCTCTAGCAGCTTCTGGATGATGGTAGGGTAAGGGAGTTGCTTGTTCCCTTTCTCTATGCTGTATCTCATGGCCTTGCTAATCAGGGCACCCACATCAAACTGGTGCCCTTCTACTATGCAGTAGAGATAGTAGAC
Organism: Centaurea solstitialis; assembly: GCA_030169165.1. Taxonomy (NCBI): domain Eukaryota; kingdom Viridiplantae; phylum Streptophyta; class Magnoliopsida; order Asterales; family Asteraceae; genus Centaurea; species Centaurea solstitialis. Next base: position 54,252,079 of record CM058043.1, read on the forward strand.
CCTATCCATATCCAGATCAGTATCATGGCTGGTTGGGAAGAGGGTGTGCCTCATAAAGTAGAACCACACATTGGTTTCTCCCTTTAGAGTATGTCCCTTTAGGATCTTCTGCTTATATTTAACATCCCACTTTGACCCCTCAACACTCAGCCTCTCTAATAGCAGATCATAGTCTTCTGGGGTGGCCTGAGTTTGAAGTCTGTCATACTCTGATTCTACTGGAGGTGTGAGGCCCAAGAGTTCATTAATGGCCTCAGCAGAGTATGAAACAGGGGTCTGCCTTACCATGAGTTCAGTTCCAGGGGTGACAGCCAACTCTGTGAAGAATTCCCTCACCCAATCTAGGTTATATTCTCCTATGTAGTCAAACAGGGTCTCCCACTTCATGGCCTCAACAACCCTCTTTAGTTCAGGGTAGGCATGTACAAGTGTTTTGGGGTAGACCCTAGGGGTGTGAGCTGACCTAGTAGCAAAGGTGGGGTACTTGCTAACAGCTAAAGGTCCACTAAGTAGATCAATGGGTGAGGTACTTGCAGAAATTACCCTTTTCTTCTTGTGCTTGGATGGAGGTGCTGCAGGACTGCCAAAGGACTGCTGGAGCACTGCATGGTGGTGTCCACTGGTCTGCTTGGTTTTCTGCCTGGTGATTCTCTGATGAGGAGGACTTGGAGGTGGGTTGTACTCCTCATCTTCCTCACTATCATGGAGAATGAATCTCCTCTTCTTTGGTGGCCCTGTTTCAGCAGCCTTTTTTTTCTTTTGAACCTGGACCTCATGCTCTTTGGCCTTTTGTTTCCTGGCCAATTCCACTTCTCTGGCTCTTTCTTGCTTTCTCTTCTCCTCTGCCTCAACTTTCTTTCTCTCTTCAGCTTCAATCCTCTTTCTCTCTTCTACTTCAGCCTTCTTCCTAGCAACAGCTTCAGCTTTCAATCTTTCCTCTGCCTCTATCTTCTTTCTAGCAGCTTCCTCAGCCTTTTTGTTCAACCTTTCTTTCTCAGCCTCCCAAGCCTGCTTTCTTCTCCTTTGGTCATCCTCCTCAGCCTTCCTTTTCTTCTTATCTCTCTCCTCTCTCTCAGCATGAGAGATCAGCCTCCTTAGACACTTCTTTCACTACAGGCTCTTCAACCTGTTTTTCTATGTGTTGCTCATCTTGTACCTCCTCTATCCTTATTGTGCTACCATCCCCTCTTTTAGTTTCAGCCTCAGGGGTAGGACTGTTGTGCATGACAGTTTCATGCACAACATCCTCATGCATAACAGGTTCATCAATTGGTTGATCCTGAGGCTGCTTTCCCTTATCAACCATCTCCTTTCCACTAGATGCACCCACATCCCATTCTAACTCCTCAAGTATGGGATCCAAAGCTGCTCCACTTGTTTCCAAAGTCTCCATCCTCTTCACTGTTTCCTTGGCTACCACCAATTCCCTTGTTTCACTTGCCACAGGCTGTTTGGGTTGGGGTTTTGGCTAGAGGTACCTTGGCTGGCCATAGGGCCAAAACCAGGGGGTATAAGGATTGAGGCTGGGGTTTGGGTACTGGTTTGCCTAGCATTGATGATGGCTTGGAGTTGGGCTATGGTGTAGTCTGCAAAGGGGTTTTGGTTGGGTGTAGGTCTAGGTTCTGGGGTTTGGAATCTAAAAGGTACATAGTGGGTTCCATGGGTGGTATAAACAGGGTGGTTATAGGTTTGATAAGATGGTCTAGGTTGCATTTGTGATAGGGCATGGTTGGTAAACAACCTAGCTATGGTGTCACTAATAGGGGCTGTATTGGCAGGGTTAAAACTAAAGGATGGTGGGTTAGGGATGGTCTGTTGGGGTTGATTTAGGTTGGCTTTGGGTGGTTGGTTTGAAGATTGACCCTTCATGGTGGTGGATGGTTTTGGTGTTGACCCTGTGGCTTTAGGAAACCTTGCATATTGATGGGCAGGAATGGTGACTGAACCTCCTTGGGTGGTCACAGTTATGGGGATATTATCAAAATCTATATCAGGGGACTTTGGTGTAGATGATCTTTCAGCAACCAAAGCAAGAGTATCAAGGGCTGTTTTACCTTGATGAGATGAACCTTCCCCTTTTTTCTTAGCCTCCACAGTTTCATGCACCCTTGATGTGTTTCCCCTCTCTTCTTCTTTAGAGTTTGTACTCCCTTCAGATGATACTCCAATGGCAGATCCCTCACTTGTAGTCATGGGATTTGTCTTCAACACTTGACTACTCCTTGTGTTCCTCTTTTGCTTTAGTGGAGTGGCCTTTGGCTTCTTTGCCACTGATTTGGCCCTTGATTTGGCCTTCTCCTTCATGGGCTTCACACTTCTAACAGGAATTGCAGCAATGGGGGTTTTGTTTAAGGGATTGTCACCGGAATCAGGGGTGTATCACCGGAATTGTGTTTTTCCCGGATGGTTTTCTTTGTAATCGGCATCTCACAGTGGTGGTTAAGGGTGGTTAGGGCTTGATTAGGAAAGTGATTAATGGAATTGAAGGCTAATAGGGTTAAATAAAGTGATTTAAGGGGGGTTTGAAATGGTGGTTTCCCTCTAGGTGGTTTCCGGTCAATGCTTCCAAGTACAGAATTGCAGCCTTCGGCTATTACCCAAAGTGGAAACGCCGATGATCTCTATTCAAGTGCAGAATAGAAGCTATGAGTGCAGAAGGAAAGTACAAGTTCGTTATCTGGAAGGGGACAGAGGCCTGAATTGTTGTCTTCTCAAGAAATGGTGATGTCAGCGTGATGATGGCTTCCGTTCGTTTTCCGGCAAGATAACCGTTGGAAACCAACGACATCGTTTGATCTCAACTTAAACGGATGTGGGCTCGAGAGAGTGGGCCTGCGAAATAAGGTAACTAGATCAGTATTTACTCTTTTATTTGTGTTGGGCTCCATTTAATTAATTTAGATGGCCCGTTTTGTTTTATCCGATCAAACAAATCGTAGGGCCCAAATGTGAAAATAGGCTTGGGTGGCCCATCTCTCTAACCTGACCCTTAAATCAGATTTGTTTAAATCATTTAATTTATTTTCTTTTTATGATTTTCAAATAACAAGATAAAAATATTTTTGGTATTTTTCAAAATTTATTTTCTAAAAGAATTTTACTAACTAAAAATTAATTATAACCTAATTTTGTTTATGCTTATTAACAATTCTACTAATTACACATTTTTATAATTACTAATATTAGTTGTCCTATTATTACTAGAACCTAATGCTATGATTATCTAGACTAAAATCATTAGACTAAGTACACTAAGGCTAATACTAGACTAATATTACAACTAATAAAACATTTAATATTTATTCTAACTTATCCTAAAAGCAACTCTTTTTTTGGATTTTTGACTATCACATTTTCTAAAAACCTAATACTACTAAATGACTTAAAACCAATTATTTTTGTGAAATCTTTTTTTTTTATGTAAGTAAAAACAAAAAGGAAAAAATTGGAAAAATAAACTTATTTACAAAAAGACAACATTTATTTATTTTAGAAATCAGAGTCATCAGCCATGTCAGGCTGATGTGGATTTGGGACTGGCTGAAGAAATGGTTTCACTCTCTGTCCATTTACCTTGAAAGTAGTACCTCTGTCCGGATCAATTAAATCAACTACTCCGTAGGGGTATACTTTTGCAATCTCAAAAGGACCTGTCCATCTAGATTTTAGCTTTCCAGGGAATAACTTCTCTCTAGAATTGAACAGTAAAACTTTTTGTCCTTCATATAGGTCTTTTAGAAGAATCTTTTTATCATGCCATTTCTTTGTATTTTCTTTATAGAGTTTGGCGTTCTCATAGGAAAAATACCTGTGTTCTTCCATTTCACAGAGTTGTAAAATTCTTTTCTTACCAGCCTCATCCAGACTCATGTTCAGCTCTTTGATGGCCCAGTAGGCCTTATGCTCTAACTCTACAGGCAGGTGACAGGCTTTTCCAAAAACTAACTTATATGGGGACATTCCAATAGGGGTTTTGAGTGCAGTTCTGTAGGCCCACAGGGCATCATCCAATTTGGAGGCCCAATCTTTTCTGTGTGGTTTGACTACTTTAGCCAAAATGCCTTTAATTTCCCTATTTGACAACTCAGCCAAACCATTGGTTTGAGGGTGATAAGCAGTAGCCACCCTGTGCTGAATGTTGTATTTCAGTAGAAGTTCCTCAAGTAAAGTATTTAGGAAATGAGTGCCTTCATCACTAATTAAGGCACGTGGTGTACCAAATCTAGTGAAGATTTGCTTTTGTAAGAACTTGACAACAGTCTTAGCATCATTAGAGTGGCAAGCCATAGCCTCCACCCATTTAGATACATAGTCTACAGCTACCAGTATGTAAGAACAATTGTTGGAAACAGGAAAAGGTCCCATAAAGTCAATACCCCACACATCAAATAACTCTATTTCTAGAATTCCATTGAGGGGCATTTCATTCCTTCTGAAAATATTTCCACTTCTCTGACACTCATCACAACTTTTTACAAAGTCATGACAATCTCTATGTAGAGTAGGTGTAACAACTCATTTCCAAAAGACATGTATTTAACGACAATTAACGGAAATAAGTAACCAAAATGTTGCGGAAGCTTTCATAATTTAAAACATGACAATATTCCCCAAACTTGGGTCTAAAATGTACTAACTTTCAAAACAACTCAATTCATAATTAGTTTACAACTCAAAACTTTTTCGATAAAACTAATTTGTAATAACAAACAAGCTATTCATGTATCGTGTCCCAAACATAGCTGAACTGATTACGGATCCGAGCCATCAAACCTGAGCTTTACCTTGTCTTTCGACTTGGTACCTGTCACTGAACCACATGAACCACAAAGGGTTAAGCATAAAGCTTAGTGAGCACAAACCTAGGTTCTATGCATGCATGTACATAATCATAATCATATAACTGAATAACTGGACATGTATCATGAACCTTACTCAAGGTGTATCCACCAAAAGCATCTTACTGACACTGGTACCAGGCCTTTGAACCCAACTTCCCTAGGGGTAGTAATACCACCTTAGGTATTATCGTGAAAATTACATGCCAGTTCATACATTAACCACACATATATATAACATGATCAAAAGCATAACAATCTTGAACGCAGGTTATTGTACTCACCTTATCGTAGAGTCTGATATCACACACACTTGACAGAGAGCACATGCAGGTGTTTAAGCACCTAAACATTCACATAACATTCATATAAACACTTAACACTTGAATTCTAAATCGTATCCAAACCCTTAAGCCGTGGGTATAGCATAGCTACGCCAATGGCTCTCTAAACTACCAACTCAAAGGTTGGGGAAATCCACTCTTAGATTTGTAACTAAAATTCTATATTTAATGGTCTGAAAGGGTAGGAAATTCAATTACGAGTCCAACGGTTCTTTCGGAATCAAAATCGGAGTTAAGATGCAAAAGTTATGGCCAAAACAGTCTCCTTCACAAAACAGGGGCTAGCGATCGCTAGGCTGATAGCTAGCGGTCGCTAGCTGACCCTCCCAAGCTTTCTGTCCGAGCTCACGATCACCAAATGGTCGCTAGCCCTCAATTTCCCATAGCTAGCGATCGCTAGCTTCAACACCTAGCGATCGCTAGGTGCTGAAAATTCAGCACGAACCCAAAATCGTAAAAACTTCTTTTCGGCATAACTTTCACATCCGAAGTCCGATTCGACCGATTCAAAAAGCCATAGATTCGTTATTCTAGGCTCTACGAAACTACTACAATGAATTTAGGACAAACTAACAACAACAAACCGAATTGGTGATCCAAAGATCACCAATTGCCTTAGAAATCAATGAAACCCTAACCCTTAAACCAAACTTGCAAACTAACATGTAAAACACATAAACAACAACAATTACCTTAGATTAGACACCAACAACAACCAATAATACTTGCTACTTGCTTGAACGATTCCCCTCTTGCAAACGATCTCTTGAAATCACCAAGTTTCTCCCCTTTTCTCTCTAAAATCAACTAATGAACAAATGAGAAGGGTTTTGGCTTGGAAACCCCTATATATACACATACCTACTACACCCTCCACTATCAACAATAACATCCAAGTCCCCCAACCTGAAGTTACATAAATGACACCAAAATTCACTTACTTAACGAATAGAGTTAAAAACTTAACTGAATGGGAACGGGGTGTTACAACTCTCCCCCACTTATCAAGATTTCGTCCCCGAAATCGCTTGAACATGGAATATCCTCGTAGTGACCTCCTCTCAGCTTCTGGTTCCCATATCCATGTTGATCCGCCATTGAACCTTCACTAAACCAATGTCCTTTGTTCTTAAGGATTGGTCTACATTTCTAAGATTGTGACAGATCATGAGACGATCCATGGATCGAACGCTTTTCCAACCAAGAAACATTAAGAGTGTTACACATCCGCCTGAATTCTGACGGCAACTCAAGGAGATGAGTTACCCATTCGATCCGTGTAGCTATGCGGATTTGATCCATAACTTTGGACTCAACTTCTCCTCGCTCAAAACTGAATAACTGCTTCCCATAGTGACACCTTAATTAATACATCATCCCCATATCAGACTATAAGTCTGATCTTGTAACAACTCTAAGTAGTTTCCGGTCTATCTTTGATTATCTGGATACTCTCAGTTATCTCTTGCCTCAAGACTAAACTGTCTATTTCTCACTGGCCCACTTCTTCCCAACAAAAGGAATATTCTCCACTCACACCGTACACAATGTTTAATACATCCTTGAGGGTTTTGAGTAGTCCTCCCGTTCTAACTTCCCTTTTAATATTTCAAACACTTCTTCAGTTACCTTGAAACATCCTCTTTCATTCCTGGCCACTAGTAATCCAACCCTGAGTTCTTATACATTTTAGTAGTATCAGGATGAATTGAGAATTTGCTTAAAAACTTCATCTATCAAGCTCTGTCTAGTTTCACCTGACACAGTGCCCACACATAGTTACCATGGCCAGAGGGTCACAACTATCAGTTACTGTCTGAGCCAATTAACCCTTGGTTCTTTCTTTCCTATAGTTCTCACTTTTAACTGCCTCCTTTTGCAATTGTTTTAACATATTAACTAATGAGGTTATCTCAGTCATCCTCCTTAAAGGTATTCCCAAAAGGAACACGATGCATTCATATTAATAACGCATCTGTCACTACATTAGCAATCCATAATAAATAAGGGTATCACAATTATAACCCTCTACAGCCTCCATCACTTTTCTCTGTCGCATGCTCAAATTCTATTGACTCACAAAATAATAAAGGTAGTATCGCTATGTCTTAACCACAATAACTACCCCCTGTGATCTCTAAATCATGATTCGAGTAACTTACTTCATACATCTTTATCAGATGGAACATTAACTGTTCACCTTTTCAAACAATAGTTCTCCCCCACTTGGAGTTCAAACCATTATTCTCTATGCTTCACACTCTAAATGAGCGTGATCACAACTAAACTAATCCATGCTAACCATCTCTTTGACTTATTTCATCACAACTATTCGCACTTGCTATTTTCATGATTACCCAAAACACACAATAATTCCCCCCAATAGCTCATTCCTACTACATCACAATGGGTATTGCTTTATCTAGGCCAGTTACCCCACATATGGTAAAATGATATTACCTCCCGACCTTACCCTTCTTGAATTTAGATGAACCATAATTCACGAACACTTCATTTGGTGCCAACAACCAAATCCGACCATCCCTACTTGACCCTCGAAGCCTACGGGTGTAACCACCAGTGTAGGAAACACGAGAATCAAGCGAAGATCAATCTGGATAACAGGCTCGGCGTCCATAACTCTCCATACTCAACTTCCTTCAACTATTTCTTACCATCGTATATAAAACTGATCAAATAGCCATCCAAAATTTCTTCTAATTTCCACCTCCCAAAAATGATCTATACCATCGGTCATTAACTTCATTGTTAACCATGTAGATGCATTAATGACATCTTCTAAAGGCAAGGCTTCCCAATGAAACCTCCTTATTCTTCAAACAAGACATTTACTAACAACCATACCCACTAGACACCACTTAAGAGCATAAATTACTCTATTACAACATTACTAAAGTCAACGATCCAAGATTTCAAATATCAACCGCTGCTCTCTAACATAACAACGGTGTCTAAAATCGACCGTGACGGTCATACCTTACATTTAATTCTCTGAACTTGCCTCTACGCTTCATTCTGTCCTCACCATGACCTAGTGAGTTCATAGCCTTCATGTACGACGACACAATGTTTTAAATTATTTTTGTGCGTTAGAAAATTTCGATATGCACCATGTCATGTAACAACTAAGATATGCATACCCTAAATTCTCTATGCATATAAGGCCACTCCCACAATGATTTCAGAAATCATCCGCATACACTACATGACATGACATCATTAAGCATGGTCAATATACGCTAATGCAAATAATGTGTGTTTAATAAAACTTTTATCATTTGCAAAATACTCAATGAAATCCTTTATACCACTTTAGTAAAATAACTCTCCTACTCATGGGTAGGGTAGCAACATGTCCAATTAGTTTTAGTCATAAACTTGGGTATATGAGTATTGCCATAATTCCACAGTTAATATAAAAATCATTCAACATTGAAAAAGGTGAAACATTCACAATTCACAAATTTCAAAATTTATCAAGTTATAAACGCTTCTCAGCATTACACCCTTGCACGAGGAAAAATATTTAGTCACAATAAAAGTGAAAACAACTTTAACAATCAGCAAGTAAAAACCTCTTCAAGCGATAACAAAGGTTTTCCAAAAACATATATTTTTTTTCCAACTTTCTCCAAAATATTCAATAAATCCAATGAGAAAAAAATGAAGCACATCGTTTAAATAAAAATACAATACATGGATTTAACTTTCATCACGAAGGCTATTCACTCGGTCATGGTCAACCACTTATAGTCCAATCATTCACCAATTTAAGACTTGCTTTCTTTCTACTATCTTGCTTCTCTAAAGCAGGCTATCTAGCCCAAAATTCTCGTGCATGTGAAAGAATTCAATTCACCGTACTAACACCACACATATTCTTAACTCTGACTCTAGTATTCCAAAGTCCGATCGTCTATATTCCTTCACTCACATCACATTTCGGACAATAATTCCGAACAAGTGAGCGATTGCTCTGAAAGCTAGCCGGTAGTCTCATTCATTACTTTTGTAATTCACATCATTGCCACAAACGTCATTAATCAACTCATCTACCTCTATCTGAGGTACTTAGCATTTCGAACTAAACATAGAATGAGTTCCATGCCATACTCTCTACTTGCTCTAAAAGACTGGGAAGTAACTTACGAAAAGTTCTCTTATCTCTGCTGCAACCACTTTCTTTAAATCGGAAGCTTCTGCATTCTCTCAACTACGTAGTCTGCTACCTTGACTTTTTAGACACCAGATAATACCTCGTACACATTTGGGGATAACTCCCTCCTAGAATCCTTATCAGTATCTCAAGGTTCCTTATGGTTCTGTCAAAACCAACTTGCATCGGCAATGTAAGAATCGTGCTTTAAACCTCTAGGCATCAGTCAAACAAGACATGCCAAAGAGTTCTCCACAAGACTCCCAACAATGATAAAAATTTGACCTTCATTTCACCACTAGGCATCCTGATTTACTGCTTAACCAACTAAGTCTACTGACTGAACATATATAATCTACTTATACAGTCATATCATTTCTCAACATAACGAGGACACCTTTGGTCCATAACAAAGCTAACTCCTCTTACTTAGCTATAAAATCAATATGCTCATGATCCCTCCAAACCCAACCTCGTTTGGTTCATAAACTGTTCTCACGACTTGGTCAAGCCCGAATGGTACAATGTAATTGTAATGATATGGGCCCTTATACCATTATAATTACATCCTACACATTTAGCCTTTTTGTCATCATGATAGAGTCATTTCCCAAACTTGGTTCATACATGTGACACATAAAACATGACCCACTACTTGTCCCCTTGATAGCAGCTAACTCTATATTAGAGTGTCATTAGCATTCATAAACTCTCTACTAGATTGCATACACATGTCATCAGCATACTCATTTCATAAAACTTCAAGTATCAGCATATCATTCATAAGCACATCTTACATGCGTAACCAAAATTTATGTAAACATCATATCGACTCATATCATCATATTACACATCAGGGCATCATAAGCTAAATTACATAATCAACACAATCATATTAATCATACTTAACACCTAACGGTGTTCATACATAAACAACATGTCATACTTAACACTTGCTCAATAGAGTTTAGGGTGCTCACCCCCGTCTTGATGCTCCGGATCTCAGTTCAGCTCTAAATCCTTTTCTTAAAACAAATTTTTTTTTTTGGTTACTTGTTTTGAAAACACGAACTCTTGAGTTTGAGTTCAAGTATTCACTACCCGTGAACACTCGAATCCCTCAAACCAAGGCTCTGATACCAATTGTAACAACTCATTTCCAAAAGACATGTATTTAACGACAATTAACGGAAATAAGTAACCAAAATGTTGCGGAAGCTTTCATAATTTAAAACATGACAATATTCCCCAAACTTGGGTCTAAAATGTACTAACTTTCAAAACAACTCAATTCATAATTAGTTTACAACTCAAAACTTTTTCGATAAAACTAATTTGTAATAACAAACAAGCTATTCATGTATCGTGTCCCAAACATAGCTGAACTGATTACGGATCCGAGCCATCAAACCTGAGCTTTACCTTGTCTTTCGACTTGGTACCTGTCACTGAACCACATGAACCACAAAGGGTTAAGCATAAAGCTTAGTGAGCACAAACCTAGGTTCTATGCATGCATGTACATAATCATAATCATATAACTGAATAACTGGACATGTATCATGAACCTTACTCAAGGTGTATCCACCAAAAGCATCTTACTGACACTGGTACCAGGCCTCTGAACCCAACTTCCCTAGGGTAGTAATACCACCTTAGGTACTATCGTGAAAATTACATGCCAGTTCATACATTAACCACACATATATATATAACATGATCAAAAGCATAACAATCTTGAACGCAGGTTATTGTACTCACCTTATCGTAGAGTCTGATATCACACACACTTGACAGAGAGCACATGCAGGTGTTTAAGCACCTAAACATTCACATAACATTCATATAAACACTTAACACTTAAATTCTAAATCGTATCCAAACCCTTAAGCCGTGGGTATAGCATAGCTACGCCAATGGCTCTCTAAACTACCAACTCAAAGGTTGGGGAAATCCACTCTTAGATTTGTAACTAAAATTCTATATTTAATGGTCTGAAAGGGTAGGAAATTCAATTACGAGTCCAACGGTTCTTTCGGAATCAAAATCGGAGTTAAGATGCAAAAGTTATGGCCAAAACAGTCTCCTTCACAAAACAGGGGCTAGCGATCGCTAGGCTCATAGCTAGCGGTCGCTAGCTGACCCTCCCAAGCTTTCTGTCCGAGCTCACGATCACCAAATGGTCGCTAGCCCTCAATTTCCCATAGCTAGCGATCGCTAGCTTCAACACCTAGCGATCGCTAGGTGCTGAAAATTCAGCACGAACCCAAAACCGTAAAAACTTCTTTTCGGCATAACTTTTACATCCGAAGTCCGATTCGACCGATTCAAAAAGCCATAGATTCGTTATTCTAGGCTCTACGAAACTACTACAATGAATTTAGGACAAACTAACAACAACAAACCGAATTGGTGATCCAAAGATCACCAATTGCCTTAGAAATCAATGAAACCCTAACCCTTAAACCAAACTTGCAAACTAACATGTAAAACACATAAACAACAACAATTACCTTAGATTAGACACCAACAACAACCAATAATACTTGCTACTTGCTTGAACGATTCCCCTCTTGCAAACGATCTCTTGAAATCACCAAGTTTCTCCCCTTTTCTCTCTAAAATCAACTAATGAACAAATGAGAAGGGTTTTGGCTTGGAAACCCCTATATATACACATACCTACTACACCCTCCACTATCAACAATAACATCCAAGTCCCCCAACCTGAAGTTACATAAATGACACCAAAATTCACTTACTTAACGAATAGAGTTAAAAACTTAACTGAATGGGAACGGGGTGTTACAGTAGGCCAGTAGAATCCAGACTGTAAAATCTTAGCTGCAGTTCTGTGGCCTCCAAAGTGACCTCCACAGGGTCCTGTGTGGCAATGATGTATGATTGAAGTCACTTCTTCTTTTGGAATGCACCTTCTGATCACCTGATCTGCACAAATTTTAAATAAATAAGGATCATCCCAAAGATATTTTCTACAATCAGATAAAATCTTTTTCTTTTGATATTTATTAAAATCTTTAGGAATAATTTCACATGCTAAAAAATTACAAATATCTACAAACCAAGGTATGGAAAAATGGTTTACAGCTAATATCCTTTCATCTGGAAATACTTCACAGATGTCACTACTTTGTACAATCTCTTTTTGCTTTTCTATTCTTGACAAGTGGTCAGCCACTTGATTATTTGTTCCTTTTCTGTCAATGATCTCCAAATCAAACTCTTGTAACAACAAGACCCACCTTATCAGCCTAGGTTTTGCATCTTTTTTTAGAAATAAGGTACTTGAGGGCAGAATGATCAGTGTGAACAATTACCTTGGTCCCCATCAAGTAAGATCTGAATTTTTCAAAAGCAAAAACCACAGCCAATAATTCCTTTTCAGTAGTGGTGTAATTGATTTGAGCATCATTGAGGGTTTTACTAGCATAGTATATAGGGTGAAAAATCTTTCCTTTCTTTTGCCCTAATACAGCTCCAACTGCCCAGTCACTAGCATCACACATTATTTCAAAAGGTTGGGACCAGTCAGGTGTGGTTACAACAGGAGCAGTGACCAGAGCTTCTTTTAGAGTTTTAAAAGCCTTTTTACAATCTTCATCAAAAATAAACTCCTGATCATGCTGAAGTAACACACACAAGGGTTTTGAGATTTTGGAAAAATCTTTTATGAATCTCCTGTAAAACCCTGCATGTCCAAGGAAACTTCTGATTCCTTTCACAGTGGTTGGTTCAGGTAACTTTGCAATTACCTCCAACTTTGCTTTGTCTACCTCAATACCTCTATTGGATATGAGATGTCCCAGAACTATACCCTCTTTAACCATGAAGTGGCATTTCTCCCAATTCAAGACTAAATCAGTATCTTCACATCTTTCCAGAGCTTTTTCAAGATTTTTCAAACACTGCTCATATGATGTCCCATATACAGAAAAGTCATCCATGAAGATTTCCATGGAGTTTTCTAGCATATCAGAAAAAATAGACATCATACATCTCTGGAAAGTTGCTGGGGCATTACATAATCCAAAGGGCATCCTTCTAAAGGCAAAAGTGCCATAGGGACATGTAAAAGTGGTCTTTTCCTGGTCATCTGGTGCAATGGCTATTTGATTGTAACCGGAGTAACCATCTAAGAAACAATAAAACTCCTTACCTGCCAGTCTGTCTAACATTTGGTCCACAAAAGGTAAAGGAAAATGGTCTTTTTGAGTGGCTTTGTTAAGCCTTCTATAGTCCATACATATCCTCCAACCTGATACTACTCTGGTAGGTATAAGTTCATTTTTCTCATTTGGTACAACAGTAACTCCACCCTTCTTGGGTACACATTGAACTGGACTGACACAAGTACTACTAGCAATGGGATAGATTATGCCAGCATCAAGCCATTTCAAGATCTCCTTTTTAACTACTTCTTTCATTACAGGATTGAGTCTCCTTTGAGGCTCAACTGAAGTGAAATTCTTGTCTTCAAGAATAATCTTGTGTTGACAAATAGTAGGGCTTATGCCCTTGATATCAGCAATGGTCCAAGCAATGGCTTTCTTGTGCTGTTTCAGCATCTGGACCAACTTTTCTTCCTGGTCTGGGTCTAATGATGATGAAATTACGACTGGTAACTTCCCTGGGTGTTCTAAGAATGCATATTTCAGATGTGATGGAAGTTGTTTCAGTTCTAAATCTGGGACAACATCTAAAGAAGGGACAAGAGTCTTCCTATCTTCAATCTCTAAGGTCTCAAAAGCAAAGATTTCCTCAGGCATCACTATCTCCTCACAGTCTTCTTCATCACTATCACTCTCAGACTCTGCTATTCCTAGGGCTTCTCTTCTACTCTCATTCTCACACCAATTCTCAATCACAGTCAGAATGGAACAATCTTCTCTATCATCAGGGTACCTGAGAGAATTAAACACATTAAAAGTCACTTCTTGGTCATGGACTCTCATGGTCAACTCTCCCTTCTGGACATCTATCAGGGTTCTACCTGTAGCTAAGAAAGGTCTACCTAGAAGGAGGGGAACATCATTGTCTGCCTCAAAGTCTAAGATAATAAAGTTAGCCGGAAAGATGAACTTATCAACCTGGACTAGGACATCCTCAATTTTTCCTTCAGGATAGGCAATGGTTTTATCAGCTAAAGATAGAGTCACAGTGGTAGGTCTAGCTTCACCTATGCCTAGGGATTTGAAAATGGATAAAGGCATCAGGTTAATACTAGCACCTAGGTCACATAGGGCTTTCCCTACATTCTTTCCTCCTATCAGACATGGTATAGTAAAACATCCCGGATCTTTCATCTTTGGTGGGATTTTGTTGGTTAACAAGGCACTACATTCCTTAGTCAGAGCTACTGTCTCATATTCAGTCAGCTTTTTCTTTTTGTTCAAGATGTCTTTAAGAAACTTAGCATAACTTGGCATTTGCTCAATAGCCTCAACCAAAGGTATGTTTATATGAAGTTGCTTGAAAACATCCAGAAATTTCTTAAATTGTATTTCCTCTTTTTGATTCCTTAACCTTTGGGGATAAGGAACATAACGACTGACTGAAGATGGAACAGTGGTCTTTCCAGGAATTGGATCTGGTAATGGTGGTGGGGTAGGCAGGACATCATATTCTACTACTTGTTGTATTACAGGTTCTGCCTCTGGGATTGTCTCTGAACTGTTTGGTATACACTGAATCTTAGGACTGCCACCAGGTTGTGACACATCACTAACAGGGGTTTTGTCTCTCTTTTAAACTTTCTTTGACTCATCTGGGAATAAAAGTGGAAGATCTGACCTTTCAGGAAGTGGTGCATGAGTCAGAGGTCTCTTGTTGTTTTCTCTAGAAAGCTGTGGAATATCAGAAGAAGTGGATGATGCAAAATCTTTTTCTTTTTCTACCTTTTTCTTCTCGGGCTCTGTTTTTGTATTTTCTTTTTCTTTATCTTTTTTCTCAGGTGGTGTGTGAGATCTCACCTGATTGTTTTCTATTAAAGTCTTACCATTCCTAAGGGTCACAACTTTGACTTGTTCTTTCCCAGGTCTCTGAGGAGTCTCAGTATCACTGGGTAAAGTCCCATCAGGTCTTTTCTTAATCTCCTGAGCTATCTGGCCAACCTGGCTTTCCAGATTTTTGATTGATGCCTGTGTTTGGGCCATGAAGCCTTTCAACATTGCCTCCAAGGTAGGAGGGGCATCATTCTGATTGTTGTTCCTATGGTGAGAAGAAGAAGAAGATTGATGGTTCTGGTTTTGAAAATGAACATGCCTCTGTTGTTGTTGGTGGTGATTATTCTGACTAGGGTGATTGGTCTGACCATGGGGTTTCTGCATAGGTGAGTTAAGTGCTGGACTACGCCATGAAAAATTAGGGTGATCTCTCCACTTAGAATTGTAAGTAGGAGAGAAGGCCCCAGTCTGTGTGTGATTGCTATGGCCAACATAGTTAACACTTTCAGGGTTTTCAGGACAATCATCAAATAAATGGTTCTCTTGATAGTAAGAGCAAGTGACAAAACGGACTTTTTTAGGTGCCCTCTCATTTCCATTAGGGTTGGTCAGATTCTTCATCATTTCAACCATGTTGGAAACTTGCTCAGCCAAAGCTGAGTAGGCATCTGTATCCTGAACATTAGCAGCATTTCTCCTTGGTGGAACTGTCCGTGGGTCAGCCCAATGCCCATTGTTGTTGGATATCTTTTCTAGGATCTTAAATCCTTCATTGTATGTGATTCCAGTGAAAGCTCCGCCTGCAGTAGCATCTATCATTCCCTTTGCAGTGGGTGTTAACCCATTGTAAAAGGTTTCTAGCTGTATACAGTACGGAATGCCATGATGAGGGCATTTTCTCAAAAGTTCTTTGTATCTTTCCCATGCATCAGGAACTGCTTCGTCCTCCCATTGTTTAAAAGTGGAAATATCAAGCCGGGACTTAGCATTCCTGGTGGGTGGAAAATATTTTTTTAGAAATTTTTCTGCCATTTGGTTCCATGAGGTTATAGAATCTGGTTCGAGTGAATCGTACCAGGCTCTGGCTCTTTCCTTAAGGGAAAATGGAAAAAGAGATAACCTCAAGGCGCTTGGTGAAACTTCCGGTATACGGAAAGAATCTGTTATTTGCATAAAAGATTTTAGATGAGAATGCGGATCTTCAACTGCAGTACCACCGAACTGGCCATTAGTTTGGATCATGGAAAACATCAGGGGTTTTAGAGCAAAATGGGCGGCTTTGATTTTGGGTCTAAGTATTCCTGAATGAAGCTGGCCCAAAACAGGAATAGCATAGTCCATAATCCCGCCATCCTTAGAATTAGCAAGTTGAATGATATCTTGCTCCTGATAGAGTTCCTCCTCATCACTGTACTCCTCCTCATCATCACTCGGATGTGGGGGTGGGTTTTCCTCTTGTTGGTTTAACATTTGGATGGTTTTCAAAAGATCTTTTTGTACTTTTCTTTGCCAACGGAGAGTTTGTTCAATCTCTGGATCAAGTTCAAAAAATTCCCCGCGTGCTTTTCTTGGCATAAAATAATATTTTTTTTCTTTTCTTTTCTGAAAAAGGGTGTTAGAAAAATCAAAACTTAAAAACTCTACTTAAAACTGAATTGATTCTTAACTTCCTTCCCCGGCAGCGGCGCCAAAAACTTGGTACGCAATTATTCCTTGCCCTATCCCTTTTATGGAATTTAGGAGAGAATAAAGGCAAAGGAACTACCAACAAACGACTGAGGTGAACTGTGAGATTCAACTGGAAAATAGAACCAGGCGCAAGTATACACCTTGAACTACTGTCGTCCCGTAACAAGTAATAATGGTAAGTAAATACCAGATATCGTTTCCACAGAGAAGGAATAATGCAAGAGTCTTTTCAGTTGTTGATAAAGCAGTTAAGGGATGATTTCAGATGGCGAATTCGAGGATTTTAACCGATGCTTGTTTTAGCAAATGGTGAGTGAGTGTGTTTGTAAAATCTATTGGAGAAAAAGAACCCAGGGTGCAGGTAGTAAAGAGATACAAAAAGGGCTGTTTGTAGTTTAAAGATGCTTTATAAAACTGTGAAACCACTGGCTAGACGGCCGACCACAGGTGCACACTGGTCAACATGCAATCAGGTGTGATATTAGTCACTTGCCCTAGCACAACCAGTGTTACCTTCATTGCCAGATAAAAACCATATACAGGCTGCACATGTTACCACAGTTATTCTCACGTTACCCTTAACTCTGAAAGTTAATGCATTTTCATAAGCCAGACTAATCTGACTTAATCTTCAATGAAACGCTTCAAATCCCTGCAATGAATAGTTTAGCACTGCAATATTGTTCTTACTTTACTGCATTTGTTTTAACGTAAACCTTAACTCTGAAAATTAATGCATTTTCATAAGCCAGATTGGGCGTCAATCAACCTAACTTAATCTTCAATGAAACGCTTCAAACTCCTGCAATAAATAGTTAACACAATAATACAACATTGCATCTAGAACAATTACAACTACATTGCATTCAATATTTCCCCACACCCCAAGCTCAAGCTTTTAACTCATAACTTGGAAATGCGAATACTGGAATACTGACCAGTTGGGAATGCTGGCAAGAAAAGTAAATGGGTGGTAATTACTTACGCAATACGTTCTCTTCTGAGAGAGAAACAGAGTGTAAGTAATCCCAAAAGCAGTAAGATAAATTGCAGAAAATTAAAATACTGGATTGACCAGTAAGTTGCAGAAATGTAAACACTGGAGTGACCAGTAAAGACTGGATTGACCAGTAAGTTGCAGAAAAGTAGCTGACAGGAAATTAAACACTGGATTTATGACCAGTAAAATTGCTGGAAAGTAAATTGCAATAAGAGTAAATTGGTAATTACTACACAATACGTTCTCTACTAGAGAGAAACAGAGTGTAGTAATTCCAAGGAGTTAGAAAGTTAGCAGCAGTTAGAAATTAGCAGGTAAATAAAATACTGTTTAGTTACTTGGAACAAAAGTCTTGCTTGTAAGGATTTTGGGAGACAAAAGTACTACTAGAGTACACTTAGGGGACAAAAAGGACAACAAGTACTTACACATGTACTGGAAAGTACAAGGGAGGAAACCTAGGTTGTACTTTGAAACTTGGAATCTAAGCAACTATTTTCTAACAGCTAAGGTGCTAACAGGTATTTTGAAAACACTGATTTTGGTAGTTGAAACACAATACGTTCTTTACTAAGAAAGAATCAGAGTGTAAAACAACTCCTAGGAAACAAGAATATTAAAAACTACAAACTTTGGGATTTTAACAACAATAACACTTTCAAGATCAAAAGCTGGAACTTTAACAACAAGAACACACACAAAATGATTTTCCAAAAGATTACTTGGATTAAGAACTACTAAGAACAACAACAACACTAGTTTAAGTGCTTAAACCCGTATAGAGATTAAGTCACAAACTAGGAAGATCAAAAGCTTACACTACTAAATGTTTTGAAACCGGAACCTTAAGAACAGAAAATTAAATCTAAACAGCAGCTAAGAACTAAGAGTAGTGACAAGAGAAACCAAATCACTAGAAAGTGATATGGATCAAGTGTAAGAAATTAAGGTTACAACTACATGGTATTTATAGCAAAATAAATGGCTTGGAAGAGGGAGACAGCTGTAAACAGGCTTGAACTTCTGACAAAAACAACCCATGGGTCAAAAGTCGGGTCAGGTCCAAAAGCAACTCCTTGCAGCAAAAGTAATGAGCTGGCCCGAAACCTTCCTTCAACATTCCTGCAGCAGTCCGGTGGCATTCCTATAGCACTCCCAAAGGGCTGTCCTGCAACTGCTCCTTTCCAAAGCCTGAAAAACAAGGAAATAACACTAATTAACTACATATTTACACTAATTAGCACATAAGTCATGAGAAATGAAATTATCTTAAAAACAGAAGTAAACTAGACTCAATTGCTAACTTTGGGCAAAATAAAGACACAATTTGACACCAAAAAGACTCAATAAGTGGCAACATTTAGACACTTATCACAACCTCAATAAGTAGAGATGTTTTCCAGAATAACATATAGCATGGCTGCAGAAATTTGAGAGTAAGAGATATTCTGCAAAAGAGAAAGAGAGAACATAAGTATAAAACAAATAAGTGAAGATAAGAGGAGTCTTTTATTGTTTTAAGTTCTTATGCTTGAAAAAGATGAACCAGAAAAGTGGTTTCCTTTCAAGATTGAAGGTGAGAAAACAACCTTAGATGAAGGTTTGTTAAGAAGAGATTTGTGAGTTACTTACCAGTCGAGGAAGAAGATCTTCTAAGGACGAATGAAGATTTGAATTCATGATGTAATGCAAATCTTGGAGAGATAGAAAAAATGGTAAGTGTGAAGAAAGGAGTAATCCAAGAGTGGATTATATAGAAATGAGGAGTACCGGAAAGTGAGATTTTGGCGCTCAAAAGACGATGGGACGTGGAACAAGTTACAAGAAGTAATTATGACGATTATTTAAATCTCGCCGTAAAAACGTAACTGTTTGTTTTCACGCGCCCGAAAGTGTCTTTTCACTGACCGTCACGCGTCTGACATACGTTTAGGGAGTAAAGTATGGTGCCAAAACGTCAAATCTACTAGATAGAGTTGGTAGAAGATAAGTTGATTAAAATTTTTTATCCATTTTGGGATAATCCTTAAACATGGGAATGTAAAAGGTTATCAGCAGGAGGAAAAGTCCTCTTATCACATTGAATGTGTTAAGGTAGGTGAGATAACTGACATATGAAATAAGTGCAGTATCTAAGCAGAAAAGAGAACATCAGTGACTTAAATATGATCAGGTAGATCAATTCATTTCATTAGCAAAGAAAAATATAGTACACTGGAAAAGAAAATACATATAGTATGTACAGAGAAAGCTAGAAAGGCAGTATGCTGAAGATCAGACATCAGGATTCAACATTCCTAGTTTGCTGATGAGTTGGTTGAACCGTTTCTCGTCCATCGGTTTAGTGAAGAGATCAGCGAGTTGATATTCAGTGGGAACGAAATGAAGTTCAACATCGCCATTCATCACATGATCTCTGATAAAGTGATATCGGATCTCAATGTGCTTTGTCTTCGAGTGAAGGACAGGATTGTTAGCGATGGCGATCGTTGAAGTGTTGTCGCAGTAGATGGGTATCTTTGATAACTGAAACCCATAGTCCAAAAGTTGGGTTCGCGTCCAAAGGACTTGAGTGCAGCAGCTACCATTAGCGACGTACTCTGCTTCTTGCTTGTCCAACTTACCAACTTACCACCAAGTAGCTGACAGCCACCAGTGGTGCTCTTTCGATCTATTTTACAGCCTGCAAAATCACTATCTGAAAAAGCAGTTAGCTCGAACCCTGAGTCCCTGGGGTACCAGAGACCAAGGTTGGGAGTCCCCTTCAGATACCTAAAGATGCGCTTTACAGCCTTCATATGGGACTCCTTAGGATCAGCTTGATATCGTGCGCAAAGACAAGTAGCATACATGATATCAGGTCGGCTCGCTGTAAAGGTACAACAGTGAGCCAATCATTCCTCTGTAAAGAGTAACATCAACAGATTTCCCTTCCGAATCCTTGTCGAGTTTTAGAGGAGGTTCCATTGGTGTTTTCATTACAGAGCAGGTAGTAAGTTCAAATTTAGCAAGCATTTCATGAACATACTTAACTTGGGAGATGAAAATACCCTTTTCAGATTGTTTAACCTGAAGACCTAAGAAGTAGGTCAGTTCACCCATCATTGACATCTTGTATTCAGCCTGCATGAGTGCTTCAAACTTTTTGCAAAGTTTGGCTTTCGTGGACCCAAAGATGATGTCATCAACATAAATTTGGGCAAGGAAAACATGATCCTTGTAAGTCTTGACAAACAGCGTGCTGTCGATCTTTCAACGAGTGAAACCTTCTTTGATGAGATAGGTAGATAAGGTTTCGTACCAGGCTCTAGGAGCCTGCTTTAATCCATACAGAGCCTTGTTTAACTTGTAAATATGATTAGGATGTTTAGGATCAGTGAAGCCTGGAGGTTGAGCAACATAGACTTCTTCAGTGAGTTTCCCATTGAGAAACGCACTCTTGACATCCATCTGAAACACTTAAAATTTCATATGAGCCGCATAAGCAAGAAAGAGTCTAATGGCTTCTAATCTAGCCACAGGGGCAAATGTTTCATCATAGTCTATCTCCTCTTCTTGTCTATATCCTTGTGCAACAAGACGAGCCTTATTGCGGATCACAATGCCATGTTCATCAAGTTTATTTCTAAATGATGGTCTTCCTGGATGGCCTGTGAACAAGGGTCCAGACAAGGTTTCTTTCGAACTCAGCGAGTTCTTCTTGCATCGCTGATAGCCAAAATGGATCAGCGAGTGCTTCTTCTACTTTAGAAGGCTCATTTTCAGATAAGAAACAGACAAAGAGACAGTGATTACTAGCCTGATGTCGAGTTTTAACACCAGTAGATGGATCACCTAGGACTTGATCAATGGGATGATCTCTAGTCCATCTTAGAGTAGGGGGCTGAGGGACAACCTGAGGAGGTTCAGCAGCGACTGTAGAAGATGATTCTTCAGCGACTGCATCAAGTTAAGGAGGATCAGCGACGAGAGGGGCAGCTTCAGATGATCCTGAAGTTGACGGAATGTCCTCCTGAGAAGTTGTGGGGGCAACTTGAGTTATAGGAATAGTAGAGTAAACTGGAGGATCCTGAGGAATTTCAGGTATTTCTTCAAATCCATCAGGGATTGGAGATGGTGTTCCTGCAGCAGGGATGTTAGTTTCAGGGGCTTCGTTTTCAGGGACCTGAAAGTAAGAGTTAGGTCATTGATCTACATCATTATTATCGGAAAATGAGGAAGAAGAGAAGGGATTAGATTCATCAAACTTGACATGAATGGTTTCTTCAATGGTTTGCCTTCGTTTGTTAAAGACACGATAGGCTTTGGATATAGTAGAGTATCCAACCAAGAAACCATCATCAGCTTTGGCATCGAACTTTCCCAGAGCATCTCGGTCGTTCTTGATATAACAATTGCAACCAAAGATGTGGAAGTACTCGATGTTCGGCTTTCTTCCTCTGATAAGTTTGTAGGATGTCTTCTTGAATCTTTTCACAATCAGCGACCTGTCCTGCGTGTAACAGGCAGTGTTGACAGCCTCAGCCCAGAATTGAATAGGAAGATTGGCTTCAATCAGCATTGATCTTGCAGCTTCAATCAGAGTGCAATTTCTTCGTTCAGCGACCCCGTTTTGCTTAGGAGTCCAAACGGAAGAAAAGTTCTGAGAGATTCCCTTGCTGACAAGGAATTCATCCAGGACCCTGTTTTTGATTCAGTGCCATGATCACTTCTTATAGAACGAACAGTGATCTGATAGTACTTCTCCATCCGAAGAATGAAGGCAAGGATCAGCTGAGGAGTTTCACTCTTGGCTCTAAGGAAGAACACCCAGGTGTATCTGGAGTATTCATCCACTATCAACAAAGTGAATCGCTTTCCACCCATAGACTGAATATTGACAGGTCCAAAGAGGTCCATGTGCAATAAATAGAGTGGAGAGTTGATGGTAGAGACTTGCTTGGATTTGAAAGAAGCTCTTGTCTGCTTACCCTTTTCACAAGCAGCACAAAGAGATTCCTTTGCAAAGCTATTTTCAGGGAGACCTTTCACCAGGTTGCTGATAGAGAGCTGGTTGATGGTCTTGAAGTTCAGGTGGGAGAGACGTTTGTGCCAGAGCTAGTTGATTCTGAAGAGGCCCTGGACATGAAGCACACATTTTCAGTGGACGTGTCCATGTTGATGACGTAAACATCATGGGATCTTTGCCCTCCGAAATGTAGTCTTTCCGTTGGTTAAGGTACCATAACCACGAGTGATACCTCTTCCTTCGCCACCGAATTTGACTGAAGGGCCAGCTTCTTCCTTGAAGTCGACTAAAACATGCTTGTTTCCAGTCATGTGTTTGGAGCATCTGATGTCAAGGTACCAGATGCCCTTTTGCTGTAAGAGAAAGAAGAGTTAATTGGTCTTGGGAACCCACATGAAGTTGGGTCTGTCAAGGTCAGTGAAGAAGGAAGAATCATCAGGGACATAGATGACTGAATATTCAGTTGCCTCAAAGACTACTGGAGCAGTAGGAGTAGAGGCAACATCTTCTGTCTTAACTGAAGTTTCAGTTTTACAGGGTCAGGGATGGTGGCAGTCTCAGCGACTAAAGATTTATTTCCTTTGGCAGACTTATTCGCCTTAGGACCTTTCTTTACCTTGGCTGCTTTTTCAGCCTTGGTAGCATGAGGACACTTGCTAGCGATATGATCATTTTGACCACAGTGATAGCAGTTTCTATAGGTCTTAGATTTAGAAGGACCCTTAGGATTTTTAAGCTCAAGGTGAGCTGGTCCATTTCCAAGAATGCCTATATCTTTGGTAAGAGGAGGAATGGGAGTCTTCTCCTGAGGTTTGGATATTAAGTCAACCTTGATTCTGGGAGTGGGGCTTTGAGTAGATTTCTTAGCCCCTGATCCCGTAGGACCACCACCTAACACTTTAGAAGTCTTGTGGTTTTGATTCTTAGGTTTGGGAGGAAGGCTTGAAAGGTTCTTGCCATTAGAGTTCTTAGAAGGCTGAACAAAAGTAGCAGTCTCATCTTCAGAGATGGAAGAAGAACTCTGAGGGTTGGAGTCAGAAGTAAGAAACATGCCAAATTTTAAATTTGATTTATCAAATTTATCCATAGCATGCTGTTTTCCTTTAACAAAACCTAAGCGAGTTCTGTTCATGGGGTGACGCTGGGTGGAAAGAATTTCATCCACCTTTTCAGAGGCATCAGCCCAGCTTTTAACAGTGACCTTCTTTGAAAGTAGCTCAGCGAGAGCTTTTCCTTTCTCAGCGATGGCCTGTTCTCGTTCACTGCAAAGAACTTAGTTTGCATGAACTTGGTCTTTGTAGCTAGCCTCATAAACAGCAAGCTCTTTGAGTTTCTCATGACACTCTTTGAGCTCAGTCCTAAGGTCAAAGTTGACCTTTTCAGCAGAGGATTTGCCATTTAAGGCATTGAATAGATCGATGTTAAAGCATCCATCGCTGTCATAGCATCAGAAGGAGAAGGAGTAGATACCCGAGGAAGATCAGAGGTCGAGGCAGAAGTAGCAGTGACTTCTTCTTTAGGGATGTCTTCGAGCTGAGCCATAAGAGCAGGCTCGATTTCTTCAGCGATGGCCATCAGACATGTGACCTCACTGGTATCCTCTTCATCAGAGGATTCATTAGAAGATTCATCCCAACCTTTTCCTTCAGTGATTAGACCTTTGCCTTTTTGCTGGTATTTCAGCTTTCGGTACTTGGACTTCAGCTTCTGGTACTTTCCGTCCTTGTAAGCTGGGGTAGAGAATTCAGCGAACTGATTCTTCTTGTACATGAACTCAGTGGCAAAGTGTCCTTTGTCCTGACATTTGAAACAGGTAGAGGCAGCCTTATCACCAGAGGGGGTGTCAGGCTTGTTAGTAAGAGAGAGCTGCTTGGGCTTACGGAAATTTCCTTTCCTGCCAAACTTTTTGAAATGTTTAGAGAGAAGGGCAAGAGACTCGTTAAAATCTGCCTCATTATCAGAGACAAAATCAGAGGCAGAATCATCTATCTCAGTGATAGTCACTGTTGAGACAGGAGTTTAAGAGGGTTGAGAAGCATAAGAAATTAAGGCAAGAGAGGTACCTTTCGCAGCATCCTTGGTATCTCTGATCAGATTCGTCTTCAGAGACTTGGTTTGCTCATGGTTGAGCATCATACCATATAACTGCACTAAGAGTTACAGTCTTAATGTCCTTGCACATTTTTCAGACACATGGTGTTAGTTTCCCAATATTCAGGGAGGGCCTCCATGAATTTTGTGATTACTTGCGAGTTAGAGTAAACAATACGGTAGGTCTTCAGATCGATTAGAAGGCAGTTAAACCTCTGATGGGTCTGCACCAAAGTTTCACCTTTAGCAGCGATGAACTTCTCATACTGACGTATGAGGTGAATCTTTCTAGATTCTATGAGAGCATCAACACCCTCATATTGGATACAGAGAGTATCCCATTTCTCTTTAGCTGTCTTAAGCTTACTGATGGAGTGAAATACTTCATCAGGAAGAGACATGGCTATCAGAGACCTTGCCTTGGTGTCAACATTCACCAGGCGCTTATCTTCGTCTGTCCAGTTGGACACCTGTTTAACAAAGGTTCTTT
Organism: Centaurea solstitialis; assembly: GCA_030169165.1. NCBI lineage: Eukaryota > Viridiplantae > Streptophyta > Magnoliopsida > Asterales > Asteraceae > Centaurea > Centaurea solstitialis. The sequence goes on from CM058043.1 coordinate 54,277,679, forward strand.
CAGGAGCAGCGGGAGTGGTGATAGTAGCAGCAATAGCTGGTACTATAGAAGTGGGAACATATGGTCCATGTTCTCAGAAGTAGGGGATTTAAGGATCGGAACCAGAGAGAAATAGTTCCTTTCTTGACTTCCATAGAGGGAAGTTATCAGCATTGAATCTGGGTGGCTTTGCCAGAGATCCATATTCGAAATAAGTATCTTTAGGAGGATTGGCCATAGGGTGGATCTAGAAACTATGTTTCTTTTGTGAACGGTTAAGAAGAAGAGGTTTCTAACCGCTCTGATACCACTTGTTGGTCCTCTATTGATGGCCAATAAGATAAATTGTATTGTAGAAGGGGGGGGGTTGAATACAATTAACATTGTTTCTTCCACTTAATTCAGTCCACGACTCCTATGGAGCCTTTGTGTGAATTGAAGTAGATTGTTTGTTGAAAAGGATCAAGACTTTGTCAAGATCCAAACAATCTTTTTAAGTTTTTAGACGCACAACCTTTGCTTATGCACAAAGCAAGAATTAGAAGAGATAGAAAGAATTAGAAGATAGAAGATAGAAAGAAGAAAGGATTGCGGTATAGAAGATGGACCAAAGGTTCGTGTTTGAAGAACACACTATGTTCATATTTATACCCCATGCATTAAATGCATGCCATCCCCAACTTTACACGTGTCAGGTAAAGATTGGGTTTGGTGTACTATTGTACCATAAAATAATGCCCATGCTTGGTAGGGTCATGGCCTATGGTAAATAGTTGCCTTATGGGTGACAAGTAAGGAGGGAACAGTAAAGAGACATCCCTTTTGTACTTTTGTCAGAAAGGCAATTCAAATCGTTTTTGTGCATATAGGACAAGAAGACAAATTTAGTATTCTTAAAGTACAAGTCACTGATCAGGCCTTAGAATCGCTGATCCTTGGGAAGGATCAGGGAGGCACTGTGACTTGTTCTTTATCGAACGTCATGTAAGAGTAGTCAGCTAGCTGTCACTGATTTCAACTTTAGATCATTAGCATCGCTGACTCTATCATCAGCTTACATCAATAGATGGTGCTGATGGTTTTTCTAGAGACATGACTATTTGTCTTCAGAGAATACTTAGCAGTTATCAGCTATCACTGTCACTGAAAGGAGTCAGTGACAAGCTATTGCTGATATCATTTATGAACCCTGCTCAGCAGTATGAACCTTCAAACAGACTCGCTTTAGTTTCCTAAGCATCTGTATTTTGCTAAGTGTTCTAAGATGTAAGATAAAGGATCATTGATATTTCATTAAGTCTTAGGAAGACTGGATCAACAGAGATGTGTTGAGAAGAGGCTTCAAGGATCTTCTCTATGTTATATATCGAAAACAATTTGCTTTTATCTTTAGCAAAATGATCAAACCTCACTCGGCTCATATAAGAGGATCTGTAACGCCCCATTTTCTTAAATTATTTATGTTTGGCGATTTAATTTTATTTTGTTAATTAAATGGGTTTTAATTAGGAGAATTAGATTAAATTAACTTTGGGCTTGTTTAAAGCCGAGTTTTAAGGTTAAGATAGTAAACCCTAGCCCTCTTCTTTTCCTCTCTCCCTTCCACTCGGCTCCAACCATCACCCCGTGATAGCCGAAAACCCATCATCACCAGCAAGTATGTGATCCCATGAGAGGCTTCTGTCCATTGTTCGTAGGTTTTGTGAAGCTCGAGAGACCCAAGAGGTAAGTACCCCATTAACGGATGATAAATTCGTGTTTAATAGATCAAAAACATGGTAGAGGACATTAAGAATAGACTAGGTAGGCCTCTCGTGGTTTAGAAACTGATTACGGTCGGTTTTTACGCTGGAAAATCTCAAAAATCACGTAGACGCGAAGTTACAACGCCTGATACCGCTTAAGGCGTGAGCCAGGTTGCTGCCAGGTCGAGCAGGTTATCGATTAGCATGTGCACGGGTTGTGGCATGGATGAAGTTGCGGCGGCTTTTGTTGGTGCTTATGCAGGTCGCGGCCGGCCTGGTCACGCCGAAGGTCACGCCGGTACCTGCTCGCCGCTTTGTGATTCTTCTTCCGTCGAATCTTTTACCTAGGGTTAGGATGCCATTTTAGGGTTGTCCTAGAGCACTTTTAGTATAATTTTGGAGGTTAACACCCACATATCTTGTGGTTAATTCAGGTGTTCTGTTAGCGAATTAAGTTAGAAATTATATTTGTACTTTCAGTCAGTTACCAGTGACTAGTGCAGATCAGGTGAGTCTTACTATGTGTATTTTACCTTGTACATGCATGTATGTATGTGTTGATCAGTGGTTTAGTGAAAGGGATAGCCTCGTGCTCTTTATGAGTCGAGGGATTCAGTTCCGTATTGCGAAGACGGAGGTTCGGTTATGTGCAAATATATGTATATGTATGATATGATGTAGAGTACGTATGGTGTATGCTCACTAAGCTTTCCGCTTACCCATTGTCATTTTACCCTTTTCAAGTAGCAGTTCGGGTTCAGTTAAAGGGAAATCCCTGGCTTAACTCCAGACATAGAAGACAGTTACAGTTTCCTTAAAAGCATTTATATATAGCATGAGACTTATATCTTATCAGTTTGTTGATTGTTTTAAACGAAGCAATTTTTACTATACCATTGTAGATTTAAAACTTGTTGAGAAATGGTTTATTTATGATTATTCTGAAAAGTGGTGTTACAAGATCTGAATTCAACATCTTCATCTCTTTCATTGAAAAGATATTTGTGAATGTCTTCTACATTTATGGGCTCTTTGATAGAGGGTCTGGAGACCTTTAGTTGCATAACATCCATGCCTTGGATAATATCAAATTCTACTCATAGGTACCTTAGAAGGTTCTGCAATAGTCATAAGGTACCTACATCTGCAAGAATCTTTATTGAAGAACTTTCACTTTCTATGATTGGCTTGATCATTTCTGCAAGAAAATCAAAGGTACATTCAGAGGCATCCTTCGTTACTTCAACTGCAGTAGAAGGATTGAGATATTGATACTAATTCATATTGTCTCGGTCATAGTTCGGGAATGTGTGGGTTATGGCACGGGAGTTCAGGTCCCGATAGTTGATTTTAGTAACTTAATTTAACTGAGATACCCATATTTAGATGGGCCCTTTCATGTTAGTCTCATACATCTTTTTCAAATTAGCAGTTGAACCTATGATTTTACAATTTAAATCAAATTTTGAAATTTGTGCATTTAATAAATCTTCTGGAATCCACGTGCATACAAACTTTGCATCAAATCTTTTCCCTTTTGCTTTCGAAATATTTTTCTTTTTACCATTAAAGACTTTTGAAAATTGATCAGGCTAATTAACATGAGATTTGTCACGAAAAGGTCACTAGATTTCTTCTTTTGAAATCACCTCAAGTTCAAAGAAAATGAGTTATGACCACAATAAATACAATGGAAATGATTCTTTGTTGATCCAGCTCCTCTATGACTTGATGAAATACCAATGATCCTATCTTTGTAACTAAAAAGTACTTAGAAAAATAAAATGCTTTAGAAACTACAGCGAGTTTGTTCGCTGAACGTTTCTTCCTTCAAAGCATTCACTCACAGTAAAGCATCAACGATTGCTTGTCTCCCTGACCCAGTTTAGTGATAGCGATTGCTGATAACAACTAAGTACTTCCTGAAGACAAATAGTCATGTCACTATGAAACCATCAACACCATCTATTGATGCAAGCTGATGACAAAGTCAGCGATGCTTATGATCTGAAGTTGATATTAGTGACAGCTAGCTGACTACACTAACATGATGTTCTAAAAAAGAACAAGTCACAGTGCCTCCCTGAACCTTCCCAAGGATCAGCGACTCTAGGCCTGATCAGTGACTTGTACTCTAAGAATTCTATGTTTGTCTTCTTGTCCTATATGCACAAAAAGGATTTGATTTGCTTTTCTGACAATAGTACAAAAGGGGATGTCTCTTTACTGTTTCCTCCGTACTCACCCATAAGACAACTTTTTACCATAGACCATGACCCTACCACGCATGTGTTAGGATTATGTGCGAGACAGTAACAGGGTTATCGTGTCCAATGTTATAAGACACTAGTAGGTCACACTGCTGCACACCAAAATGAGAATGTTTGGATTATGGGAAATAATTAATTGGTCAATTAATTATTTAGAGAGAATTAATTGGTCAATTAATTGGTCAATTAATTATGGAAGTTATTTCAGAGATAATTACCAAGAATTATATATGGAATCAAACACTGCTAGGTTTGTCCATATAAATAAGGGGTTAAGGGTGTCAGTTAATTGATTCATTCAATTCCAAAAAAAAGCCCAGAAAAACCTCTCTCTCTCTCTCTCCCCTAAAACCGGCGCCAAATCCAGAAAGAGGAAGGTTCGCATTCGTTTTTCGGGTAAACCTCGGTGGTGGTCTAGCAACCCTCTCAACCGGTGCTAGTAGCAGTGTACCCCCTGCTTGCGTTTCAGAGTTATTATTCGCAAAGGTAATCCACCAAAACACCCTTTATTGTGTCTGTATGGTTTGGGATTGGATCCTCGATTGGGAATCGGGTTTTATTCCGCTGTGCATGTTCTTGTATCCCTCGATTCCCAACAGTGGTATCAGAGCCACTTCCTAAACCTAACAGATCAGGTTTAAGCTGTTTGTTAGTTAATTAGGTTTTATAAAAATCGTTAATTTGTTAAAAATCTGATTTTTGTAAACCTAACGAAACGACGATCGGCGGCGGAACGGCGGCAGTTAGCCGGCCGGACCTCCAGGCCGATCGCCGTCGATTCTCTACCGGTCGCACCACCCGATTGGTGGCTGCGGTACCGGCTGTCATGGTATGCGCCGGCCACACCACCCGCTTGGTGGTTGTGGCGTCGGCCATCGTCGACCACGAAGGAAAACCACCACCGCACCACCGATTGTGGTGGCGGTGGTGTCGATCGAACCCAAACCGCCGATCGGCGATGGGTAACCATGATCGACCACCTAGGCGGTGGCGATCAATCGGAGGGAGTGGATGGCAGCGGTGATCGCCGCTTGCCTGTCGAACCTTAACCAGCCGCACCACCAGTTACGGTGGTGGCGGCGCTCGCTGTTTTCCGTCGCGTGAATCGCGACGGCAGTGGTGGTCAAGTCCACTGCTGTCGCCGGTGGACTATGGTGGCGATGGTATCGATTGCGGCGGCGGTGGTGGCTTTCCAGCCGCTGCTGTCGCCGACGATTGTTGTTGCGGTGGGCGGCGGTGGTGGCTCCTTAGCTGCTGCCGTCGCCGGTTGTTTTTGGTGACAGCGGTGGTTGCTGCGGCGGTGGTGGCTATCGAAGTCGCCGCTGCCGGCGGCGATTGCGGGAGATACGGGCGGCGGTGGTGGCAATTGCGTCATCATCGTCGCCGGCGTTGAAAACCGCCGATCGACGGTCACGTTTTGACGGATCGGTGGTAATCGAAATCGTTGTTCGTCCCAATCGTTTATCGTTGACGGATGCAGATAAGGATTCGTTTCCGGATAGTTTTTGAGATAAAGGATCGTTTTATCAGATAAGTTTTAAAACGATTCAAGATTAAGTTTAATTAATTTGTTTTAAATTTATTTCTGTTTTTATAATTATCCGATTAAAATCCAGTTGTATTTTAATTCGTTTAATTGTATTGAGTCATAGCTGAACCCTTTTAGACCCGTGGTTGTGTTTTTTATTTTATCCGTTTTAAGATAGTTGGGAGGCCTGCGTGCCATTTACAACCCTACTTGTAATTTTAAATTATTAGAATAGTTGGGAGGCCTGCGTGCCATTAAAAGCCCATTTGTAATAGTTAGTTCTAATCATCAAGATGGAGACAAGATGTCGACCATGGATCTCGGAGCCAGTGGGAGTACCAGAAGACGAAGACTTTTGTCACTTAGGGTTGAGACCGTTGTTTTGTGTTGGCTCACAAAACAACATTAGCTTAAGGGTTTAGGCTATGACTGTGCTTTTTATATTTAAATTGCGTGGTTGTTTTACGTAATTGTTGTTAAATATAAATTGCCTTTTTGGATGATTGTTTTAAAAGATAAAAGGATACAAATACAGTTAGTGTTTGGATCCAGTTTTTCAAAGTTTTGAAAAAGGAAAACTGGCAATTTAGACCCTTGTTAAAATCATAGATTAGTAAGTGCAACCCACTTTAGGGGCACTTCCGGTGTAAGGTACATAGGGCGTTGTAAGTGCACACACTATGAACGCCCGTGTTCAAACTGAAACTGGAAGGTGATAAAACTCTGCGAATTATCTCCGGGTGGTACCGGCCAGAGTTTGTCCAGGTCCCGGGTGGTGCAATCTATTTTGGTAATTATTTATTCACTGGGTGGTACCAGGCCAAAATGCACTAGAGGGACTAAATATGCACGGATTATTAATATCCGATGTCCCGACGTTCTAGAAGTCGTATTTTCAGATAAGAATACGATTGGTATAGTTTTACCTACCATAGATCGCATGAGTCGGTTTGACATGATCACATGCTTCCCGACACATGTGAAATATGGATTCTAGTCTAATAAATTTATTTTAAGGGTAATAATTTATTAGAATTATATAATTATAAACTAAATTGGAATTTATATTCTTCTGTAGATGTCTTCAATTAGCATTCCGTTTTATTCACCTGAGGAATCACTTCGCCTTATTACGGGCAAGTGGAAGCTTACGGGCCAGAACTTTCCAGTTTGGAAGTTGCACTTACAGAATGTTTTGAGTGCCCAGGGTAAGCTTTATGTGATCAATAAGCCCATGTCACGATCCAAAAGCAATGCCCCAGAAGAGGAATTTGCTGAATATTTCAGATTCATGGCAGATGAATCGGATGTAATGTCCATTCTAGTTTTCTCTATGTCACCCGAGTTCACGGGAGACTTGAGAGTGAAATTCTGTCACGAGGTCGTAAAGAATGTAGAAAACCAGTTAGGTTTCTACAAGCACACGGGCAAGCTTTTGATCATGCAAGAGATTCTCTCCCTGAAGCTACAGAAGGGTCAGTCAGTTAAAAACCATCTTATTGAAATGAGAAGGCTTTTTAAATGTTTATCACGTCTGGGGTACAAGATGACTCAGGAAGAGTTAGTGTACCTCATGTGGTTCTCCCTCACAAAGGAAGTACAGGACACAGCTAGTGCCTACATGAAGGAACCAAAGAACGACGTGGATAAAGTTCATGAAGATATCCTGGCCAGTTTAGAGCCAGCACCTGAACCTGCGAATCTCATGGACACTGATATAATTGATGAGCTGGGAGATCTGAGTTGCCCAGAGTGCGGCAGCGAGGATATTTGCGAGCACTCGATGAATATCGACCAGATTGAGATCGGTTTATCCGATGCTCCAGGTATCTTTATGATAGATTGCTTAATCACTTCTTATGAATCATGGGTAATTGATACAGGCAGTGGTAACCACATTTGTAATCATTTACAGGGATTCACTAGAAGAAAGACTCTGAGGAAGGACCGTTCGAACCTACGAGTTGGCGAAGGCACTCCGTTGATTGCTGAAGCCGTGGGATCTTATAGTCTTAGTTTACCCTCGGGTCTAGTTTTGGAACTGGATAATTGTTATTATATTCCAAATATGATTAAGAATGTGTTGTCTTTTGATTTGTTGGTAGACCAAGGCTTTTATTATAAATATTCTTATAAAATGATTTCAGTCTTTAAAGATAATATTTTCTATTTTAAAGCTACACCCGTAGATGGTCTGTACACTGTAAATCTTAAAGACAACAATAGTGAAATCTATCATATAAGTAAGCGATCCAAAGATATTGAGGATCAGACTTACCTCTGGCATTGTCGTTTGGGCCATATAAACAAGAAACGTGTTGAACTACTCCTAAAAGGAGGTTTTCTTGGCAATTTCGACTACAAACCTTTTGATAATTGCGAATCTTGTTTATCTGGTAAAATGACAAAGCAACCTTTCAACAGTGAGAATGAAAGGGCTACTGACTTGCTTGAAATAATCCACACAGATGTATGTGGACCTTTCAGTCATGTAGAAAGAGGAGGATACCGGTACTTCATTACCTTCACTGACGACTTCAGTAGGTATGGTTATGTCTACTTGATGAGACATAAATCTGAAACCTTTGAGAAATTCAAGGAATATCAGAATGAAGTACAGAATCTACTTGACAAGAGGATCAAGTTCTTACGGTCAGATCGTGGTGGCGAATATCTCAGTGATGAGTTTGACAATCATCTGATGGAGTGTGGGATTGTATCCCAACTTACACCTCCGTATACACCTCAGATGAACGGTGTATCAGAAAGGAGAAATCGTACTTTGCTTGACATGGTACGAACGATGATGTGTCATTCTACGCTGCCAATATCATTCTGGGGACATGCGCTCGAAACAGCAGCACACATACTGAACAGAGCGCCAACAAAGTCGGTAGAAAAGACTCCATACGAGCTATGGAAGGGTAAGAAACCCAACATATCTTTTCTGAAAATTTGGGGTTGTGAGGTTTACGTCAAACGACCTACCTCAGAAAAACTCAAACCCAAATCCGACAAGTGTTTCTTCGTTGGATATCCCAAGACCACCGTGGGATATTATTTCTACAACCCTGAAGAGAACAAAGTGTTTGTTGCTCGAAATGGAAAATTTCTGGAAGAAAAGTTTCTCAGTTTAGAGAACACCAGAAAGGATGTAGATCTACAGATAGTAGACGAAGAAAGCACTACACCAGTTGTTGAGCCAGAAATTCAACATAACAATGTTGAACCTCAATCAGAGCCGATTGAGGAAGTGCAAACACAGGACCTTCGCAGATCCAGCAGGGTAAGACAAGAACCAGATAGGTATCTTGGGTTCCTAGTCTCTCAAGATAGTGGAGACTTAAATGAACCAACATCCTATGGAGAAGCTGTGTCAGGCAGTGAGTCTGAACAATGGCAGGAAGCCATGAAGGCCGAGATGCAATCCATGTACGACAACCAAGTCTGGGAGTTGACTGATTTGCCACAACACTGTAAGGCTGTTGGACGCAAATGGGTTTTCAAGAAGAAAACCGACATGGATGGGAACGTACACACCTTCAAGGCCAGACTGGTTGCAAAAGGATTCACGCAAACTCATGGCATTGACTATGATGAAACCTTTTCACCAGTGGCAATGTTGAAGTCAATTAGGATTCTTATGGCCATCTCAGCGTACTTTAATTACGAGATTTGGCAAATGGACGTCAAGACAGCCTTTCTGAATGGAAAGTTAACAGAAGACGTCTATATGGAACAACCATAGGGGTTTAAAGATCCTAAGAATCCTAATAAGGTGTGTAAGCTGCTAAAATCTATTTATGGATTGAAGCAAGCATCTCGAAGCTGGAACTTACACTTTGATGAGCGAATCAAAGAGTTTGGCTTCGCTAAAAGTGAGTTCGAGCCATGTGTTTACACTAAGTTCAGTGGGAGCATAGTAACCTTCCTGGTCTTGTATGTAGATGACATACTACTCATAGGAAACGATGTACCAACTTTACAGAGTGTTAAGGAATGGTTAAGTAAATGTTTCCAGATGAAAGACCTTGGAGAAGCCGCTTATATACTAGGTATAAAGATCTACAGAAACAGATCTAAGCGGCTTATCGGACTTAGTCAGAGTACATACATTGACAAAGTACTGAAGAGATTCAGGATGGATGAATCCAAGAAAGGATTCATTCCAATGCAACATGGCATAGTGTTAAGTAAAACACAGTGTCCTGTTTCTAGTGAAGATCAGGACAAGATAAAATCGGTCCCATATGCTTCTGCAATTGGATCGATTATGTATGCCATGCTATGTACTAGGCCCGATGTTGCTTACTCAGTAAGTGTTACGAGCAGATACCAACAGAATCCGGGTGAGCCCCATTGGGTGGCTGTCAAGAACATTCTTAAATATCTGAGAAGAACGAAAGAAATGTTCTTGGTCTTTGGAGGTTCTGAGGATGAAATTAGTGTCACAGGATACTCTGACGCTAGTTTCCAGACCGACAGAGATGACTTCAGGTCACAGTCGGGGTATGTCTTTACCCTAAACGGAGGTGCGATCTCATGGAAGAGCTCGAAGCAGGACACGATTGCAGACTCAACTACAGAAGCAAAGTACATTGCAACATGTGATGCGGCAAAGGAAGCTGTCTGGCTAAGGAATTTTCTATCGGATCTCAGAGTGGTTGCCAGTATCTCGAGACCGATCGATATATTCTGTGATAACTCAGGAGCCGTGGCGCAAGCAAAGGAACCTAGAGAGCATCACAAGTCGAGACACGTGCTCAGAAAGTATCACCTCATCCGAGAGATCATTGGAAGAGGAGATGTAAGAATATGCAAGATTCCAACAAAAGACAATGTCGCAGATCCGCTGACAAAGCCACTAGCAAGGGCAAAGCATGAGGCACATGCGAATTCCATTGGGATGCAGTACCTGGAAGCCAGTAGCTAGTACTTAGTTTATTAATTATTACTATAGTCTAATTTAGAAACAATGTAATCATGTAAAGTTTTTATTTCACAGTGTGTTGGAAATAAATGGAGGTTTTGTTTTCATGATTGTTCTAAATTAACTATTTTTTGCATATTTAACGTATCCATGATTCTACAAAGTCTTGTATGAAATCTAAATTTCCGTAGCCACTTATTGAAATGGGAACTTCAATAGGGAGTTTGACGCTATTATAAATACTTGATGATTTATTCAAAGTAAAGAATAAAAGCACAAGTGATGTGACCAAGTATTTGTAGATACTCATCAGAGTGTTTGGGTATTGGAAGTGACCAGTAATCAAGTCTGCTTCATGGAGCCTTAGTCATAGGCACTGACTTGATAGGTTGTCCTTAGACCTGAGATACTTGGTTTGGGAACACGAGGACCACTGTACTCTTAGCGCGTACTAACGCTGCACCGTAACTGGGTGGCCATACGGGACGTGACTAGATGCAGCGGAAGCCGTGGATCCAAATGCAAGTAGTCAAGAAGGGATTTGCACCTCTTTCAAAAGAGAGATATTTCCGGGCCCCTTGACGATTAAGATTGGCAGAAAACGCATGGCCACGCTCGGATAGAATAACAGGGGTTATTTAGTAATATCCGTTACTGCAGGCAATCGAAATCAGAGTCAAGAAATACTTGATTTTAAGAAATGAATCCTCCACTCCATGTCTTAAATCAATTTAGAAATATCGTGTGCAAAAGGAATGAACCTGTGTACAAATTCAAGCGTGAATTGTATCTCTGGATATAAGAGATCTTATAACCTGGTTAACCTAAGCGTCTGGCTAGGGACCTCCTTAGGCAAATGATAACAGTTCAGTTACATGTCTAGCACAAGTGGGAGTCTGTTAGGATTATGTGCGAGACAGTAACAGGGTTATCGTGTCCAATGTTATAAGACACTAGTAGGTCACACTGCTGCACACCAAAATGAGAATGTTTGGATTATGGGAAATAATTAATTGGTCAATTAATTATTTAGAGAGAAAAGGAATAAATAAATAATTAGTTGAATTATTTATAATTAATTAATCAGTTAGATTAATTAAAAAGGATAATTATGGAAGTTATTTCAGAGATAATTACCAAGAATTATATATGAAATCAAACACTGCTAGGTTTGTCCATATAAATAAGGGGTTAAGGGTGTCAGTTAATTGATTCATTCAATTCCAAAAAAAAGCCCAGAAAAACCTCTCTCTCTCTCTCTCTCTCCCCTAAAACCGGCGCCAAATCCAGAAAGAGGAAGGTTCGCATTCGTTTTTCGGGTAATCCTCGGTGGTGGTCTAGCAACCCTCTCAACCGGTGCCAGTAGCAGTGTACCCCCTGCTTGCGTTTCGGAGTTATTATTCGCAAAGGTAATCCACCAAAACACCCTTTATTGTGTCTGTATGGTTTGGGATTGGATCCTCGATTGGGAATCGGGTTTTATTCCGCTGTGCATGTTCTTGTATCCCTCGATTCCCAACAGCATGGGCATTATTTTTTGGTACAATAGTACAACAGACCCAATCTTTACATGACACGTGTAAAGTAGGGTATGGCATGCATTAAATGCATGGGGTATAAATATGAACGTTGGGATATTCTTCAAACCACCTTGGTCCATCTTCTATACCCCAAATCCTTTCTCTCCTCCTAAATTCTTCTAAGTTCTTTCTTACTATTTCTCTACTTGCTTTGCGCATAAGCAAAGGCTAAGTGTCTAAATTCTATAGATTGTTTAGATCCTGACATAGTCTTGATCTTGTTCAACAAACAATCTAATACTAATCCCTAAAAAGACTCCATAGGAGTCATAGATTAAAATATATAGAAGAAACTGTGTTGATTGTATTCAACCCCCCCTTCTACAAATACATTATACTATAATCTATCTTATTGGCCATCCCAAAGGGACCAATAAGTGGTATTAGAGCGGTTGAAAATCTCTTTTAACCGTTCACAAAAGAAAAATATTTTCTAGATCCACAATGGCCATTCCTCCAAAAGACACTTACTTCGAATCTGGATCCTTGGCAAAGCCACCCAGATTCAACATTGATAACTTCCCTCTTTGGATGTCTAGAATGGAACTCTTCCTTTCTGGTGCTGATCCTCAGATCCCTTACTTTCTAGAACATGGACCATATGTTCCCACCTCTATAATTCCTTCTGTCGCTGCTACTACTACCTCTCCTGCTGTTCCAGAGAGAAGCCTTGTCAAGCTTGTGTCCAACTAGACTGATGAGGACAAACGCCTGGTGAACGTTGACACCAAAGCAAGATCTCTAATAGCAATGTCTCTTCCTGATGAAGTTTTCCCTTCCATCAGCAATCTTAAGACTGCTAAAGAAATCTGGGACACTCTCAATGTTCAATATGAGGGCGTTGATGCTCTCATCGAATCAAGAAAGATCCACCTCATACGTCGTCAGTATGAGAAGTTCATCGCTGCTAAAGGTGAAACTCTCTCTCAGACTCATCAGAGGTTTAATTGCCTTCTGATTGATCTGAAAACTTATGATATTGCTTACTCAAACTCTCAGATTGTTACCAAGTTCATGGAAGCTCTTCCTGAATATTGGGAAACCTATACCATGTGTCTAAAAATGTCCAAGGACATAAAGACTGTAACTCTCAACGAGTTATATGGTATGATGCTCAATCATGAGCAGACCAAGACTCTTAAGTCCAATCTCATAAGATATACCAAGGATGTGAAAAGCAACTTACTTGCACTGATCTCTGAATCTCCTCAACCATCTCAAACTCCTGTCTCAACAGTGACTATGACTGAGATAGAAGACTCTGATTCTGAACCTATCTCTTATAATGAGACAGAGTTCAATGAAAATCTTGTCCTTCTCTCCAAACACTTCAAGAAATTTGGCCGAAAAGGAAACTTTCGTAAGTCCAAACCTTTGTCTATTGCTAACAAGCCTGAAACACCTTCTGGTGATAAGGCAACCTCTACCTGTTTCAAGTGTCAGGGCAAATGTCACTTTGCCAATGAATGCAGGTACAAGAAGAACGAGTTCCCTGAAACCTCCTCACCAGCTTCTAAGGATGGTAAGTACCAGAATGTAACGCCCCGTTTCCCAAAGTTAAGAATTTAACTTGATTTGTTAAAGATAAGTTGTTTATGGTTAGTTTATGTAATTTCAGGTAGGGGGACTTGATTGTAATTGAAGAAAGTGGAGGGTGTTGTGTGTTTGTGTATATAAAAGGGTTTTCAAGCCAAAACCCATCTCATTTTGAACCTAGTCGATTTTGGAGTGAAAGGGGGAGAGCTTGGGGAATTCGAGAGATCGATTGCAAGAATGGAATCGTTCAAGCAAGTTATCAAGTAGATTTGGCTGTTGTTGGTATCTAACCTAAGGTAATTGTTGTTGTTTATGTGTTTTACATGTTAGTTTGCAAGATTGGTTCAAGGGTTAGGGTTTTTGTTGAATGTTGAGAGAATTGGTGATCTTTGGATCACCAATCGAGTATTTTGTTGTTAGATGGGTCCTAATTTCATTGTGGTAGTTTCGTAGATCCTGGAATAACAAAAACATGGCTTTTTGAATCGGACAAATTGGGGTTCGGATGTGAAAGTTATGCCAAAAACATGAAAACACAATTTTTGGTTCGTGCTGAAATTTCAGCACCTAGCGATCGCTAGGTGTTGAGGCTAGCGACCGCTAGCTATGGGAAAAAGGAGGCTAGCGACCATTAGCTGATAGTTAGCTCGAACAGAAGTGTTGGGATTGCTAGCTAGCGATCGCTAGCCTGATAGCTAGCGACCGCTAGCACTCTGTTTGTTGTGAAATGTTGTTTTGGCCATAACTTTTGCGTTTCAACTCCGTTTTTGATTCCGAAAGGACTGTTGGGTTCGTAATTGAATTACCTACCCTTTTAGATAGTTTAGTTCAGTCCTGGACTAAGAGTTATGGTTATGAGTCTTGAGATGTCTTGGGATGTTATTTATGTGTGCCATACGATGATGTGATATATAGGTGATTGATATACAACCGTGTGGTGTGTTGATCTTGATTACTGTGAAGTGAACCAAGGTGAGTACATTAACCCTTATACGTGGCTTTATGTACAAATTGCATGTGATGCGTATGTGGTTATGAGACTAGCATGTTTGTGTGATGGCGTACTCATTGTAGTGGTGGTGGCCACCGTGGGTATTGTCCTTGTGTTAAACGGATATCAGTATGTGTGTGGTCCTTACCGGCGTGTACCGTAAGGCCATTGGTGATAGCATGCCTAGTTCTCATATGCGTGGTGGTTTGTATTATATTGTTGTGTGTTTGTGGTTTGTGCTCACTAAGCTTTATGCTTAACCCGTTGTGGTTTCATGTTGTTCAGTGACAGGTACTTCGTCGAAAGACAAAAAGGGAAGGAATTAGCTTGATGGCTCGGATCGGAAACCAGTTCAGCTTACTTTTGGGACATGTCATTGAATAACTACTAAATGTTTTAATTTTGCTTATTCGCAAACTATTTGCATGATTAAAATGTTCTTTGAAAGTAAATTACATTTTTGGACCCGTTTGGGATTTTATTATAATTATGTCCAATTTAAGCTTCCGCAAAACTTTTCAGTTAATTTCTTGTTAAATATTGTTAAAGATGAAACGAGGTGTTACAATTGGTATCAGAGCCTTGGTTTGAGGGATTCAGACATTCACGAGGAGTGATTGCTTGAACTCAAACCCAAGTGTTCGCGTTTTCTAAACAACGTAACCTTAGAAACTGAAATTTTGTTTTAAGAAAAGGAATTTATAGCTGAACTGCGATCCGAAGCATCAAGATGGGGGTGAGCACCCTATACTCTTTGGTGGAAATGATTAAGCATGATATGCCTATATATGTATGGGCACCGTTTGGTGCTATGTATGAATGTATTGAATGTTAGAAACTTGTCTTGAACTTATGATTCTATTATGATAAGTGTTATGGCACAAGTTAATACGATGTTATGTTAGAATTATATGCATATAATGAGGTGCTCATGTATGTTATGTTGATATTGAGAAATGAATGTGAACAATACACTTGCAAATGCATATATTATACCATGACGGTTATGACAATTTATGAAGTCTTATGACATGAATATGTAGGTGGTATGTGTATGAAGCTAGTATAGTATTTATTAAAGTCTATGACACTCTAATGCATAGTGGCTATTATTAGAAGTACATGTAGTAAACTACGTTCTATGTGTTATGTGAATGAACCAAGTGTGGGAAGATGACTATTTTGTGATGATGAATAGACCGAACATGTAGGATGTAATTATAATGATATAAGGGCTCATATCATTGCAATTACATCATACTGTGAGGACTTAACTGAATCTTGAAGGAAGTTATTGAACCGAACGAGGTCATGGGAAGAAGGGGATTAGAAGCATGTTATGCTAGAATTGTTTATAGATAGAATGTTAAGCAAAAGTATGTAAAGAGTATGATAGTATGTGAAGTGAATAAGTAGAAGTAATGGTGTAAGTTTGTTACATTAAAGAAAAGTGTTGACTTTTCTCTTTTATGTACGACAAGTGATGTTTAGAATTTGCTCTAAGGGATGAATTATCCTAAGAGGTGATGTTTTATGATTCAGTTAGGCAGATATAAAAGGTCAAAATGATAGACTACCTAGTAGAGGGAATTCAGAAGCTCTAGATTTAAAGGAAGTGGTTGCGCTGACATAAGGGAAGTTTTTCATAAATTACTTCCCAGTCTATTAGAGCAAGTAGAGAATATGGTGTGGAAATGATTCCATTTTTTAGAGATTGGCAAGTACCTCAGATAGAGGTAGAAAAGTTAATCGGTGAAATTGAGGCGAGGATATGCATTATTGAATGAGACTATCGACAAGCTTTTAGAGTCTTTGCTCACTTGTTCAGAATTACTGGCTGAAATATGTGCGAATGACGAAATTAAGACGATTTGATATGCTGGTATGCTAGAGTCAGAGTTAAGGGAAGGTGTGGTGATAGTAAGGTGAATTGATTTCCATCAGATTCACGGAAAACATTGGGCTAGAGAGCCTGAATTATAGAAGCAAGATAGAAGAAAGAAAGCAAACCATTAATTGGTGAATTGTTGGAATGTAAGTGGTTGACCATGACTGAGTGAATAGCCTTCATGTTGAAAGTTAAATCTATGTTTATTTTTATCAAAAACGAAATGTGTCTTTTCGCTCATTGAATTTATTATATCTTATGGAAAAGAGCTGGTATTTAGGAAAACGTGTTTTAGAAAACCTATGTTGTCCCTCGGAGAGATTTTTACTTAGTGATTGTTAAAGTTGTTTGACCTCTTTCATGATCGAACCATTTTTTTAATTTTGAACTGTTTAAAAAAAAGGGGCAACACTTAGTTGCAAATCTTTATAAGTGAAACTAAAAATGAACATATTGCTATCATATCCATGAATAGGAGAGTTATTTCACTCAATTGGTCTAAGGAATTTTATTAAGTATTTTGCAAATGATAAAAAATTTATCTAAACACACGTTATATGCATTGGCGTCATGTGGCAGTGCATGATGGTGTCAGGTCATGCGGTGAGCATGGATGATTCTTGAAATCATCTATGAGTGGTTATGTATTTATGACAATATTGTGCTATGTGTATTAAGTTGTTTCGCGATATAGTGCACATCGAAAATTTTCAAATGTACAAAAATAACATAAATCTTTGTGTCATTACACATGAAGGCTATGGACTCACTAGGTCATGGTGGAGATCGAATAAAGTGTAGAAGAAAGTTCTGAGAGTTAGATGTAATAGTATAGCCTTGGCGGTCGACTTTAGACCTCCTTGTTATGATAGGAAAAGGCTAGTAAATAGAGTCTCAAGATTGAGACGTTAGCAGTGTTGTGATAAAGTAAATTTATGCTCTTGGGTGGTCTACGAGATTCAGGAAGAGTGAGGTTCATTGGGGAAACCTAGTTCATGAAATAGTTAAGGCATCGTCTTGGTTAACGGCGAATAACGGGGTTAACGTCTGATTTTATGGATCCTTACTGGGAGACGAGGATTTGGAAGAGTTTTTCTTTGGATTGATTAATTGGTCAAATCTGTATAAGATTGGTAGGAGATAGTTGAAGGAAGTTGAGTATGGAGAGTTATGGAGGTCGAGCCTGTTATCCAGATTGATCTTTGCTTGATGCTCGTGTTTCCTACACCGGTGGTTACACCCGTAGGCTTCGAGGGTCTAGTAGGGATTGTCGGATTTGGTTGTTGGGGTCAAATGAAGTGCTCGTGAATTATGGTCCATCTAAATTCAAGAAGGGCAAGGTCGGGAGGTAATATTATTTTACCATATGTGGGGTAATTGGCCTAGATAAGGCAATACCCATTGTGATGTAGTAGGAATGAGGTATTGTCTGGAATTATTTAGTGTTATGGGTAATCATGGAAATAGCAAGTGCGGATAGTTTGTGATGAAATAAGTCAACGAGATGGTTAGCATGGATTAGCTTAGTTGTGATCACGCTCATTTAGAGTGTGAAGCATAGAGAATAATGGTTTGAACTCTAAGTGGGGGAGAACTGTTCTTTGAAAAGGTGAACAGTTATATGTTCCATCTGATAAAGATATATGAAGTAAGTTACGCGATTCATGATTTAGAGTTCACAGGGGTAGTTATCGTGGTTAAGACATAGCGATACTTCCTTTATTATTTCATGAGTCAATAGACTTTTGAGCATGCGGCAGAGAAAAGGGATGGATGTTGTAGAGGGTTATAGTTGCAGTACCCTTTATTAGTTATGGATAGCTAATGTAGTGGCAGATGCATTAAGAATAAGAATGCATCGTGTTCCTTTTGGGAATACCTTTAAGGAGGATGTCTGAGATAACCTCATTAGCTAATATGTTTCAGCAGTTGCAAAATGAAGCAGTTAAAAGTGAGAACTAGAGGAAAGAAAGAACCAGGGGTTAATTGGCTTAGACAGTAACTGATAGTTGTGACCCTCTGACCATGGTAGCTATGTGTGTGCACTATGTCAAGTGAAGCTAGGCAAAGCTTGATAAATGAAGTTCTTAATCAAATTCTCATTTCATTCCGATACTACTAAAATGTATAAGAACTCAGGGTTGGATTATTGGTGGCCAGGAATGAAAGAAGATGTTGCAAGGTAACTGAAGAAGTGTTTGAAATGTTTAAAGGTGAAGTTAAAACGAGGGGACTACTCAAAACTCTCAAGGATATATTAAACGTTTGTGTACGGTGTAATTAGGGATAGTTGGAACATCTATTTATCATTGGCTGAAATCTCGTAATGATAAATTTCACGCCAATAGTGGTGAGCCTCACTATGAGAGGAGGTACAAGAGGAGGTGGAGGATTTTCAATTTGCGGGAAGAAGTGGGTCAGTGAAAATAGATATTATGTGTTAGTTCAAAGACGCCTGAGAGTATTCAGATGATCAGAGTTACACTAAAAACTACTCAGAGTTGTTAGAAAGTTATGCAGAAAAGTAGATGACGAACTGAAAGTCTAATGAGAATAATATGTGATATCTAAAGTATCAACGTGGGTAGAAGTAATATGATTCTGAAGGAAGGGAAAGTTGAGTCCAAGATTTGATGGACTGTTCGAAATGATTATACATAGTGGAAAAGTATAAGGTATAGATGTGAGTTGTACGAGAACTCGGCTAAATACAAAATACTTTACATGCTTTCAGTTGAGAAGGACTGAGTCCTTAAGAGGTGAGGATATTGCTAAAGATTAGAAGAAGAGACGAAAAGAAGTGGTCTGGAGCTATTACAGGTATAAGCGATTTCGGGGACAAAATCTTGGTAAGTGGGGGAGAGTTGTAACGCCCCGTTTCCCAAAGTTAAGAATTTAACATGATTTGTTAAAGATAAGTTGTTTATGGTTAGTTTATGTAATTTCAGGTAGGGGGACTTGATTGTAATTGTAGAAAGTGGAGGGTGTTGTGTGTTTGTGTATATAATTGTCAAGCCAAAACCCTTCTCATTTTGAACCTAGTCGATTTTGGAGAGAAAGGGGGAGAGCTTGGTGAATTCGAGAGATCGATTGCAAGAAGGGAATCGTTCAAGCAAGTTATCAAGTAGATTTGGCTGTTGTTGGTGTCTAACCTAAGGTAATTGTTGTTGTTTATGTGTTTTACATGTTAGTTTGCAAGATTGGTTCAAGGGTTAGGGTTTTTGTTGAATGTTGAGAGAATTGGTGATCTTTGGATCACCAATCGAGTATTTTGTTGTTAGATGGGTCCTAATTTCATTGTGGTAGTTTTGTAGATCCTGGAATAACAAAAACATGGCTTTTTGAATCGGACAAATTGGGGTTCGGATGTGAAAGTTATGCCAAAAACATGAAAACACAATTTTTGGTTCGTGCTGAAATTTCAGCACCTAGCGATCGCTAGGTGTTGAGGCTAGCGACCACTAGCTATGGGAAAAAGGAGGCTAGCGACCATTAGCTAATAGTTAGCTCGAACAGAAGTGTTGGGATTGCTAGCTAGCGATCGCTAGCCTGATAGCTAGCGACCGCTAGCACTCTGTTTGTTGTGAAATGTTGTTTTGGCCATAACTTTTGCGTTTCCACTCCGTTTTTGATTCCGAAAGGACCGTTGGGTTCGTAATTGAATTACCTACCCTTTTAGATAGTTTAGTTCAGTCCTGGACTAAGAGTT
The DNA here is from genome assembly GCA_030169165.1 of Centaurea solstitialis. NCBI lineage: Eukaryota > Viridiplantae > Streptophyta > Magnoliopsida > Asterales > Asteraceae > Centaurea > Centaurea solstitialis. The sequence goes on from CM058043.1 coordinate 54,297,835, forward strand.
ATGGTTATGAGTCTTGAGATGTCTTGGGATGTTATTTATGTGTGCCATACGATGATGTGATATATAGGTGATTGATATACAACCGTGTGGTGTGTTGATCTTGATTACTGTGAAGTGAACCAAGGTGAGTACATTAACCCTTATACGTGGCTTTATGTACAAATTGCATGTGATGCGTATGTGGTTATGAGACTAGCATGTTTGTGTGATGGCGTACTCATTGTAGTGGTGGTGGCCACCGTGGGTATTGTCCTTGTGTTAAACGGATATCAGTATGTGTGTGGTCCTTACCGGCATCTACCGTAAGGCCATTGGTGATAGCATGCCTAGTTCTCATATGCGTGGTGGTTTGTATTATATTGTTGTGTGTTTGTGGTTTGTGCTCACTAAGCTTTATGCTTAACCCGTTGTGGTTTCATGTTGTTCAGTGACAGGTACTTCGTCGAAAGACAAAAAGGGAAGGAATTAGCTTGATGGCTCGGATCGGAAACCAGTTCAGCTTACTTTTGGGACATGTCATTGAATAACTACTAAATGTTTTAATTTTGCTTATTCGCAAACTATTTGCATGATTAAAATGTTCTTTGAAAGTAAATTACATTTTTGGACCCGTTTGGGATTTTATTATAATTATGTCCAATTTAAGCTTCCGCCTTTTCAGTTAATTTCTTGTTAAATATTGTTAAAAATGAAATGAGGTGTTACACAGAAGCTGAAGGAAAAATATCGCAAGCTGAAATTCCAGAGAAAAGGCAAAGGCCTGATCGCTGAAGGAAAAGGCTGAGATGAATCTTCTGACGAATCCTCTGATGAAGAGGACACCAGCGAGGTCACTTGTCTGATGGACATCATTGAAGAAACCGAGCCTGCTCTCATGGTTCAGCTCGAAGACCAAGTACATGCAAACCAAGTTCTTTGCATAGAAAGGGAACAGGTCATCACTGAAAGAGAAAAGCTCTCGCTGAGCTAAATTCTGAAAAGGTCACTGTTAAGAGCTGGGCTGATGCCTCAGAAAACGTTGATGAAATAATCTCATTTCAGCAAAATCCTAAAAATAGAACCTGCTTAGGTTTTGTTAAAGGTAAACAACATGCAATTGCCAAACCTGATAAATCAAAGTTAAAATATGGCATGTTTGTTTCTTCTGATCCTGACTCTCAGAGTTCTTCCTCTATCTCTTAAGATGAGGCTTCTACCTCTGTCCAGCCTCCAAAGAACTCCAAAGGCAAAAATCTTCCTAATCATCCTCTCAAACCTAAGAAACCAAACTACAAGACTCCTAAAGCCTTAGGTGGTGGTCCTTCTGGATCAGGGACTAAAAAATCTGTTCAAAGTCCCTCTCCTAGAATCAAGATAGACTTGAAGACCAAACCAAAGGATAAGACTCAAATTCCTCCTCAAACTAGAGATATAGGTATTCTTGGACCTGGACCTGCTCATCTTAAGTTCAAAACTCCTAAGGGTCCCTCTAAGACTAAGACCTATAGAAACTGCTATCACTGTGGCCAAAATGACCATATTGCTAGTAAGTGTCCTCATGCTACCAAAGCTGAAAAAGCAGCTAAGGTAAAGAAAGGTCTAAGGCAAATAAAACTGCCAAAGGAAAGAAACCTTTAGTCGCTGACACCACCATCATCCCTGATCCTGTCAACACTGAAACTTCAGATATGATAGATGATGTTGCCTCTTCTTCTACTGCTATGGTAGTTTATGAGGCCGCTGAATCTTTAGTCACCTATATCCCTGATGTGTCCTCCTTCGCTGACCCTGATGGACCCAACTTCATGTGGATTCCAAAGACAACTTAACTCTTCTTTCTATTATAGGAAAAGGGCATCTGTTACCTTGACAGCGGATGCTCTAAACATATGACTGGAAACAAACATGTTCTAGTCGACTATAAAGAAGAAGTTGACCCTTCAGTCAAATTTGGTGGTGAAGGAAGAGGTATCACTAAAGGATATGGTACCTTAACCAACGGCAAGACTACCTTTAAAAGGGTATCTTACGTTGAAGGACTAACTCATAATCTATTGAGTATTAGTCAGCTTAGTGATAAAGATCACAAAGTCTCTTTCTCCAAGAAAAATTGCAAGGTGAAGAACAGGCACAAGAAAATCATTCTTAGAGGACAAAGATCACGTGACGTCTATATCATCAACATGGACACGTCCACTGAAAATGTGTGCTTCATGTCTAGGGCCTCTTCTGACATCAACTGGATCTGGCACAAACGTCTCTCCCACCTAAAATTCAAGACAATCAACCAACTCTCTATCAGCAAGCTGGTGGAAGGACTCCCTAAAAACAACTTTGATAAAGAATCTCTTTGTGCTGCTTGTGAAAAGGGACAGCAGACAAGAGCTACTTTCAAATCCAAGTAAGTCTCTACCATCAACTCTCCACTCCAACTATTGCACATGGACCTCTTTGGACCTGTCAATACACAATCTATGGGTGGAAAGCGATACACTTTGAGTGACACTTCTCAAGAAATCATTGCCTTCATTCTTAGGATGGAGAAGTTCAATCAGATCACTGTTCGTTCCATAAGAAGTGATCATGGCACTGAATTCAAAAACAGTGTCTTGGATCAATTCCTTATCAGCAGGGGAATTTCTCAAAATTTCTTTTCCGTTCGAACTCCTCAGCAAAATGGAGTCGCTGAACGAAGAAATCACACGCCGATAGAAGCTGCAAGATCCATGCTGATTGAAGCCCGTCTCTCTATTCAATTCTGGGCTGAAGCTCTCAACACTGCCTGTTACACGCAGAACAGGTCGCTGATCGTGAAAAGATTCAAGAAGACAGCCTACAAACTCTTCAGAGGAAGAAAACCAAACATTGAATATTTCCACATCTTTGGTTGCAAATGTTATATCAAAAACAACAGAGATGCTCTTGGAAAGTTTGATGCCAGAGCTGATGATGGTTTCTTGGTTGGATACTCTACTATATCCAAAGCCTATCGTGTCTTCAACAAACGAAGGCAAACCATATAAGAGACCATTCATGTCAAGTTTGATGAAACTAATCCGTTCTCTACTCCTTCATTTTCTGATAATAATGATGTAGATCAATGGGCTAACTCTTATTTTCAGGTTCCTGAAAATGAAGCCCCTGAAGCTAACATCCCTGCTGCAGGAACATCCTCATCAATCCCTGATGGATTTGAAGATGTACCTGAAATCCCTCAGGACACTCCCATTTATTCAGTAGTCCCTATAAATCAAGTTGCTCCTACAACATCTCAGGAAGATACTCCTTCAACCTCAGGCTCCTCTGAAGTTGCTCCAATACTCACTAATCTTCCTCAACTTGATGCAATCCCCGAAGAATCATCTTCTACTATTGCTGCTGAACCTCTTCAGGTTGTCCCTCATCCTCATGCTCTCAGATGGACTAGAGATCATCCTATTGATCAAGTTCTAGGTGATCCCTCTACTGGTGTAAAGACTCGACATCAGGCTAGTAATCACTGTCTCTATGTCTGTTTCTTATCTAAAAATGAACCTTCTAAAATAGAAGAAACACTCGCTGATCCATTTTGGGTCTCAGCGATGCAAGAAGAACTTGCTGAGTTCGAAAGAAATCTTGTTTGGATTTTTGTTTACAGGCCAATTAGAAAGACTATCATTGGTCTAAAATGAATTTTTAGAAATAAACTAGATGAACATGGCACTGTAATTCGCAATAAGGCTCGTCTTGTTGCACAAGGATATAGACAAGAAGAAGGGATAGAGTATGATGAAACATTTGCCCCTGTGGCTAGATTAGAAGCCATTAGACTTTTTCTTGTTTATGCGGCTCATATGAAATTTCAAGTGTTTTAGATGGATGTCAAGAGTGCGTTTTTAAATGGGAAACTCACTGAAGAAGTCTATGTTGCTCAACCTCTAGGCTTGACTGATCCTAAGCACCCCGATCATGTTTACAAGTTAAACAAGGCTCTGTATGGATTAAAGCAGGCTCCTAGAGCCTGGTATGACACTTTGTCAACCTATCTCATCTCTCAAGGTTTTACTCATGGTAAAATTGACAGCACGCTGTTTGTCAAGAAGTATAAGGATCATGTTTTCCTTGCCCAAATTTATGTTGATGACATCATTTTTGGGTCCACGAAAGCCAAACTTTGTAAAAAGTTTGAGTCTCTCATGCAGGCACAGTACAAGATGTCTATGATGGGTGAACTAACCTATTTTCTAGGACTTCAGGTCAAGCAATCTGAAAAGGCTATTTTCATCTCTCAAGGTAAGTATGTTCGTGAAATGCTACAAAAATTTGAACTTACTACTTGTTCTGAAATGAAAACTCCAATGGCACCTCCTATGAAACTTGACAAGGATTCCAATAGGAAACCTATTGATGTTACTCTCTACAGATGAATGATTGGCTCAATGTTGTATCTTACAGCGAGCCGCCCTGATATCATGTATGCTACCTGTCTCTGTGCACGATATCAAGCTGAACCTATGGAGTCCCATCTGAAAGTTGTTAAGCGCATCTTCAGATACCTGAAAGGGACTCCCAACCTTGGTCTCTGGTACCCTAGGGACTCAGGGTTCGATCTAACTGCTTTTTCAGATAGCGACTTTGCAGGATGTAAAATAGATCGAAAGAGCACCACTGGTGGCTGTCAACTACTTGGTGGTAAGTTGGTGAGCTGGACAAGCAAAAAGCAAAACTCAGTGTCCACATCAACCGTTGAAGCAGAATATGTCGCTGCTGGTAGCTGCTGTGCACAAGTCTTATGGATGAGAAATCAGCTATTGGACTATGGGTTTCAGCTATCAAAGATACCCATCCACTGTGACAATACTTCAGCGATCGCCATCGCCAACAACCCAGTCCTGCACTCCAAGACAAAGCACATTGAGATCAGATATCACTTTATCAGAGATCATATGATGAATGGCGATGTCGAACTCCACTTTGTTGCTACAGAATATCAGCTAGCTGATCTTTTCACCAAAACGCTTGACGAGAAACGGTTCAACCAACTCATCAGCGAGCTAGGAATGTTAAACCCTGACGCTTGATTTTCAGCAAGCTGGGTTTCTTTTAACTCTTGTAAAATATTTCTGAAATTTTCCTTTTATCAGTGTACTATAATTTTCTGTTTAATGAAATGAAATGGTCTCGCTGATCATTTTAAGTCACTGATGTTTGATGTTCTCTCTCACTGATAACCTGCATTTAATTCTTACCTGCAAACTTGTTAGTGACCACACCTACCTTAACACATTAAATATGATAAGAGCACTCTGATATACCCTCCTGCTGATAACCTTTCACATTCCAAGGTTTAAGGATAATCATCAAAAGGGATATGTTTTTCTTTTTGAAATGATTCGCATTCCAGAAAGCTGTCAATACAAGGTCTGACACATTTGTGCTATTAAATGCGTTCAAACCCGTGTCAGGCGCGTGACAGCGAGTGGAACAATTTTTAACCGCGTCACAAGAGAGTGAAACGGTTTGATGGCAAGTTATAACCTATATCATCATTGCTTCTAGAAAATTGGTCCACATCTACAATTTTTTTCCTTCTTCTCTCTCCTCCAACCCACTATATAAACTCATTCATCCTCCTTTTTCATTCTTTACGCTCTCAAAAACACTCAAGCACTCAAGCAATCCAGCAAGAACAATCTTCGAAGATCCTCCTAAGAACCTTCGTTCTTTCATCATCTGGTATGTTACTCATGCTTCTATGATTTTCAGAATGCTGATTCTGAAACTTAAAGTTTCAATCATCACTATCTTGTAGTTTCATGCATCCTCATATGCAAGAACTCAAGATTCTGGGAACACTACTTTCCAGAATCAAAGTGTTTGAAAAGAACTCATCTTCATCTTTTTCTTCAAAAACTTGACTTTCTAGGGTTTTAAACTTTTCAAAAACCCAAGAGATTTTCTTATATCTTAAATTTGAAAGTCTTTCATCTTTATCTTTAAATTTGAAAGTCTTTCATCTTTCTCGTATTTTCTTTTCTGCATTCTTATTTCCATATTCTTATGTTTCTTTATGATTTGTTATAACAGATTCAATAGCATCTACTTCCAACTTGAACATGAACACCAATGAGACCTCTGCGTGGGACGTAGTCACTGAACCCACTCCTACTGCTGAAAACACTACTGCCACCATCACTACTGAAATCATTGTTGACGCTTCCAACCCTACTGCTGATGAAACCGTAATGGTACAAGAAAATCCAACTGCTGAGGACTCTAGCAAGGATCTCATCAACTCTGAGGACGATGAGAACACCGCTAATGAAGAAGAGGAGACTGACTCAGATCTCCAGAATCTGTCAGTTCTCTTATCCACTACATGGACCGCCAACAACTTCTTGGCTATCATCGATCTCCCTGCAGGGAAGGAATACTTGAAGGAAGCCAGGGACTTCCTGCTGTCATGCCCACTGAGGCAGCGCTCACGATCAACCACTCTCCCAACCGAAACCTGCTCGGTGCGCTGTGGCACTCAGTGAAGGTAGTTGTGCTGAAGAACAGCGAGGGGAAGACCGCTGAATTCATTCAGTGCAAACTTCCCATCAGTCCCCAAGGAAATGAGCCTGGGACGCTCACCTTTGGCGTAGGAAGACTACGCAGCGTGCTGGAGCTGCCATTGCTGAATGCCTACTGCAAGGAACCCTCCAAAGAGACCATCATTGCTTGGTTGGAGACCTTGGGCATCGAATGGCCCGTCAACGAAAAGGGAGAACTCATCCGCAATGCCTCCACCATCAAGAAGAGGTACCTGAACCTTATCTTTGCCTTCATCTGGACAAACCTCATTCAGTACCTCACTGCAAAGGTAGGGAGTCTGGATCAGGCTTCCTTTGCTTCAACAGTCATGGTATGGGCTGCCATCAACAATCAGCCTTTGAACTATGCCAAATATATCTACGACGATATGCTGGCTAGATTCAAAAAGTCTCCCAGGGAGAAGAACATGGCCTACCCCAGATTCTTCTCAGCCATCATCGCTTGTCATCTTGGGGAGCATTACCCTGCTGCTACTAAGGGTATTTTCCACTCTACCATAGGGAACAAAGCGCTGGACCATGACTCCAGCAATATCAGCATAACGCTGAAGGATGTCTTGGTCATCGCCGAAGGTGGTCCAATCCATGATGCTCCCTCTACCGCTGCAGGGAAAGTGAAGAAGGTCCCTGCTACAAAGAAGAAGAAGGCACCAGTACTGAAACTGGGCCTTCCTCAGAAACGACCTGCTTCCTCATCTCCCTTAAAGACCAAGAAAATCAAGCTCGACTCTCAGAAGGCTCCCAAGCCTCTGAAGAAAACTATTTTGGGTATACTTCATTTTTTCTATATTTGTTTTAACCACTATTTCACTAAACTATTGTTCATTTTACTAATGATTTCTTTCATTTTCTTCTACAGGCTCTAGATCTTTATCCACCCCTCTTGAAGTCTCTGCAGCTGAACTTCAAGAGATCGCAGACAAAAAGGCGACTCTTGAAAAGGCCGCTGTAGAGAAAGCTGAAGCCCTTCAGCGTGCCCACGACCAGAAGGTCGAAGAAGTGCAAAAGGCTCAAGCAGAAGCCAAGGTTGCTGCTGCGCGTGCCAACGCTGAGAAGAAGGCACTTTAAGTTGCAGACTCTTCTTCCCAAGACCTTGGGATGTTCCTATCCATCCCTGCCTTAGGGTCCATCAATGGGAAGATGGACATCCTCGCCAAGGCATCAGGGGTCTTGGAGAACTCTTTTGATGAGCTGCGTACGCTCCTCATCCCTGAGCTCCACGACACCATAAGGAAGGGACCCGCTGATCTCCCTTCCTTCCAAATGAAGTGTTCAAACGTCTGGATGCTCAGGATAAGGCCATCAAGGCCATCGACGTATAGGTCAAGGACCTGCAAGCTCAGGTCACTGCGATTCCTCCTCCTCCTGCACCAGTTGGCCCAAGCTTTACTGCTCGAGAACGCAGCCTGCTGGAGTCGATTGCCGCTGCAATGATCTACCAATCCAAAGTGCAGACCGATATGGCGTCTCTCCTTCAGCGCTGCATATCAGCTTCTGCGTAGGGCGCAGCATCTGAGGGGGAGAACCCAAGCAGCAGCCCGTTAGAAAGGGCTAAAGGAGATGATGAATTCCTCCTAGACGCTGAGGCTGACGATGCAAACATCTCAGGGGGAGAAAATCAAGGTATGTCCTCCTTTCTATCTCTCCCTCTCCCTGAGATTATATCTAAGCCTACCATTCCCACTAAAACCATTCACTTATCCTCCACCACTTCAACATCCTCTGATGAGGGTGTTTTCTCCTTACCCCTTTGAACCCATTCCCATCTCAGCCATACCGTTCCAAGAAAACCCTCTCCCTGCATAAAATACCTTAGCCATTATTCCATATGAACCTCCTACCTCTAACCCCATAATCACCCTCTCTTCATCATCTGAGGAATCTTTTCAAACCTCCTCAGATGAAGACTCTAATAGTGAATCCCTTCCTAATGAACAATCTAATATTTACAGGGAGGAAAATTTAAGGAAGGTCGTATCTCAAATGGAGAGTACGAGAATAAAAATCCCTCAAGGGATTTTTGCTGAAGACTTCAGGGAGAACGAGCAATCCCTGAAGCAGCCCGAGGATGCGAAGAAGGATGCTCTGACAGCTCAGCAACTCGTTGATGAGTTTGTTAGAGAGGATCCAGAAATAAACGCTGATCCCATCAGAGCTCAGCAGGCTGCCCTCAACGCCTTCAAGAAAATAAGAGATCAGCGGGAGCTCACCGCTGAAGAAGCGAATGCCCAGTGGTGTCTGGAGAAGATAAACAAGAGAAGGAAAGCTGAAAAGATCATCTCTATAAAGCTACGGAAAACCAGGGCCAAGAATAACTCTCCCACCTTTATTAGAGTCTCGGTTCTCAGGGAGTATGATCGAGAAATCACACACTCACTGAGAATTCTGGAAGACTACGGATTGAGCGAGTGGTACGAGATTCTTGGATGTCTGAAGAAATCTAAATCCCAGTGCAGACCTCAGGTGGAAGAACTACTTGACAATTTTGTCAGTAGAGTTCAGAGATTCAAGTTCAATCAAACCACTAAGGCTCAACAGATAACTTCCACTTCCTCCAGCTCAAGACCTCCAGCACCTCGGCCTTCATCTTCCTATGTCTCCCTCACTGCACTTGATCAATGTCTTAGTCTATGTCACAAACACTGATCAAGACATAAAAGACTTTGCCAAAGGTATTAGACAAGAACTGCAGAATAGGAAGCTCGCTAGAGAGGACATAGACACTATTTATGTAAAAGAAGAAACTTTTGAGTGATATGTTCTCTTTGTAATTACTTTCAGTAATTTCTATTTTGTTTCAAATTGTATTGTAACTATTACTTATGAAATGAAATGAATATACAAGTTCTTGTTTATCTCTGTTGTCTCTTCACAGAAAAAGATTACTGTGAACAGTTAAATGAAACAAGTACCTTTCACATGTTTTAAGTTACTAGAATCAAGACAACCTCTCTGTTGTCTTATCATTGATATTTAGGGGGAGATTGTTGATCCAGCTCCTCTATGACTTGATGAAATACCAATAATCCTATCTTTGTAACTAAAAAGTACTTAGAAAAATAAAATGCTTTAGAAACTACAGCGAGTCTGTTCGCTGAACGTTTCTTCCTTCAAAGCATTCACTCACAGTAAAGCATCAACGATTGCTTGTCTCCCTGACCAAGTTCAGTGACATGATTGCTGATAACAACTAAGTACTTCCTAAAGACAAATAGTCATGTCACTATGAAAGCATCAACACCATCTATTGATGCAAGATGATGACAGAGTCAGCGATGCTTATGATCTGAAGTTGATATCAGTGACAACTAGCTGACTACATTAACATGATGTTCTCAAAGAGAACAAGTCACGGTGCCTCCCTGAACCTTCCCAAGGATCAGCGACTCTAGGCTTGATCAGTGACTTGTACTCTAAGAATTCTATCTTCTTGTCCTATATGCACAAAAAGGATTTGATTTGCCTTTCTAACAATAGTACAAAAGGGGATGTCTTTTTACTGTTCCCTCCGTACTTATCACCCATAAGGCAACTGTTTACCATAGACCATGACCCTACCACACATGGGCATTATTTTATGGTACAATAGTACAACAGACCAAATCTTTACTTGACACGTGTAAAGTAGGGTATGGCATGCATTAAATGCATGGGGGTATAAATATGAACGTTGGGTTGTTCTTCAAACCACCTTGGTCCATCTTCTATATCCCAAATCCTTTCTCTCCTCTTAAATTCTTCTAAGTTCTTTCTTACTATTTCTCTACTTGCTTTGTGCATAAGCAAAGGCTAAGTGTCTAAATTCTATAGATTGTTTAGATCTTGACATTGTCTTGATCTTGTTCAACAAACAATCTAATATTAATTTGTACAAAGACTCCATAGGAGTCATAGATTAAAATATATAGAAGAAACTGTGTTGATTGTATTCAACCCCCCCCCCTTCTACAATACATTATACTATAATCTATCTTATTGACCATCCCAAAGGGACCAACATTCTTAGCTAAAAGCAGTAAATATGATTCAAATGAAGTTTGACATTTACTGAAATTAGAATTCGAATTACATTTATTTTCATTGTAATAGTAGACTTCATAAAGAAACCCTCTTTTATTAGAAAACTCTCAAAGTTCTTTTTTCTCTAGTTTGACCCTTTCCTCTTCCACCCTAGGGGAATTTTTAAATCTTTTTGGATCTATAGAATCAGAGAAACTTGAGTTAATAGGCGTCTTATAAGCTAAACTTTTAACAGAAAATTTTTGGAAGATAAATTAAGTTTAGCACCAGAAATCTCTCTTACATGGAAAACACTTGAATAAAAATCAATTGTACAAGTTTCGGACTTTTTCCACTCAAAGGAGGATTTCATATCTTTTGAAATATCATTGTATTTTGAAATATTGACATATTCCGGTTAAACTTGTGTACTGACTTGGGGTTTTCAAAAATAGGAACAAATTCCACATCTCGTAGTTTGATTGCTAATATAAGGACACCGCCTTCAACCATACTTTTTAAACTTTTAAACACAAGAGAATCGTATTTGTCAATAACAACAATTGTTTTTAAATCAATCACAATCTTTTTTGTCAGAATCAAAAGTTGGTTTTGTCTTTTTGTCATTAGACTTAAACTTAGAATCTGAAGCATTTTCCTTCTAAGAAAAAATGTTTCCAGATTTAACTTTATAAAACTAGACAAACTTTCACCAATATTTTTTTTGCAATTGTTCACTTATCTTATCTTAGACTTAGAATCAGATTCAATAGGCTTTAACTCACAAACATTTTCCCTAACAACTTGTTCAGATTTACTAGAAGTTAAATTCTTGTCTTTAGAAAACAAAGAAGCACACTAAGTGTAAGAAAACTCAGGTTTTCTAGTTTAATAACTTTGATTCAAATCATCATATTCAAAAGAACAAAAAATCAAAATTTTTCTTTGCCTTTGAATCTAAATACATGTCACTTGAGTCGTCAACCACCTTCTCTTTATCTTCTCTAATTTTATAAAAGTCTCATTTATCTTCGAAACATTCAGTTTATTAGTAAAATGTAGTGTCTTTTGGATTTTTTGTTGTAATTCTATGAAATAAATCAATAGAAACACAAATCACAATCATATCACTCAAGAACAAGAGACTGGAAATAGAGAGAGAAAGTGCCATGTATATTTCTAATTAAATAATAAATAGTTTATTTATTATTAGATAAATATTAGTTTAATATTTGTGGATAAATTAATTAATTAAAAGTGTTATTATTTAATTAATAGTTTATTAATTAAATAAAAGGGTTTCAGTTTAATTAAATGGCTAACAGACTTTTTATTGAACAAACTTTTTGATTAATTAGACATTACCATATTTATCTTTATAAATATGGTAAACCTTTATCAAATTGACTCATTAGTTTTTCTTTACCAGAAAAGAAACCCAGAGAAAAACCCTTTAAATCTACTCTCTCTCTCTCTCCATCGATTTTATATACACATAAATCAGTCAGATTTGTGTATCAGGTAATCCTAGGCGGTCTAGTAGTTAGTCTCAAGGTGGTACAGTAGTGGTGTACTCCCCACAAGCTTTCCAGACACGTTTTTCAGACTACCAAAGGTATATCTTAAACCCCTAATGAAATTGTATCTGTTATGGTTTAGGTTGGATCTATGGTTTGGGAATTGGATTTTTATTTCGTTGTGCATGTTTTTGTCCACCAATTCCCAACAGTGGTATCAGAGCCACTTCCTAAACATATAGATCTATTTTATGTTTGTTTACGATAAATAAGTTTTTTTGTTTGTGGTTTATAAAAATTCTCGCTTTATCAGTTTTGCATTAAAAATTGAATTTTTATCGAAAAATCACTCGACCACGACAATCGGCGGTGGAACAGCGGTAGCTCGCCGACCAAACCAGCGAGCCAATCGCCGGCGGAGCCTAGCCGGGCCGATCGCCGACCACCGAGTCACGGTGGCTAGGCGACGGCGGTTGGTGAAATGACCACCGGGCCGAACCACCTAGCCGATTGCGGCAACAGTGGTGAGTTTGGCCGTTGATCACAGCTGGTGGCAACTACGGTGCTTTGTCGCTGCTGTCATCACCGGCGGAAGGAGATAGCAGTGGTTGTTGTTGTTTTTGAACGCCGCCCACCATGGCGGCGACGACGGCCGATTGCTTTTGTCGACGATGGTGGCGGCTGTTCTATCGATCGCCGGCTGCCTCGCGTAGCGGCGGCGGTGGTTGTGGTGTTGATTGCACGGCAGCGACGACGACTGTTTGCTGTTGTAGTCGTGTTGGTGGTGGCAGTGATTCGATCGTTGTTCGCCGATGGCAACGGCAGCAGCGATTTTCGTTTTCCGTTGTCGCCGATGAAGGCGATGGTGGCAGTTTGCGATCGCCGCCGAGTGACGCGGTGGCGATCGGTGGCAACTGTCGTTATTTTCTTGGTCACCGCCAAGAGGTGACGGTGGTGGCTCCGGCTGCTGCTGTTGTTGGACACCGGTGGCTACGGCGGTGACCATTTGTTGCTGTCATTGACACCAACGGTGGCAAGGGTCTCATAGGAGTCGTCACCGGTGACCCACCCGACTGGGATTGTGTTCCTCGATAGGCTTCGTGGGGATAGGGTTTATTTTAACCAGATAGGTTTAAACCCTAGGTAAAATTAATTGTTCTTATTTTATTTGGTAATAGTTTAATTACCTTATAAATTTTAAATTAATTTGATAATAATAAAATCCAGTTAAGATTTTTATAATTTAAGAAATCTTATTTTATCGTAACAGTCTGTTTTAGTTTAATTATTTTAGACTGTGTGTGGTTGGCGTAGCTAAGCCCTAAGCCATGCGGTTATGTTTGGTTGTTTATTTTATGTTTTTGGTTAAGGGAGGCCTGCGTGCCATTTACAACCCTTTTGTAATCTTGTAAGACACGCGGGGGTTGGAAGTGCCCAAACCTTGAGCGCCCGCGTTCAAACCGAAGTTTGGGGGGCTGAAAAGACTCTGCGATAATCGGGAGGTACCGGCCAGAGTACATCCAGTCCCGAATGGTGCGATCTATTTTGGTTTTTTACAAAATTCACCGGGTGGTACCGGGCCAAAGCGCACTAGAGGGACTAAATATGCATGGATTTATATATCCGATGTCCCGACGATTTAGAAGTCGTGTTTTCGTTTAAAATGCGATTGGTATAAGTGGTTACCTACCAGAAATAGCATGGGTCGGCTTGTGTGCCCAAACCGCTTGCCGATTCATGTGATATATGGATTCTAGTCTAATAAATTTATTTTTTTAAGGTGATAATTTATTAGAAGTTTTATAATCGAATAACTAAATCGGAATTTTATTCTTTCTGTAGATGTGTTATACTGCTATACCGTTTTATTCACCTGAGGAGTCTCTCCGCCTCATAATGGGGAAATGGAAGCTTATAGGCCAAAATTTTCTAGTTTGGAAATTGCACCTTGACAATGTCTTGAGTGCACAGGGTAAGCTTTATGTGATCGATAAACCAGTTTCACGACCTAAGAGCAACTCTCCAGAAAAGGAATTTGCTCAGTATTTTAAATTTATGGCTGATGAGTCGGATGTTATGTCGATTCTTTGTTTCTCTACTTCGCCCGAGTTCACGGCCGATTTGAGAGTTAAGTTCTTTCATGAGGTCATGAAAGATATAGAAACCCAGGTAGGTTTCTATAAAAACTCCGGGAAGTATCTGATCATGCAGGAGATATTTTCACTGAAGCTGGAAATGGGTGAATTAGTTAAAGACCATCTCATGGAAATGAGGAGGCTCTTTAAATGTTTGTCACATTTGGGATACAAGATGGCTCAGGAGGAGCTAGTATACCTGATGTGGTTCTCACTCCCGAAAGAGATACGTGTCACAGCTAGTGATTACATGGGAGAGTCCATGATGGACGTGGCAAAGGTTCATGAGGACATTTTGGACATTTTGGATCCGAAGCCAACAAGTGCTGAACTCATGGACACTGATTGGATTGATGAGTTGGGAGATCTGAGTTGCCCAGAATGTGGTAGCCAAGATATCTGTGTCCACTCATTCAACGCTGGGCAGATGGACATCGGTTTACCCGATGCACCAGGTATTTTTATGATAGATTGTTTGATCACTTCTTATGAATCATGGGTATTTGATACAGGCAGTGGTAATCACATTTGTAATCATTTTACAGATATTCAATAGAAGGGAGACTTTGAGGAAGGATCGTTCGAACCTACGAGTCGGTGAAGGCACAATGCTTGTAGCTGAAGTCGTAGGATCTTACAATCTTAGTTTACTCTGGGGTCTAGTTTTGGAACTTGAAAATTGTTATTATGTTCCTAAGATGATCAAAAACATTATTTCTTTGATTTATTGGTAGACTATGGTTTTTATTTTAAATATGATTATAAAATGATTTCTTGCTTTCAAAATGAAGTCTTTTATTTCAAAACAATTTCCACTAATGGTCTATATGTATTAAATCTGCAAGAAAATAATAGTGAAATCTATCATATAAGTAAACAATCCAAAGAAATTGAGGATCAGACTTACCTCTGGCATTGTCGGCTGGGACACATAAACAAGAAACGCACAGAACAACTCCAAAAAAGGAGGACTTCTAGGGCCTTTCGATTTTAGACCATTTAACAATTGTGAATCTTGTTTGTCCGTCAAGATGACAAAGCAACCTTTCAACAAAGATAATGAAAGAGCTAATGACTTGCTAGGAATTATACACACAGATGTGTGTGTTCATTTCAGTCATGAGGCAAGAGGAGGATACCGGTACTTCATTACCTTCACTGACGATTTCAGTAGGTATGATTATGTCTATCTTATAAGACAGAAGTCTGAAGCCTTTGAGAGATTCAAGGAATTTCATAATGAAGTATAGAATCAACTTGACAAAAAGATCAAGTTTCTACGGTCAGATCGTGGGGGCGAATATCTAAGTCAGGAGTTTGACAATCATTTGATGGAATGTGGGATTGTATCACAACTCACACCTTCGTATACACCTCAGATGAATGGTGTGTCAAAAACGAGGAACCGTACCTTTCTAGACATGGTACAATCAATGATGTGTTGCTCCATGCTACCAGTATCATTCTGGGGACACGCACTCGAAACAGCAGCACACATACTGAACCAAGTGCCAACAAAAGCGGTAGAAAAGACTCCGTACGAGAGTTAGATGGGCAAGAAACTTAAGTTGTCTTTTCTGAAGATTTGGGGTTGTGAGGTATACGTCTAGCGTACAACCTCAGAAAAACCCAAACCCAAATCAGATAAGTGTATCTTCGTAGGATATCCCAAGACCACAGTGGGATACTATTTCTACAATCCTAGCGAGAACAAAGTCTTTGTAGCTCGAAATGGAGAATTTCTGGAGGACAAATTTCTCAGTTTGGAGAATACCATAAATGATGTAGATCTACAGGAAGTAGAGGAAGATACTACTTTACGGATTTTTGAGCCAGTCACTCAAAAAGAGCATGTTGAGACTCAACCAAAAACGGTTGAGGTAAGTGCAAACACAAGACCTTCGCATATCTACTAGGATACGACAAGAACCAGATAGGTATCTTGGATTTCTAATCACCCAAGACCATGGGGATTTGAATAAAGCCACATCCTGTGGAGATGTTGTCCCAGGCAGTGAGTCTGAACAATGGCTGGAAGCCATGAAGGCATAGATGCAATCCATGTACGACAACCTGGTATGGGAGTTGACAGATTTGCCCCAACACTATAAATCTGTCCGGAACAAATAGGTTTTCAAGAAGAAAACATACATGGATGGAATTGTGAACACATTCAAAGCAAGACTAGTTGCAAAAGGTTTCACGCAAAATCATGGCATCGACTATGATGAAACTTTTTCGCTAGTAGCCATGCTAAAGTCTATTAGAATTCTAATGGCCTTTTTGGCGTATTTTAACTATGAGATTTGGCAAATGGATATCAAGACCGCCTTCCTTAACGGGAAGATAACAGAAGATGTCTATATGCTACAACCAGATGGGTTTGTAGATCCTAAGAATCCTAATAAGGTGTGCAAGTTGCGTAAATCCATTTAAGGATTGAAGCATACATCTAGGAGCTGGAACTTACACTTTGATGAGCGAATCAAAGAGTTTGTTTTTTTTTTCCAAAAGTGAGTTTGAGCCATGTGTTTACACCAAGTTCAGTGGGAGCATAGTAACCTTCTTGGTCTTATATGTAGATGATATTCTACTAATAGGAAAGGATGTGCCAACCTTGCAAGGAGTAAAAGCTTGGTTCGGTAAATGTTTCCAGATGAAAGACCGTGGAGAAGCCGTCTATATACTTGGAATAAAGATCTATAGAAACAGATCTAGACGGCTTATCGGACTTAGTCAAAGTACATATATTATTGACAAGATCCTGAAGAGATTCAGGATGGATTAATCCAAGAAATGATTTATCCTAATGCAGCATGGCATAGTGCTAAGTAAAGCATAGTTTCCTGAGTCTAGCCAAGATCAGGACAACATGAAGTCGATTCAATATGCTTCTGCAATTGGATCAATCATGTATGCCATGTTATGTACTAGGCCCGATGTTGCTTACTCAGTAAGTGTTACGAGCAGATACCAGCAGAACCCAGGTGAAGCCCATTGGGTGGCTGTCAAGAACATTCTCCAGTATTTGAAATGGACCAAAGAAATGTTCTTGGTCTTTGGAGGTTCTGAGAATGAGATTAGTGTCATGGGTTACACGGACACTAGTCTCCAGACCAACAGAGATGATTTTAGATCACAATTGGGGTACGTCTTTACCCTAAACGGAGGCGCAATCTCGTGGATGAGCTCGAAGCAGGATACTATAGCAGATTCCACTATAGAGGCAGAGTACATTGCAGCATCAGACGCAACAAAAAAAGCGGTCTGGCTCAGAAACTTTATCTCGGATCTTAGAGTTGTTGCCAGTATCTCTAGACCCGTAGATATTTCATTTGATAACTCTGGTGTTGTGGCACAAGCCAAAGAACCTAGAGAACGTCACAAGTCGAGACATGTACTCAGGAAGTATCACCTCATCCGAAAGATCATTTGGAGAGGAAACGTGAGAATATGCAAGATTCTGACAGACGATAATGTCGCAGATCCGCTGACAAAGCCGCTAGCTAGAGTAAACCATGAGGTCCATGTTAATTCCATAGGGATGCAGTACCTGGATACTAGTAGCTAGTTTATGTTATTGATTATTACCGTGGTTTTAATTTTGAAAATCTATATCATGTAAAGTTTATTATTTCACTGTGTGCTCGAAATAAGAAGGTTTTTGTTCATGATTGTTTCAGATTAACCAGTTTTAGCATATTTAATTTATCCATGATTTTGCAAAGTTTTGCAAGAAATCAAAATTTTCTGTAGCTACTTGTTGTGGTGAGAACTCCAACAGGGTTGTAACGCTATTATGAATATTTGATGCTTTATTCAAAGTATAGAATACAAGAACAAGTGATGTGACCAAATATTCATAGATACTCATCAGAGTGTTTGAGTATTGGAAGTGACCAGTTTCAAGTCTGCTTCATGGAGCCTAAGTCATGAGCATTGACTTGATTATAGGTTGTCCTTAGACCTGAGATATTTGGTCTGGAGATATGGGGACTACTGTACTCATAGCACGTTCTAACGCTGCACTGTAACTGGGTGGCCATAAGGGGCGTGACTAGATGCAGCAGAAGCCATGTATCCAGATGCAGATAGTCAAGATGGGATTTACACATCCTTTGCGGGAGAGATGTTTCTGGTCCCCTTGATGATTAAGATTGGCATAAATACGTGGCCACGCTCGAATAGAATAACAATTGTTATTTGGTAAGTTCCGTAATTGCAGGCAATCGAGATGAGAGTCAAGAAATACTTGAGTTTAAGATTAAATCCTCCGCTCCATGTCTAAAACTCGCTTTAGAAATATCGTGTGTAAAAGGAATGAACCTGCGTACAATTCAAGCGTGAATCGTATCTTTGGATATAAGAGATCTTATAACCTGGTTAACCTAAGTGTCTAGCTAGGGACCTCCTTAGGCTAATGGTAACAGTTGAGTTACTTGTCTGGCACAAGTGGGAGTCTGAAAGGATTATTTGTAAGACAGTAACAGGGTTTACCGTGTCCAATGTTATAAGACACTAGTGGGTCACACTGCTACACACCCGATTAGAGATAAATTGGATTTACCAGTTGTGACTGGAAATAATTAATTAGTTTAATTAATTATTAAAGAGAGAAATAAATAATAAATAGTTTATTTATTATTAAATAAATATTAGTTTAATATTTATGGATAAATTAATTAATAGTTAATTAATTAATTAAAAGGGTTATTATTTAATTAATAGTTTATTAATTAAATAAAAGGGTTTTAGTTTAATTAAACAGCTAACGGGCTTTTTATTGAACGGGTTTTTTGATTAATTAGACATTACCATTTATCTTTATAAATATGGTAAACCTTTATCAATTTGATTCATTAGTTTTTCTTTACCAGAAAAGAAACTCAGAGAAAAACCCTTTAAACCTACTCTCTCTCTCTACATCGATTTTATACACACACACACACACACCCAAATTAGTCAGATTTGTGTATCGGGTAATCCTAGGTGGTCTAGCAATCAGTCTCAAGGTGGTGCAGTAGCGGCGTACTCCCTACAAGCTTTCCAGACACGTTTTTCAGACTACCAAAGGTATATCTAAATCCCCCTATGAAATTGTATCTGTTATGGTTTAGGTTGGATCTATTGGTTTGGGAATTCGATTTTTATTCCGATGTGCATGTTTTTGTCCACCAATTCCCAACATTCACAATGTCAGACCTAGAAGTGTAGAATCTTCTCCCAAGTATTGGACATCTCGCGGCGCGAGATATGGATCTCGCGAACGCAAGATGCTCTCTATCCATAAAATCCATTTTTCATGCTTTTTGATCTTTTTTCGTACTTTCTGTTCCAAGTGCCTTCTAAACCTACAAAAATGAGAAACAAAGATTTTCGAAGTTCAAACGTACCAAAATAGGTCCAAAATGGAGGAAAAACCATAGATGTAGCATTCATAAAACATGTATAATTTTGGCTATATCAGAATCTATTTTGGATTCTAAAGAAGTCTGTAGAGTCTGTGGAGTTTGAATATCTAACTTAGTGAGCTATGTAACATGAGCTCTGGCTTGAATATCTGACTATCTCTAAAGAGCATGCACTAAATCAATCTATGAAGAATCACCTTTTGCAAGTAACCTAACCCTCAACATAGACTTAAGTCATCTGTAGATGGTTCAGTACTTGTAGTTGGTGTCTAAACTGTAATTGACTCTAGATACGCTCCCTTCATAAAATTCTAAAGGCCTTCATTCAACTTGTTATACATCTTCTGCTAAATTTTTCATGCTTTCTCATCTTAGTACAGATTGCTTGAAGGCCTTTCTTGAAGTGACCTTTGGTGATGAACATATCAAAGGGAAATCCTAGAGGAAATACAAACTAGGGCCTCTGATGCTATTGAGGAGGCCTTTGAAACTGAGGCCTGAAATATTGAGCATGTGGTTTCAAAAGTTGATGAGAAGAAGATTGTCTGGATGATACTCATAAGATCCTACAAACTAAGTATGTGGTCTGACAAAATAAGACCCAAAAGACATTTGTTTGAGAACTACTCTTCCTGCTTCTCCAACTAAACTAGAGTCTGTGCATTGCATTACTGGGTCCACCATGTCTTGTTCAATGCTAGAAGGCAACATATGCTCTTATGTAGTGGATGTGGCTACCCGGTTAGACTCTGGTTGGTTAGAAGCATCATTTTCTTTTTCTACTTCTGCCTCATACTCACCATCTTTTTTCCCTTCCCTTTCACTCAGTCTCACCAATCTTTCTGTTTCAACTAATGCTCCCTCAACCATCCTTATTTCTCCGGTGAAAGGATGCAAAGGTGCATTATTAGGAAGTTCTAGATGCACGGTCCCTAAATCATTATAGCCATCTAAACCATCATCATTAAAGTCATCATAATCATTTCCATCACTAGTATCATCATGTAGTTCATCTTCATGTTCAGAATATGTATCAAACACTGGTTGTGAATTTTGATCTCTAGCATGTTCTGCTTCATCGAAGATCTCATCCATATTAACTTCTTGAATATGATGAATGACTTGTTATTCTTGACTTGGTTGTTCTTCAACAGGTCTTCGACGTTGATCCGGGCGAGGTATATCTCTAGGGGAGTAGACGAATTCCAGGGAAGCCAACTTTTCTGTTTGGGAGGTGAAAGAGCGGTTGAAGCAGATAGATCACATGGCGTATTCGTGGACCTGGCTTCCACGTTGTTTTTGGAGTTGGATCCTTCTTAGATTGTAGGAAAATATTATTCTTTAAGTGGCCTTTGATTTGAGTCCATTTGGACTTGAAGTCGGTGATTTATGGCTAAAACATAAGTCATGTATGGAGTTGGCCGAACTTCTTGGAGCTTGAAATAAAAGTTTATGAAACAGACCCAATTTAAGCTACCAAATTAAGGTTAAACTTCGTCTTTGACTTGGAGCAAATTAAGAAAAACCCTTTGGATATTTTGCCAAAAAAGGAAGAGACTGGATCAACCAAAATTTAATCAAGCAATTGAGAGCATCATCTAACATCTTGGATTTAGACCTTATGATAGGTCCAATCTGCCCCATATTAATGGATATTCATCATTCGGGTCTTTGGACGGGCTCTCATCATGTAAGGGGTAGTGTTTGGTTCCCAAAATGATTTTGAATGAAATCGAATATGTTATAAAAATTAGAATTTGATGGAATTAAAATTGAATCTAAATAAATTTGACCATGTAATTTTGTTGATAGGATCAAAATGAAATTTGTCGAATGGAATTGAAATCTATGGGTACATTTTTTTTAAAGCATCCAATTTTATTCCCAAAAACCTCAAGAACCCACCAAAGTTAATTGTTTGATTTATGGATTTCTAATCCATTTGGTACATTCCAACCACCTTTTAAGGTAACCAAATGATTAAATGCATATAATTTGGTCACAAATGATTATATCATTGCAATTCGATTCCAAACATGTAAAGTTCAACCATTTCTCAATGAACCAAACGTCCTTTAAAGTATCCACAACAATCTTTACATAATTTATCTAAAAAGAAAAAAAAAACTTAGCAATTTTAGGTAAACATTATATCTAACTAACGAATGTTTTTTGATGAAATAGAATCTGTTAAATGAAATGGTACTTAAGATAAATGTCTAAAAAAATAATTTTTGTAATCTATTCCAACGAACTTTTAAAATTTAATTGGTACTTACCATAAGTATATATTTTTCTCTTTCTTAAATTTAGTTGGTACTTAGATTTGAATATTTTTATTAATTTTATCATGTTTCCTCTATTATAAAGAAGTTTTAGAAAATATCTTAAATAAAAAAGTAACTTAAAAATGATAAAATAAATATATTTATTTCTTTGTTTAAAGAATCTATTGTACTATTCTAAGTTATTATAATAATGGTGGTTCCTATTGACCGTGGCTACGAACACTACGGTATCGCTAGGAAGTTTGTATTTTTCTTGTTTGAAAAAATCTACACATTAACAAATAAAATCTTTATGATAAGATGAAAAGAATAATCTTAAATTGTATACGACAAGAACCCATGTTATAATAAGAAGATAAATCTATATACCTAACAAAACTGGGAATATAATACAAGATGTGATTAGGCAGTCAACAACATTATAAGAACAAAAAATAAGAGAAAAGTTAAAACTAATATATATTTTGATAACTATGACTATGATATCAAGACCCATGTTTTGTGTTGTAGTTTCTTGTTCCAAGACTCCTAATTCTCTGTCTCACACACACTAAGAGGGTTTTTCCTAGTGTTCCAATTTGTCTTGATCTTGTAACAGCAAATCCCAAGTTTTGTGTCCACTATGACTAACCAATAAAAACCAAAAACACA
Source organism: Centaurea solstitialis (assembly GCA_030169165.1). Classification (NCBI taxonomy): domain Eukaryota; kingdom Viridiplantae; phylum Streptophyta; class Magnoliopsida; order Asterales; family Asteraceae; genus Centaurea; species Centaurea solstitialis. The sequence continues at coordinate 54,320,390 of CM058043.1, forward strand.
GAATTAAGAATAAACCCCATTAGCCTAGCTTCTACCAATCAACAAGAAAACAGTTTATATATATATATATATACATATATATATGGTTAGGTTCAAATGTGAACTCAATTTTGGTTGTGAATGTAAGAACCATTAAATTTGCATCAAACGTGACAATATTCATTCTAAATATCATGCATTATTCAGAGTGAATAAAGCTTAGGCGCATTTATTCACTCTGAATAATACATGATATTTAGAGTGCATATTGCTACATGGTGCGATTTTAGTGGTCCTCACGTTCACAATGAAAAATGAGCTTTCATTTGAACTTTCCTCTCTTTCTCTCTAGAGAAAGGAAGGTTCAAATGAGAAACATATCAATATAAGAGAATGTGAGAAGCAATCTCAGCCAATCATCTGATCAATAAAGGCGACTTTGACCGGTCCCCCCACCCTTTAATCATCTCTACCCTCCCATGAATTGCGTCAATCCTCCGTGATCACATCCACCGTAACCGAAGATGAGTGGGTGAGATTGCTCCTCGTGTTCTCTCAAATTGATATGTTTCTCGCATGAACCTTCCCCCCCCCCCCCCCCTTCTCTCTCTCTCTCTCTCTCTCTCTCTCTCTCTATATATATATATATATATATATATATATATTTAGACCATTTTTTTGGGTTTACAAATAAACTTCCCTATTTATATAGATATATATATATAAGGGTGGGTTCGAATGTGAACCACTTTTTGGTTGTGAACGTGAGGACAACGAAGAGCGCACCACGTGGCAATTTGACTTGTGCGGGCTAGCTTTATTCAGTCTGCATAAACCCACGGGTTAGCTTTATTCAAACTTTATTAATGCTGCATAAAGCTATTATGCAAACTGAATAATAGTTTTATGCATACCACATAAAGCTATTATGCAAACTGAATATAACTTTATTAAGTCACCCGTGTCAGAGTGCGACAGAGCTTTATGCATACCGCATAAAGCGTTATTTAGTCTGAATAATAGCTTTATGCAGTATGAATAAAGCTTAGTTACGTGCGTTTCAGATTGCTACGTGGCGCGCTCTAAGCTATCGCCACGTTCACAACCAAAAAGTGGTTCACATTTGAAATTTCGTCTATATATGTAGTTGCCAAAGAGAAGCTGTTTTATTTCCCTATATATAAAACATCCATCTTTCCCCTCTTTGTTTGTATCCTAAAAATGTCAAACATCTCAGGAGGAGAAGGAGAAGGAGGAGGGAGCTTCTCTTCTGGTGGTTTAGATGATGGTCAACAAAGGCAGCCACCTGTGGTCAACTCTCACACTCACACTACTAGTGCTGAAATTGGATCCATCTCCTCTCAAGACCTTCTTCCAGATTCATCATCATCTAAGAAGAAGAAAAGATCATTACCAGGAACTCCAGGTAATTAATTAATTAAACTTTCTTTAATTTTGTCTTTCCAGTTCTTTATATACATATATATATATATATATATTATTTCAAAATCATAAATTACTACAATTTCATTTGACTTTTTTTCTTCAAATTTGGATTTAGCTACTTCCATAGCCATTAATGCTTTTTGAAGCTGCTTCATATATCATTGATTGCCATGGAATTGAGAACCATTCTTAACTGGCCTTTCTTAATATATCAATAGTTGGTTAATTTAAGATTATTCATGGTGAATATATTAGCTAGGTTTACATGGTGTTTTATTCTTCGTATATACATAGAGGAATTTTCTTTTCTGAACTTATTTTTGTGTGAACTTGTGAACTTCGCTAGAAAAACAATTATATGATGAATTTGGTTCTTATGATAAAACTATATTATATATATATATATAACTTTCTTGATATATATAGAAAAGACTATAAGCATTAACACACTTCTGGTAATTTATTAAAATTATATATCACCAAAACCTATATTAAAAAATGTAATTTAATAAGTAAGATGGGAAATGATTCATGAATATGTTAGATAGGTAGCAAAGTAAAAAAAGGAGACTCAATTATTGGTATCTATATTGCAATTATTGGACTTATCTTGCCCTCAGCTTTTTTTTCTTCTGCTTTTTTTTTTTTTTTTTTTGCTTCTTCAAAACACATATCTGTATGTACTGCTCCTATCAATAGTTTTTGTGGGTTAGCTGATGTATACCCTTCACTGTGCATCAATATATTTCTTTCATTCATTCAATATCTTGGATCCATTTTCTTTTAGAAATATTTTCATCTGGATTAATAATTTAATTGTACAAGAAAGTATAAAAATAAAATTGAAAAACCCATCAGTTATAATATTTATTTTATGGATATATAATTAACACGTTGATCAGGTTCAAATGGAAACTCAAATTTGATTGTGAACGTGAGGACAATTGAGAGCACATCATGTGTCATATTCATTCCGGAATAATCATGTATTAGTCAAAGTGAATAATACAACATTCTGTAATATTCAGTATATATTATTCACTCCGAATAACACCGAATGTTGTGTTATTCACTCTGAATAATACATGATTATTCAGAGTAAATGTCACGTGGCGCTATCGACTATCCTCACGTTCACAATAAAATTTGAGTTCACAGCTGAACTTTGGTCTATAATTAACAACCAAAATATATATAATATACGCAGATCCAAATGCACAAGTGATTGCTTTATCTCCAACAAGTCTTATGGCAAAGAACAAATATGTATGCGAAATCTGCAACAAAGGTTTCCAAAGGGACCAAAACCTCCAACTGCACCGGAGAGGTCATAACCTACCATGGAAACTTAGGCAACGAACCAGCACCGAAATCATCAAGCGCGTCTACATATGTCCTGAACCATCTTGCGTCCACCACAACCCGGCTCGTGCCTTGGGAGATCTGACCGGAATCAAGAAGCATTTTAGCCGAAAACACGGAGAAAAGAAGTGGAAATGTGAGAAATGTTCCAAAAGGTATGCTGTACAATGTGACTGGAAGGCGCATTCCAAAATATGTGGCACCAAAGAGTATAAGTGTGACTGTGGTACCATCTTTTCCAGGTTTGCATCATCTCCATCTCTTCCTAATTCTAATCCTAACTCTCTCTCTCTCTCTCTCTCTCTCTCTCTCTCTCTCTATATATATATATATATATATTCATTGTGAACGTGAAGACAGCCAAAAACGCGTCACGTGACATATTCAGTTTGAATAATCATATATTATTCAGAGTGAATAACAGAGGGTTCAATGTTACTCGAAGTGAATAATACGACATTATTCACTCTGAATAATACCGAATGTTGTCTTGTTCTCTTTGAATAATCATATATTATTCAAAGTGAATAACATAAAATTCAGTGCTATTCGGAGTGAATAATACAACATTTTATATTATTCAGTATTATTCATTATAAATAATACTGAGTGTTGTGTTATTCACTCATAATAGATGATTATTCAGAGTTTATATGTCACGTGATGCAATCTCAACAGTCCTCACCGCAATCAAATTTGAGTTTTCGTTTCAACTTTTATCTTATTACTATTGCGGATATGGGTACATGTTTATTAAATGTTATAGAAAGAGTTACAGCAAAATTGACAATAGTTTTCATGATATCCAACTCACCCAAATTTTACAAGCTCAGCAGGAAATTAAAAGAAGGTTTGAATTTTGAAATCATTTGCAATAAGTACCAAATTTTTAAAACTTTGTTAGGTCGAATAAGGAAAGAAAATACTTTATTATGATAAATTAAATAGTAACTAATTTAAAAACAAACATTAACCTGCCTCATATAATTTATTTCATTTAAGAACAAACCAAAATAAACAAACCCATAAATCTCATATAGAGTGAAAAAAGATTTGAGACAAATTGAAGTCATTTTCTTAAGTATATGAAAATAATAAACCACCGGCCAAGAAAATATTCTTTATTGTCAACTGCTGATTGAAGCACAGGTCAATTTGAGTAAAAAGAAAATAATACTGTTTATTAATTAATTAATATCCATATTTTCGTAATTTACTACTCATGCTCTCTACCTGCTCATGCAAAGTGATGAACGCTTCCAGACTTAATAATTATATTAATCTTAATTAATTTAATTGTATGTATCGAGATGATAGTAAAACGATACGATATATGTTATGAACGTTTTATGTAGAAAATATAAAACGTTATAGATCGTTATAATAAAAAATTGGCGTTTTCGACCGTGTGTAATTAACCATGGCGATTACTATGAAAGTACCTGTCTCCGCGTCAGGTATATCCTCGGCTTCCTTAGCAGTCATAAAAAAGCCCGCCCCTTAGCCTGGACCGGCTCCGCCTTCCTCTCATCTCTTGCTCCAGGAGCTCGACCTCCATCTACCGCTGCTCCACCCTTCCTTAGCTATGGACAGTCAGGCCTGTAGTGATCAGGCGATCCATATGGAAAACATGATCTCTTGTTTGGACAATCTCTCGCTATGTGCCCCGATAACCCACATCGATAACATACCATCGGTCCAGATTGGCAATCTCCTTGGTGGACTCGGCGGCATTTTTCACACGGCTTACTTCCCGGTTGTAGATTCCCGCGGTACTCGTCTCGCGAGGCTTTCCCCTTCTTAGAGTTACTGACGGGTCCGTCCCACTTTCTCTTCTCTCCCACTCGTTACGTATATGATGACGTTTCTCACACTCGATCATTTAAGCAGCGTTGATGGCCGCCTGAAATGTAGCCGGCTCCTTGCCCATCACAAACTCGCGAATGTTCCCTCTTAGTCCCCATATGTACCTCTCCACCCGACGTCCCTCTGTCGATACATACACCTTGGCAAACCTAGCCTTCTCGATGAACTTGGTAGTGTACTCTTGTACCGTTGAACTACCTTATTCCAGTTGCAAGAACTCCTCCCCCATCTTCTTGATTGCAATCAATGAACAAAATTATGACTTAAACTTGGTCACGAATCTTTCTCAGGTCATGACTCTTACCACCTCGGTTCCTCTGCCTCCCGTCTCCATATTCCACCAATGGAGGGCATCAACCTTAAGCATCGACCGAGCATACACCACTTTGTCCTCAGCCATACACCTACATGTCTCAAACACCATCTCCATCTCTTCGATCCACCTCAAAGCTAGCACAGGGTCCCGCTCTCCCTTGAAGGTAGGGGGCTTGCAGGCAGCGAATGCCTTGTAACTACACCCGTTAGTCGGTTTGGGTGGAACTCCAACTACGGGTGGAGTAAGTTGCGATTGCCCGCCTACCACAGTCACCGGTGGGCTAGTCATTCCCGAATCCTCCCTATCTCCCGCAGACCTCAACCTCTCTTGATGGTTCAGAAGAGTTTGTAGGGCTTCTTGAATCTTCCCTATCTCGGTTTGGAACGCCTCTCGAGTAACAAAGGCATATGGTTGGCTGGCTGAACTCTCCTGCTGGGAAGGCTCAGGTTCGACAGGAATTCCCTCACTACGTACCCTGAGGGTGCCCCTAGTACACCGTTGAGCTCCAGCATCAGCCTTTGTTCCAACTCTACTACCCCTTCCCCTTCCTGGACCACGACCTCGGCCTCCGTTTCTTCCTCTCACAGCTGCAGTCGACTGAGGTCGCACCGGTGGGGCTACTGGTTCCCCGACAGCCTCAGGTACCACTCGGTTTCGTAAGCTTCGTTCAGCCATTTACAACTGAAATGACAATAACAACTTAGATAATCCTAAAAACTGGTACATGGGCAATACGAGTGTTCACATGCATATATGAACTCGTAACTACACTGGCCAGGTGTAGTCATGCTTTCATAACACATGCTAGCCCTCGTACTCCTTTCCCCGATGACTCAATCTTAGGCGAAACTTATGGTCACCTAATATCTCAGCTGTGTCCCTAACCCTACAATTTAAGACTAGGCCTATCCGGTCACCTAATTCACTTAAACTATGGCTCTGATACCAATTTGTAACAATCCGAAACCCAAACAGATATATATATATATATATATATGATATAACCCAGTGATCTAACGTAGCAGAAGTAAAATAGATAACAAAATTTCGGCTTAAAGCCTAATACATCATGTTCAAAAGGCAATCTAAGGAATAAAGGTTGAGGAACAACCCTCCACAGCTGAGCTATTTATTTTATAATACGGTGACCTTCTATCACAAAAAGGGGGCTCAGCTAACCGCACACCTTTGCCTTTCCTCGAGCAGTCCTCGAACCACCTACTTCTCCTGAAAATGTTTTATAAATTTTGTAAAACGAGGGTTAGACCATAAGGTCTAGTGAATTCCCTCAAAAACAGTCTTTATCGCAAACAGCCCGCTGGCCCAATAATACCAATTATAAACATTTAATAAAAACACGGGTGGTGCATTGTGGACAAAGAAACCGTCACCTCGTGACGTTAGATCGGAACTCTTACAAGCTCCCAATCCCAGGCTCCTTCCGGACACCTCGTAGGCTCCTTCCGGACACAAGTTAGGGTTACACAAAACAAATTCATGCATCCTCCACTTTTCCAACTCCCAGGGGCGAACCCATCCCTTGGTACCCAGTGTCCACGATGCTACCCATCCTGAATAGTCATCACTCAACACACATTTATAAGCATGCTCATGAAATGCAAATATTCAATGTTTATCAAATATCAAGTTTTTAGTGAACATTTCCAATAAACATTTGAGTAACTCTTCAGTTTATAAAAAAAGGGTTTGGCAAGGGAACTCACCTGTGCCTAGAACAAATCTCCCAGTTACTTCCCGCCTAACGAATCTGTAATAATTTCTAAGGCGTTAATAACTTATACATATATATAAATCACTACGGGTTCTTCCTCAGAAACATAACCCTAGGGTCGAAACTCCCCAAAATCCGATCCGACTGGAAAGTCCTATACGGAAAAGTCCTATATGGACAACTGGAAAGTCCTATACGAACAATTGGAAAGTCCTATACGGACAACGAAAAAGTCCTATAGGGACAACGGAAAAGCCCTATACGAACAATGGAAAAGTCCTATACGGACAATTATAAAATCCGATTCGGACAATTAGAAAATCCAATTTGGACAATTTAGAAAATCCGATTCGGACAATAGCCCACTCGAAGTCCGAATTGGACAATGCTTAAATCCGATTCGGGAAACCGAGTTGTCCGATTCGGACTACTGGAGAAGTATTTCGAATCAGACTACTTGAGTAGTCCGACACGGGAAATTTTAAGGGTTCGAGGAGATCGAATCCTGGTGCTCGAATTTGGTCCAAACAGCTCTAAAAATCAAAGATTTACCAAAAATGAATCTACAAAATAATCCTAACACATCTTAAGATAGATTAGGATTAAAGATTAACAATCTTACCCAAAAAAATGATCGATGAAGGTGCGATGATGATATCTGTTGCTGCTGCTCAAATCACACACACACTCACACACTGATGTAATTTACCCTGAATGGTAAAATCCTTTAGGTCATCCTTATTTATATCTTGGACTTTGGGCTAAGCCTTTTTAAAACCTTCACCAAGATAGCCTAACCCAATAATCAATAAGTTTCAAGAAAATAGCACATTTGACCCCAAACTTTATAGACTTAACAAATCAAACCCTAAATTTACTAAATTTTGCCAAAAGGATTCATGTTGAATTCTGGTTATTACATTATTGCAACGGCTTTAGATAACATGTTTTTGTGTTTGGTCCTATAAATAAATGTCCTATAAGACATTCTATTAGGACATTTTTTTTATTTTTCGCTTCCTATAAATTCATAATTATTGTAATGATAGCTATTATTTTACCTTACTATTTTAAATGAGGTATATACACAAATTAAAATGAAACAAACTCAAAAATGTCATATTCATCCTACTTTATAGAGCAAGCTAAAATAGATTTATATTTTATCAATGTAACATAAAACTAAAATATATTTTTCTTGTATAACATCAAATACTTATTTCATGTTTACATTTATTCAATTTCTAAATTTTATTTGTTGTATTATTAATGGGCTATTCTTATATAAGGAGCCTCCACGAATTCCTTATATGCTCTTTCAACTTTTATTTTATTGTCATGAAAATAGTTTTCTATACAAATTTTCTTAGAGGTTGATTCATTTATGTAATTTATTATATGCAATAAAAGAATAACACAGAAAAAAGTATAATATAAAATTTGGAAACTACTTACATTTTTTATGTTTATGTCATTTTAATGGTATTGATAAAAACTTTCTTTTTTAAAAACTTTCTAATAATGTTATTTTGTTATAAATAATACTTATTCTATATTAAGATGATTAATTACATAATTAGGCTATGTTTGACAAACTAGCTGATAAGCTAACTGTTGACTGATAAGATAGTTAGTAGCTGATAAGCTAGCTTATGAACAAATTATGTTTGGTAAAAACTAGCTTATAAATATGTAAAAAGTAAAATGACCAAAACTGATATATTAAAAGTAAATTGACCATTTTATTTGTTTTGTCTTGTCCAACTCTATCGTGCAAACGTCGAACAGCCGTTCTATTTTGCTCTATTCAATTATATTATGTCTTATTCGGTTTCATCTTATCTGAATATCAAACGCACCTTAAATAACTCAAATAACTCGTTAATTAATGTAATTAACCTTGACAAATTTTGCTTAATATATAGTTATATATTTATATTTGTTAAGTGATTATTAATCTAACTAAGATAAAAGCATTGAGATTGTGAAAATGTAGAATCCAACTTAACAAAATAGTAAAAGTTAATTATATGCACATTTTAATAAATAAATTATGTTTGAATTTTGTCATTATTGGCTTTCCACGTCTTGAATGGTGTTGGGCATATTGATTTTGTTTGTTTTCGAAGAATTATAACTTATTTTATACCTTCTTGGTCCCATCTCCCATATATGTTTATATACTCTGAAATTTTGTCACCATCTTTTTAAAATAAAGTGACATTTTAATTCAAATTATTAATTTTTGTCTGAAATTGAATTATATAATTAATACAAATATATTATGTGACGACTATTAAATCTGACAAGAGGCTGTGATTAACATTTTTGGGGCCTCTGAATAATTTTCGAGTTTTTTTTAACGAAGGAAAGGGAAGGATTTGGAAGGAAAACAAGAAAACTTTGTTCTCGAGTTTTCTTTAACTAAGGAAACGGAAGGAAAATGAGGGGTTTGAAGGAGGAGTTTAGGCTTACTTTTGCTTAAATCTTATTATCCTATTTTTTGGAGGATTTGGAAAGAAAGGAAAAGATTCCCCTTCCCTCCCCTTCCCTTTCTTTTCCATCACTTATTAAACTCGAGAACAGGGCGAAGTCATAAAAGAACACGATCATATGTTGATTAACAAGTGCCATTTTCCATTTTAAGTGTCGGTTGTAAGAAAGGTCGACCATTTTAGTAAACGTCCCCTAATTAAGACATTGAGTTTGCTTTTCAATCTAACCTCTAAAAGAATTAGACCTTCCTCATCTGACTTTGATGGTTGAAAATTTACTAATTCTTATATTTATATTCAACTCATTTTCAGTCACATTCACAATTTTTTCATATATACTTCCCAATCATTTTCGTATTGCTAGAATTTGCTAAAATTCCTGTACCAATTCATTAATAAGGAAAATGAACTCTATATAAATAATATTAGTTAAACTAAAGCATTAATCTATGCAAGAAAAGATGACGACAAAGTCACGGATTTCTAAAATATTACTTTTAAGTGACTTCTTTTCAGATTATTATCCGAAATGATTGGTTCTATATTGAAAATAGAGTAAATTACTAAATTATGATTTAGTCTTTGTGGTTTGTAAAAAATTATGAATTTCAAATTGAATCGACGTTACTATGTCCCATGTCTCATGTGATTTCTGTATGCTTTTATTATTCATTCCCTTATGCATCTAGAACTGTTAATATTAAATAACATCTTTCCAAATTAAAATTAACTACACTATCTTGTTTCATGCTCTTAGGAATCTAAATTCAAGTAACAATAGTCGGATCAATAATTAAAAGCAAATTATAAAAAAAAATCAAACTAACCAAGATGATTGATAGAGTATTTAATATGGGTATTAAATATTATTTAAGAACAGAGGTCATTGGTTATCTAGTTGTTAAAGATAAGAAAAGTGTCGCTAACAAGTAGGATTTGAACCAAGAGTACCCATCCCACCAAATATATCAAGGATGCTGTTAAAGTCAAACGTGCACCTTGAAGACCTCTACATATTTTCCTTTACGGTATTTAAACAGGTGTATGAAACCTTGTTCGGTCGTTAGTAGGTCCATCACTGGTAATTTTCAAGTCTGACCGATCACATGTTAAACAAAATATACCTTTAATATAACATTAAATAGAGAGTTATAACAAATCAGAAACATAATAGTAAGTTTAAGTTTCTTTGCTTGCTTGGTTATATTTCTTTTATTGTATTTCATTTCTCCACCTTTCCTTGATGGATTTAATTCATAAATACACAAAATCCATAGCTTTCTTTCTATTTCTTCTATTTCCTTTTTTTTTTTCTATTTTTACCTTATCTTCTTTTATAACAAATCACAAACATACCACAATGGTATAACCCACAAATTTCTTTTACTTTTTTTCTTGATTTCTTCTATTTCTTTTCTTTCCACCTTTTATTTTTCGATTTCTTTTCTTTTGATGTCAACCAAAAAATTAAATCAAAATCAATTAAAAAACCCAAATTTTTTTGAAATCAATCAAAAACCTTAAAATCAACAAAAATAACATAGAAATCCCTTGAACTCAATCAAAAAACTTGGAGAATCCTTCGTAATGGTGTAATTAGGCTAAAAATTTATCGGATTATTTTATGGGACTTTTAATCACTTTTAAAGTGCCCCCACTACAGAAAATTCCGGATCCGCCACTGCATATATGGACCCGTTTTTCCTCTATTTGTAAAAGTTACAAAACTATCCATCTATTATACATTTTCCTATTATATTTATTAAAATGTTATATTTTTATTCCCCCATCCGAACCCAAGGTCACGAAACCCAAATCATTTTTAGAACCCAACAAAACCATAAAATCATATCCATCAAAACAAATAAAAATAAGAAATAAACAAGTCCAATCAAGTTAGAAAAATAAAAAACAAACCGTCATTTTTTATGTGAAAAATTGAAGGTTAGGACAAAATACGAAGGTTTTAGGGCATCTTTAATAGCTTCTCTAAAATAAAGAAAATATGATTTTTGTTTTTCAAATTGTTTCGACAGATTCTCTAAAAGGTTATATAAATCAAATAAAACTTGAACAAATTTCAAGTTTAAAGAATTCTCTAAAATTAGATGTATGGAGAGAAAATTTCTTTTCTATTTAATTACAACAATCAAATTGCATTACTATTATTTTATATAAATTATTTGTAACAAATGTATTGAGATGATAAATTTATAGAATATTTTAATAATATAATGGATATGGAAATTTCTAAAATAGAATCCGATGAAACTAAATATAAATATTTTTAGAAATTTTGAAATTTTAATACCTACTTAAAAATATATATAGAGAAGTTATTGGAGTCTTATAAATTCAACTTCTAGGAGATTGTTCATGTGAACCCCCACCTGCTTATTTCTTTAACTTTAATGGAAAAATGAAAAGGCCAAAGTGCCCATCACTAACTTCATTTTTTAATTGAAGTTATTTAGAGCACCAAACGTTTAACAAAGTGACAATCATAGTGATAAATATACAATTATTTTAAGTTAAGAATGAAATTTAATAGTAAGTGACAACCCATGAACCAAAAATGTAGTTTAATCTTTATACCTATAAACATAGATGTTATATACATGACCAAAAGTCTACGTCTTAACTAGACCAAACTCTTATGTACAAACGTGTTGTAATTAGTTATTTGGAGGAAGTATAATTCATCAATATAGGAAATTGCATATTTGTTATGCAATAAGTTATGATGAAATAAACAATCTAGGTAAAACATTGTATTGCCCTTTATACATGACACTTATTGAAAATTACTTTATAAATCATCCTACATCTTTATTTAGAAAAAATCCTATAAAAAGATAATGTGGTATTTTATGTTAGGTTGTACAATTTGAGTATTGAAAATTACTTTATAAGTCATCCTACATCTTTATTTAAAAATATTTTATAAAAAGATAATGCTGACATTTTATGTAGGTTGTACAATTTCAGTATAACAACCTTATTTTCATATGAATATAAGCTAAGTCAACTAAGTTCATTATAACTAGTATTCTTATATTGAACCTTTCATGAAAATACTTTGCCTATTTTGTTGGAGTGATATTTATAATACATTCTAAAAAACCAAAGATATTTCTATAGACATTAAAAGTATTTTTCTTGTATGTTTTGTTGTAACAGTTTCAAATTTGGTGATTGATTGTGTACAGAAGGGATAGCTTCATAACTCATAGAGCCTTCTGTGATGCACTAGCCGAAGAGAACAACAAACTAACCCAAACCATGCAACAAGACCATCACATTGTTCATGATCAACCCACCCAAAACATTAATCCCACAACCTCCATCACTTCACCAGAATTTAGCCATGGTGGCATTCCAGACTCAAAGAACCCATCAGAATTATTACCCCTAAACATCATGCAAGGTGGTCGTGGAAGCCTGTTTAGTGTCAGCCCGAGAAATGGTTCACCATCATCTCTCCAACTAGGAGGCACCACCCTCTCCTCCCACTTGACTTCAGCCACTGCCTTGCTACAAAAAGCAGCACAAATGGGAGCCACCGCTAGTAATGGGAACAATAACAGTAATAATGGTGGCATGAATAACTTTGTAACAACCATGGCACCACCTTCATATGGTGGTGGCGGTGGCGGCACATACCATGGTGCTGATCAGAACATGGTTGACCAATATCATGCTCATCATTCACAACTATCTGGGATTATCGGTGGTGGATTCTCAAGCCAGTTTCAAGAACCTTCAGGTTTGTCACGATTTTTTAACCCTAGTATTAGTGGAGGGAATGGTGATGGAATAGGGGCATATTCGGGGTTTATGAACCCTAGCAAAGAGGTCATGATTCTGAACAATAACAACAATGGTGGTCATGATGCAAATGCAGGAATGAGTGATTCTAGTAATCCTTTGATGAGGTTTAAAAGGGATGGAAATGGTGATAGCTTGACGGTTGATTTCTTGGGGGTAGGAGGAATGAGACTCAGGAATTATAACGAACAACACCAACAAGGGATGGAAATTTGAAAGATTTTGATTTTGGAAATAACAAACTACATGCAAAGAGACCATTTTCAAGTGTATAAACTATATCCTTCATGCTGCTATATATATTCTCTCTACTTTTTGGTGTAATATTTTGCTATATTTATGACCAAACACTTTTTACTCATTTGTTTTGAACCACGGTTATCGTACGATTCTTTTTAGCTCTAACTGGCAAAATCGATGATGACCATCAACTTGTTTTGTTAAAATTGAGAAAGGTCACTCAGAGGGAACATAAAACCCGATCGAGGTTAAATAACATAGTTTGTAAAGTAAATCCCAATAAACTATATTTCCTTATCATTTACATAAAATACCATAAGCAACTGCATATGACGTTGGCATGTTTGGTAACACTTATTGGCACGTGTGGTAACACTTATATGTGGTAACACATATTCACATAAGAAATTGAAGCTTCAAATATTAAACTTTGGGTTAATTTCATGTATGCCCTTATTAAACTTGAAAATATCATATTTGCCCAAGCTAATCTACAAATATCATATATGCCCTTATTAAGCTATCATAATATCATATTTACCCAAACAACAATTTTTATCAATTTTTAATCTTTTTAAATCAAATTTAATTATTAAATTTAATTTAATGACTATTATACCCTTCCTTTAATTTAATCCATAAATATATATATATATATATATATCCTAATCTAGATAAACACAAATTAATTCAATGAATGAATCATCAACACAACGAGTCCTTGATGACAAGCTCTCTGAAAATTCTTTTCTTTTGTTACCTTTCTCTCTTTCTTCCCTTCCTTTCAGAGGCATTTAACATCCATCTAACATCCATTAAAGAAAAGCTCCACAAACCCACTAATCCCATTATCAAGATTCAAGAAAATCAAAAAACTAAAGTGCAGAGTGCAGACACACCATCCAATTAAACCCTCTCATTAATTGGCCAACAAGAAGATATACTAAAAATCAAAATCTTGAAAATAGAAAAGGAGAAAGAGAAGAGATTGAGATGATATGAGATGCCTTCAAGTTACAACTAAACCCACCCACAAATACCTTTCTGCAAACCCCAAAACATGTGGTCTTTTGGGGGTTATTTCTATTTGCTTAGATTTTTGTTATAGAAAATAGGAAAAGCTACGAAACCTTCTCATCACCACAACCACCACATCAATTCATCTTTCTTTAATTAAATCTTTGTTCTCCACAGCCTTTTCTCATCTTCTTATAAAACTTTTTCCCCCATTGGAATCTTGAAGAAAATCTTGAGATCAGACAAGTAAAGAAGATGAAAAGTGTTGCTTTTGATTTATCTCCTTATCTGTGCTATGATGATAAAGAAAAGGGTATATAGTAATTTAATCATTTTTAATTATTAAATATGAATTAAAATGATTAAAAATTGATAAAAATTATTATTTGGGTAAATATGATATTTTGATAAGTTAATAAGGGTATATACGATATTTATAGATTAACTTGGGTAAATATGATATTATCAGTTTTAATAAGGGCATATATGAAATTAACCCTTAAACTTTTTATGAACCATCATATGAAATAGAGTAATTTACATATTTGGTCCCTATGATTTACTCTTTGTTGCACTATTGATCTATTTTGAAATAATTATGAATCTGGTCCCTATGGTTTACATTTTCTTGCATTAAATGGTTAAAAGAATCACATATTTTGATGGTGGAACGAGATGTGTTCTTACGTTCGAAACCTTTTTTTTAATGTTCTCATTTAATCAAATGGTAGGAACAATCTCGAACCATGAGATTAAACTAAAAGTTAACCAATTCACACAAATAGATGGTTGTCATGTAAAAATATTCAACTTAAGGGTCATGTTAATTTGCAAACCACTATTAAAATACAAACCATCAATTTTGTTGGTTAAAATAATAAATATATTCAGAAATTGTTTATATTGATGAAAATGTTTCATATTATTATTTTTTTTTATAAAGTTGTTTCATAAATTTATGTTTTTTATGTGAAAATAAAAACGTTTCATTAGAATAAGCTAGATATATGAAACAATTTAATTAGAATGAAAAAATACATGAAAAACACCAAAATATGAAATAAATTCATCAAAAATGAATTATATAATATAATTTCATCATATTAGACAATTTCATGAACCAATTTCATTAACTTAACCAATGAAACCAAGAGTTTTTACGGTTTGTATTCTAAGAGTGGTTTCTATTTGATTGCTCCCATTCAACTTAAATATATGGAATTCTCATAAATACAAAAAGAGAAACATGATCAAATTCTAGTTTAATAAATCGTTGTTCTAAAAGTAAAATATATTATCAATTTAACATCTAAGAGATGCAAAAGCTCGAGATTCCTCCAAATTTTACAACGATCACAAGTATTTTTTTTTTAGAATGTGCTCAACTTGGTGCTCTAAGTCTAGGAAAATGGATTCATGACCTAGCAAGCAAGGAGCGCTTTGTATATAACTTAACTGCTTTTTTCGACATGTATGCCAAATGTGGAAGTATAGAAGAGGCTCGTCAAGTATTTCACACCATGGCAGAAAAGAACGTGGTCATATGGAATGCCATGGTCTTTGGATATGGTCTCTAGGCCATGCTCATGATCCGCTCGTTGAAGCTACAAGAACTATGATGAGTGCATCTAGACTGCCACTTTCATTTTGGCAAAAGCTATATCCACAACATGTTACACACAAAATAGATCCCTGGTGGTCAAAAAACATGAGAAGACTCCATATCACATTCTTCACCAAAGAAAACCAAACATCAAATACTCCCATGTATTTGGTTGTAGATGTTTTGTGTTAAATGACAAAGATCAAAAGGGAAAATTCAGTCCCAAGGCAGATGAAGCAAAATTTGTGGATATCCATGTAATTCAAAAGCCTATACAATACTCTTACTTAAGTTAAAATATGTTATCGAAAGCACTAATGTTTTTTTAATGATTCCTTTTAGGTTACATCTGAACAAATCAGCTCGGAACTCAAGAATCAAGCTGACAACTCAGATGGTGCTTCTTTGACTAAAGTGTTAGGGTCAATGTTATAACTGTATCCAAGTTGCAGTATTCACTTGTAATAGTTGTAATTGTGATCCCGAGGGTGACCTTCAAGTTTAACAAAGATTATAGAATGAGGGGGGTTGAATACAATCACAGATTTTTCACTTTTAAATTTTATTTGTTTTTTAACTGAAATAAATAATTTACAAGATTGTTGCGATAATAAAAAGGATAAACCTAATCTGAACAATCTTAAGTTTAACACCAAACTTTCACTTATGCACTAAGTGAGTAAGAGAATAGAGAGAAAGAATAAGAAATATAGAGATAGTTGAAGGACTTAGTTAGAATAGAGAAGAAACTGATGTGTTTAAAGAACACGCTCAAGTTCTTTATTTATACTCTATGCATTAAATGCATGGTAGAATCACTTTTACATGTGTTGTGTATCTAGTGGACTTATTGTACTATTTGCTATTAAAGCATCCATTAAAACAGTTGCTTTTGGGGTTAATAAGTACGTAGGGAACAGTGTAGAGAACATCCCTTTTGGACTTTGTCAAAAAAAACATGGTTGTCCTTTTTGTGTATTAAAGATAATAAGACAAATAAGGATCTTCAGATGCAAGTCACTGATCATCTGGTAGAGGTCGCTGAACTGTTTGAGATGTCAACGGTCGTTGAGGGTTGCATAGTTCAGATCGTCAGCCAAGATTACTTAAATAACTATCACTGAATTTGTCTTCAGATCACGAGCTCTCCCCGATCTCACCATGGCAATCTCCACTGGCTCCTCCACTATTTCCACCTTCCAGCAAGAGGTGGTCAACAGGTTGAATGGATAGGAGTCCGAGCTTAAGGCACTCCAACAGAAGGTCACTGAGCTGACAACCTTAGTCTCTCAATTGGCTACTGCTGCTGCTCCTCCTCCATCCTTCTCTAGCAATGACAAGGCTCACTTGGAGTCCCTAACTGCTGCCATGATTTCAAATGGAGCTCTTCAGCGCAACATGGCCGCCCTCCTTCAGCAGTGCCAATCACCAGGCAGCGCACAATTGCTGAAGGGGGAGAAAGCATTGCATCATCAACAACAACATCAACAACGCAGTCATCCTGCTGACCACTCTGCCTACAGCCCCTCAACATTTTGGGAGCTAAAGAATGAGGAAGAAGGTAGGAATGATGAAGAGGATGAAGATGATGATAAGGACGAGGTAGAAGAAGAAGAAGACCTCTTTATGGTTGAAAAGATCACCACCACTAAAGCATCCATCCCCAAGGCTCTTGAGGCTGATAATAAAATCTCAAAAGATGCTCAACCTGAGGGGAGAAAATCCTTCAAGAGGAAACTCCAGGTATGTCCACTATCCCATCCTCTCCTGACTCTGACCTTCTTCCCATATCTACTATAATCTCTAAACCCAAAACACATGAACAACCCAAAACTCAACTAGAAACCATTAACCTCACTGATACCTCATGAGACTCCTCACCAAACCCAAACCCTAAAAACACAAACCTTGAAATAATCCCTTACCAACCATCTACACCCCAAAACCAACCAACTAAAACCACATATAACTTTGGCTCTGTAACTAGAGACATCATCAGCCTAATGGAAAACAATATCTCGGAATCCACCAGAGCTGCTGTAAATGAAATGGTGTTCTCCCTACAACCAATTTCCACTGAAGCCACTCCCTTAAACATCCACAACCCATCCACTGCTGATCAAGCTGGACCCTCTAGGCCCACTGACATCACCTCTGATGAATTCTCTTCTGATGACTTCTCTACACCTCCCTCTTCGCCTAAGACTTCTCCATCCCATTCTCCTTAATCTGAAGGAGAAAACTAATTTGATACCTCTGCTGATAATATTCATATCAACAGGGATGAACGCTTAAAGGCGGTGGCAGAGTGACTCGAGAGTACAAAAGAAAAAATTCCTCTTCGTATCTTTTGTGACTCTGAGTTCGCCTACCTAACCCATAAGGAGTACGAAGAAGGCATTTTGGCTTTCCAGGAGCAGAAGAGATTCAATAAAGAAGCCTTCCTTTCAACCCAAGTTGCCAAGAAGCTTGCTAAAGATTTTGTTCAGGAAGATGCTAAAATAAATGCAGACCCTGTTCTGGCACAAAAGGCTACACTTAATGTCTTCAACCAAAGGAGTACTCAACAGTTGGAGGAAGAAAACACTGAAAGGAAATGGTGCAGAGATCGACTTCATCTCAGGAAGCATGGTTCACCAATTACAGGGATAAAACTCACCAAGACAAGAAAGAAGAAAGGACACCCTGGAACCATCTTCATTGCTGTCACGAGACCTGACACCAAGGAGGTAAAACACACTCTTGATAAGTTGGATATATACAACTTATCACAGTGGAATAAGATCAGAGGCCTTCTACTCAAAGCTAATCTTAACTATAGGGATCAAGTAAAAGAAACTACCAGAGGACTAGTCGCCAGACTTAGAAGAACAGTCGATGTCCCTGATGCCCTGGTTCAGCCTCCTCCTCTTCCTACTTGACCTCCTCCTCGCAGATCCTGTGGCACTTCAACAAGGAGATTTACTCCATGCCATCCTTCTCCAGGATCAATCTCCTTCACACCTATTGATCTCTTAAAACTGAAATTCACTCTTCCAGCATGTGTGCCTCTTCAGCCAAGACATGGAATCAAAGAACCTGTTCATGGGATATGCTACGCTGACTCCAACAAGATTCTACGGTTTCAGAGATTCAACGAACTATCCATAGCTCCCACTCAACAATTGGTTACTATCTTGTTCTCCACTTCCAAAGATGAAAATGAAGAAGACTCTCATGCCTTCGGCCAAGCTATAAGGGCCATCCTCAACGAACGCACTAAGAAATGAGAGATTGTCTTTCCATTTTATGTTAAGCAAGAACCTGAGGAGTTGTAATATATAGAATTTTATTTCTTTAAGTATTCAATCATGTACTTTCATTTCTCTTGTAACACTTATCCTTATGAGATTAATGAAAATCCTTTAGTGTATTGTACTTTATTCTATCATAGTACTGAAAAAGATCCCTCAAAACTGTAAATGGGACATGTACCTTTATGAGTTCTATTTCCTACTGTAACTTCTAGACTTAGAAAATTTTTCTTAGTTTCTAGACTTAGACAATTTCTTCATTGTCTAATCATTATCATTTAGGGAGAGATTGTTGATCCATCTCTCCTAAGACCTGATGAAATGATAATAATCCTGAATCTTTACTTAGTGAATAGGTATTTTACTTCTATTACAGCTTGAGGAATTATCACTAAGTGTGTTTAGTGATGTTCTTATTTATTCAAGTATTATAAGTGTTTATCATTATCAGTATCAGGATCAGTGGTTAACAGAGTTTGTTCTAGAGACTACTGATACTAATCAGAAGCAAATACCTCCTGAAGAAACATCAGTCATACTCAAAGCTCCATCAGTGACGTCGAAGAATTAGTTGATGACAGGAACAGCAAGGCTCGTGATCTGGAGACGGAATTCAGTGAGAGTAGGCTGCTCACACAATGTATGACACTCTGAAGAACATCAGGATACAGTGACCTCTGATCATCATTAGTATAAGGGACTCTCTCACTGATCAGTATCCTGATCCTAAAGAAAGATGGTTCCCATCTTATGTACAAAAGGGATTACACGCCTATCCGACACATAGTACAAAAGGACAGTCACTTTACATTTCCCTCTGTACTTATCAGCCTATAGGTAACCATTTTCTATAAGCACACTTTTGCACAACCTGCAATTGTATTTGTTTATAGTAAATAGTACACTTGAACTACTTGAGTACAACACGTGTACATAGTGGTTCAGCCATGCATTTAATGCATAAAGTGTATATATAGACATGAAAAAGATGTTCTTCATACCTCTTCTGCTTCTATCTATACCTTCATCCCTTTCTCTCTATCCCCTTTTTGTATTCTTTCTTTCTATTCTTCTCACTAGTGCATAGTGAAATATTGTAACTTAGATTGTTTAGATTAGGTTTAACCTTATCTTCTTCCGCAAACAATTTGTAAATTCTTGTATTAATACAAAGAGAATTTAAAAGTGAAATTTGGTGTGATTAAATTCAAACCCCCTTCTATAATCTCTTAGTTAATTATCCGTATTACTTGAAGGTCACTCTTGGGACCAACAAGATCAAACTTCATTAGCATACAAGCGTGCACTCCGCACCTCCTGACTTGATCTAAACTAAGTTTGACTCTAAGAATAACCCATACGTCCCATTACATTAAAACAAACGTGGTGACACTAAAATCACCAACACCCCATCGTTGCTATCGATTTCAATCTGATGTCTTGAGGGTTTGGGATTTTGAGGATAAATTAGGGCATAAAATCAAAGTATAATGGAAATTGTAATGGTGAGTAATAGGTTTAGCCACAGAGTGCTCAGGAAGAAAGGACATGTGTCTGAAGGGGAAGACGGCATGGGACTGTGAGTGGGAATAATCGTTTGAAGACGTATCCCATCGTGATTCCGTACGCGCTCATGTTGGTAGCGTGCACCCAACCTGATTATTTTATTTTATAGGTAAGTTGAAACCTGATGTAGGTATTTAGATTTTCTATATAGTGCTCGTTTATGCTTCTATTGAACAAGGAGTATGTCTGCCTTATTTGCTTTGCTTAGTATGTTTGTTTTTTCACCGGATATGAAAAGAATTTATGCTCTCTTTCATTTTTATCCATTTTGCTTTCTCATTGTCCATAACTGAGAGACCCACCCGATTAATGTAAAATGACCATATACTTAAGTCTACCTCTCAAAATCACTAGCTTGCATACTTTTACAAACTTCCAATTTAACAGAGTAATTGCTAGCAAAACGTTTGTGTAGTCATATTGTCCATGTTGTGCAGATCTTGGGTTGTGGCTTCAACAAATTATTAACCATATGTACAGGTTGTCCTGGATGGATATTCGACACCACTGACAGAAAATTATGCAAAATTGATAAGGTAGTGAAGCATTACATCATCCTTTTAAGTTGTATTTGTAACTTTACTCACACTTAAAACTTCATTTGCATGGTAAATGCTTCACAATTCAAATTTATCAACATGGAAAAGCAGTAGATATTCCAAAATATGATTTCAGGAGTTACAAGAACATTACTCGAAGGGTTAGTTATTGTCACATACCTTAGAAAGGTCTAAGTTTTTCACTCCAAAGCTTTATTTACTAAGGGACCGTTTCTCAAACGTTTACTTGGCTAAGTGCTTACAAGCAAAATTGAACACTATATCGATTGCTTACTTGATAAGATTTTAGTCCACAAAAATGGTATCCTATGCACTAAATTACCCAGTAAGCACTAACTGTGTCTGTAGTAAGAGATGACGACCACCACATACCGGATAAGACTCTCGGTCCCTGCCTATGTTGTTATTGGGAAGATTCTTGGTCCTTGTTATATGCATTTAGTAAGGGAATATGACTTGGTAAGTGTTGGTCCTCTATTGATGGCCAACAAGATAGTGTCGGTCCATGTTCTAAGAAGTAGGGGATTTGAGGATCGGAAGAGAGAAATAGTTCCATTCTTGACTTCCATAGAGGGAAGTTATCAGCATTTAATCTTGGTGGCTTTGCCAGAAAACCAGATTCAAAATATGTGTCTTTTGGAGGATTGGCCATAGGGTGGATCTAGAACCTATGTTTCTTTTGTGAACAGTTAAGAAGAGAAAGAGGTTTCTAACCGCTCTGATACCACTTGTTGGTCCTCTATTGATGGCCAATAAGATAGATTGTATTGTAGAAGGGGGGTTGAATACAATCAACACTATTTCTTCCACTTAATTCAGATCACGACTCCTATGGAGCTTTTGTGTGAAACTGAAGTAAATTGTTTGTTGAAGAGAATCAAGACTTTGTCAAGATCCAAAACAATCTTTAAGTATTTAGACACACAGCCTTTGCTTATGCACTAAGCAAGAATTAGAAGAGAGAAGATAGAAAAAGAAAGGATTGGGGTATAGAAGATGGACCAAAGGTTCATGTTTGAAGAACACACTATGTTCATATTTATACCCCCACGCATTAAACGCATGCCATCCCCAACTTTACACTTGTCATGTAAAGATTGGGTTTGGTGTACTATTGTACCATAAAATAATGCCCATGCTTGGTAGGGTTATGGCCTATGGTAAATAGTTGCCTTATGGGTGACAAGTAAGGAGGGAACAATAAAGAGACATCCCTTTTGTAGTTTTGTCAGAAGGCAAATCAAATCCTTTTTGTGCATATAAGACAAGAAGACAAATATGGTATTCTTAAAGTACAAGTCACTGATCAGACCTTAGAATCGCTGATCCTTGGGAAGGATCAGGGAGGCACTGTGACTTGTCTTTGTCGAACGTCATGTAAGAGTAGTCAGCTAGCTGTCACTGATTTCAACTTCAAATCATTAGCATCGTTGACTCTATCATCAGCTTACATCAATAGATGGTGCTGATGGTTTTCCTAGTGACATGACTGTTTGTCTTCAGAGAATACATTAGCAGTTATCAGCTATCGCTGTCACTGAAAGGAGTCAGTGACAAGCTATCGCTGATATCATTTAAGAGACATGCTTAGCAGTATGAACCTTCAGCGAACAGACTCACTGCAGTTTCCTAAGCATCTGTATTTTGCTAAGTATTTTAGGATGTAAAGGATCATTGATATTTCATTAAGTCTTAGGAAGACTGGATCAACAATCTCCCCCTAAATATCAATGATAAGACAATAGGGAGGTTGTCTTTTTCTAGTAACTTAGAAATCATTCTAAGGCTAGAATCAACAGTTAGTAAATAAAACATGTTAAAGGTACTTGTTCTATTTAACTGTTAGAAGAAATCGTTTTCAATGATGATTATCAAGGATAGAGAAACACTTGTATTTCATTTCATTCCAAAGTAAAGATTACAATACAGAAAGAAATAAAATTACAAGTCACTGAAAGAAACAACAGAAAATTACACAGATCAAACTAGTCTAGAAGTTCTTCTTTACTTAAGTATTGATCCACGTTTTCTTCTTCATTGTCTTCCCTTTCTCAACTAGTCACTGGAAGCAAAGTCGAGAACTCCGCTGACATGTGTGAAAGAGGCATCCATCCAGACGATGAATGGGAGAGGCATTCAACCAAGAGACATTTTCCCCTGTGTTGAATACAGATCCTGAATGATGAGCGGATCAGCCTCTAAAGAACGAAACACCAGCAATCATCATCGTTTTGAGGTTCTGATCGCTGATGTTTCTCCCCCTCAGCAGGTGCACATCCACTTTCTCCCTATCAGCTGATAACCTATCTCCTTCTGAGACTTGGGTTCTATATTTGAAGAACCGAGGAGATAGGCCACTCCGCGGAGGAGGACGGAGTGGAGAAATGAACCTTCTTCATTAGAAGAAGGTATCCTGCAAGAGGTGGGGGGAAGAGAAGGGAAAAGTCCCTTTTAGAAGAAGGTATCCTGCAAGATTTCTCCCCCTCAGATACAACACCTGGTGCTGTAGATGAGAGGCAGGATCCTTCTCCCTTGGCCTAGCCGAGATGTTTTCCAGAAGAGCATAAAGCATTGCTGCAGAAAGTTGAGAGTAAGAGATATTCTGCAAAAGAGAAAAATAACATTAGTATGAAACAAATAAGAAAAGATAAGAGGAGTCTTTTATTGTTTCAAGTTCTCATGCTAGAAAAAGAAGAACCAAAAAAGTGGTTTTCTTTCAAGATTGAAGATGAAAAAAAAACAACCTTAAGTTAAGGTTTGTTACTTACCAGTCGAGGAAGAAGATCTTCTAAGGAAGAGAGAAGATTTGAACTCATTGGGTAGTGGAAATCTTGGAGAGATAGAGAAAAGTGGTAAGTGTGAAGAAAGAAGTAGTCCTAGTATGGATTATATAGAGGAGAAGGATACCGGAAGGTGCGATTTTGGCGCTCAAAAGACGATGGGACGTGGAACAAGTTACAAGAAGTAATTATGACGGTTAATTAAAACTCGCCGTAAAAATGTAACTGTTTGTTTTCACGCGCCCGAAAGTGTCTTTTCATTTACAGTCACGTGCCTGACAAACGTTGGGAAGTAACGTATGGTGCAAAAAGTCAAATCAACTAGATAGAGTTGGTAGAAGATAAGTTGATTAAAAATAACCTTATCCTATTTGATGAGTATCCTTAAACATGGGAATGTGAAAGGTTATCAGCATATGGAAAAGTCTTCTTATCACATAGAATGTGTTAAGGTAGGTGAGATCACTGACATATGAAGTAAATGTAGTATCTCAGCAGAAGAGAGAATCATCAGTGACTTAAAAATGATCAGGGAGATCAATTCATTTCATAAAAGAGTAAGCATACAGTACACTGGAAAAGAAAATACATAGAGTATGTACAGAGAAAACTAGAAAGGCAGTAAGCTGAACATCAGACATCAGGATTCAGCATTCCTAGCTCGCTGATGAGTTGGTTGAACCGTTTCTCATCCAACGGTTTAGTGAAGAGGTTAGCGAGTTGATATTCAGTGGGAACGAAATGAAGTTCAACATCGCCATTCATCACATGATCTCTGATAAAGTGATATCGGATCTCAATGTGCTTTGTCTTCGAGTGAAGGACAGGATTGTTAGCGATGGCGATCGCTGAAGTGTTGTCGCAGTAGATGGGTATCTTTGATAGCTAAAACCCATAGTCCAGAAGTTGGTTTCGCATCCAAAGGACTTGAGCGCAGCAGCTACCAGCAGCGACGTATTCTGCTTCAGCGGTTGATGTGGACACTGAGTTTTGCTTCTTGCTCGTCCAACTCACCAATTTACCACCAAGTAGTTGACAGCCACCAGTGGGGCTCTTTCGATATATTTTACAGCCTGCAAAATCACTATCTGAAAAAGTAGTTAGATCGAACCCTGAGTCCCTGGGGTACCAGAGACCAAGGTTGGGAGTCCCCTTCAAATACCTAAAGATGCGCTTTATAGCCTTCATATGGGACTCCTTAGGATCAGCTTGATATCATGCACAAAGACAGGTAGCATACATGATATCAGGTCGGCTCGCTGTTAGGTACAGCAGTGAGCCGATCATTCCTCTATAGAGAGTAACATCAACAGATTTCCCTTCGGAATCCTTGTCGAGTTTCAGAGGAGGTTCCATTGGTGTTTTCATAGCAGAGCAGGTAGTAAGTTCAAATTTAGCAAGCATTTCACGAACACACTTACCTTAGGAGATGAAAATACCCTTTTCAGATTGCTTAACCTGAAGACCTAAGAAGTAGGTTAGTTCACCCATCATTGACATCTTGTATTCAGCCTGCATGAGTGCTTCAAACATTTTACATAGTTTGGCTTTCGTGGACCCAAAGATGATGTCATCAACATAAATTTGGGCAAGGAAAACATGATCCTTGTATGTTTTGACAAACAGCGTGCTGTCGATCTTTCCACGAGTGAAACCTTCTTTGATGAGATAAGTAGATAAGGTTTCATACCAGGCTCTAGGAGCCTGCTTTAATCCATACAGAGCCTTGTTTAGCTTGTAAACATGATTAGGATGTTTAGGATCAGTGAAGCCTGGAGGTTGAGCAACATAGACTTCTTCAGTGAGTTTCCCATTGAGAAACGCACTCTTGACATCCATCTGAAACACTTGAAATTTCATATGAGCCGCATAAGCAAGAAAGCGTCTAATGGCTTCTAATCTAGCCACAGGGGCAAATGTTTCATCATAATCTATCCCCTCTTCTTGTCTATATCCTTGTGCAACAAGACGAGCCTTATTGCGAATCACAATGCCATGTTCATCAAGTTTATTTCTAAAAACCCATTTCAGACCAATGATGGTCTTCCTAGATGGCTTGTGAACAAGGGTCCAGACAAGGTTTCTTTCGAACTCAACGAGTTCTTCTTGCATCGCTAAGACCCAAAATGGATCAGCGAGTGCTTCTTCTACTTTAGAAGGCTCATTTTCAAATAAGAAACAGACAAGGAGACAGTGATTACTAGCCTGATGTCGAGTTCTTACACCAGTAGATGGATCACCTAGGACTTGATCAATAGGATGATCTCTAGTCCATCTTAGAGCAGGTGGCTGAGGGAAAACTTGAAGAGGTTCAGCAACGACAGTAGAAGATGATTCTTCAGTGACTGCATCAAGTTGAGGAGGATCAGCAATGAGAGGAGCCGCTTCAGATGATTCCGAAGTTGACGGAATGTCCTCCTGAGAAGTTGTGGGGCCAACTTGAGATATAGGAACAGCAGAATAAACGGGAGGATCCTGAGGAATCTCAGGAATTTCTTCAAATCCATCAGGGATTGGAGATGGTGTTCCTGCAGCAGGGATGTTAGTATCAGGGGCTTCATTTTCAGGGACCTAAAAGTAAGAGTTAGCCCATTGATGTACATCATTATTATCAGAAAGTGAGGAAGAAGAGAATGGATTAGATTCATCAAACTTGACGTGAATGCTTTCTTCAATGGTTTGCCTTCGTTTGTTGAAGACACGATAGGCTTTGGATATAGTAGAGTATCCAACCAAGAAACCATCGTCAGCTTTGGCATCGAACTTTCCCAGAGTATCTCGGTCGTTCTTGATATAACAATTACAACCGAAGATGTGGAAGTACTCGATGTTTGGCTTCCTTCCTTTGATAAGTTCGTAGGCTGTCTTCTTGAATCTTTTCACAATCAGTGACCTGTTCTATGTGTAACAGGCAGTGTTGACAGCCTCAGCCCAGAATTGACTAGGAAGATGGGCTTCAATCAGCATTGATCTTGCAGCTTCAATCAGCGTACGATTTCTTCGTTCGGCGACCCCGTTTTGCTGAGGAGTCCGAACGGAAGAGAAGTTCTGAGAGATACCCTTGCTGACAAGCAATTCATCCAGGACACTGTTTTTTAATTCAGTGCCATGATCACTTCTTATAGAATGAATAGTGATCTGATTATACTTCTCCATCCGAAGAATGAAGGAAATGATAAGCTGAGGAGTTTCACTCTTGGCTCTAAGGAAGAACACCCAGGTGTATCTGGAGTACTCATCCACTATCACCAAAGTGAATCGCTTTCCACCCATAGACTGAATATTGACATGTCCAAAGAGGTCCATGTACAATAAATGGAGTGGAGAGTTGATGGTAGAAACTTGCTTGGATTTAAAGGAAGCTCTAGTTTGCTTCCCTTTTTCACAAGCAGCACAAAGGGATTCCTTTGCAAAGCTATTTTCAGGGAGACCTCTCACCAGGTTGCTGATAGAGAGCTGGTTGATGGTCTTGAAATTCAGGTGGGAGAGACGTTTGTGCCAGAGCCAGTTGATTTCCGAAGTGGCCCTGGACATGAAGCACACATTTTTAGTGGACGTGTCCATGTTGATGACATAGACAGCATGGGATCTTTGTCCTCTGAGAATGACTTTCTTGTGCTTGTTCTTCACCTGGCAGCTTTTCTTGGAGAAAGAGACCTTGTGATCTTTATCACAAAATTGACTGATACTCAGCAGATTGTGAGTCAGTCCCCCAACGTAAGATACCCTCCAAAATGTAGTATTTCCGTTGGTTAAGGTACCATAACCACGAGTGATACCTCTTCCTTCACCACCGAATTTGACTGAAGGGCTAGCTTCTTCCTTGAAGTTGACTATAACATGTTTGTTTCCAGTCATGTGTTTGGAGCATCCACTGTCAAGGTACCAGATGCCCTTTTCCTGTAAGAGAAGGAAGAGTTAATTGGTCTTGGGAACCCACATGAAGTTGGGTCCGTCAAGGTCAGCGAAAAAGGAAGAGTCATCGGGGACATAGATGACTGAGTATTCAGTGGCCTCAGAGACTATATGAGCAGTAGGAGTAGAGGCAACATCTTTTGTCTTAACTAAAGTTTCAGTTTTGACAGGGTCAGGGATGGTGACAGTCTCAGCGTTTAAAGGTTTATTTCCTTTGGCAGACTTATTAGCCTTAGGACCTTTCTTTACCTTGGTTGCTTTTTCAGCCTTGGTAGTATGAGGACACTTGCTAGCGATATGGTCATTTTGACCACAGTGATAGCAGTTTCTATAGGTCTTAGATTTAGAGGGACCCTTAGGCTTTTTAAGCTTTTGGTCAGCTGGACCAGGTCCAATAATGCCTATATCACTAGTCTGAGGAGGAATGGGAGTCTTCTCATAAGGTTTGGTTATTAAGTCAACCTTGATTCTGGGAGTGTGGCTTTGAATAGATTTCTTAGCCCCAGATCCCATAGGACCACCACCTAAGACTTTAGAAGACTTGTGGTGTTGACTTTTAGGTTTGGAAGGATGGTTTGGAAGGATCTTGCTAAAAAAGTTCTTAGGAGGATGAACAGAGATAGCAGCCTCATCTTTGGAGATGGGAGAAGAACTCTGAGGGTTAGAGTCAGAGGTAACAAACATGCCAAATTTCAAATTAGATATATCCATAGCATGTTGTTTTCCTTTAACAAAACCTAAGCAGGTTCTGTTCATAGGGTGACGTTGGGTGGACAGAATTTCATCCACCTTTTCAAAGGCATCAGCCCAGCTCTTAACAGTGACCTTCTCTGAAAGTAGCTCAGTTAGAGCTTTTTCTTTTTCAGCGATGGCTTGTTCTCGTTCAATGCAAAGAACTTGGTTTGCATGACCTTGGTCTTTGTAGCTAGCCTCATAAACAGAGAGCTCTTTGAGTTTCTCATGACACTCTTTGAGCTCAGTCCTAAGGTCAAAGTTGACCTTTTCAGCAAAGGACTTCTTCTTCAGGGATGTCTTCGAGCTGAGCCATAAGAGCAGGCTCGGTTTCTTCAGCGATGGCCATCAGACATGTAACCTCGCTGGTATCCTCTTCATCACAGGATTCATCAGAAGATTCATCCCAGCCTTTTCCTTCAGCGATTAGACCTTTGCCTTTTCGCTGGTATTTCAGCTTTCGGTACTTGGACTTCAGCTTTTGGTACCTTCCATCCTTGTAAGATCGGGTAGAAGATTCAGCGAACTGATTCTTCTTGTACCTGCACTCAGTGGCAAAGTGTCCTTTGCCCTGACATTTGAAACAGGTAGAGGTAGCCTTATCAACAGAGGGGGTGTCAGGCTTGTTAGTAAGAGAAAGCTGCTTGGGCTTACGAAAAATTCCTTTTCTGCCAAACCTTTCAAAATGCTTAGAGAGAAGGGCAAGAGACTCGTTGAAATCTGCCTCATTATCAGAGACAAGATCAGAGTCAGAATCATCTATCTCAGTGATAGTCATTGTTGAGACAGGAGTTTGAGAGGGTTGAGAAGCATCAGAGATTAAGGCAAGAGATGTACCGTTCGCAGCATCCTTGGTGTCTCTAATGAGATTTGTCTTCAGAGACTTGGTTTGCTCATGGTTGAGCATCATACCATATAACTCACTAAGAGTTATAGTCTTAATGTCCTTGGACATTTTTAGACACATGGTGTAAGTTTCCCAATATTCAGGGAGGGCCTCCATGAATTTGGTGATTACCTGCGAGTTAGAGTAAATAATACCGTAGGTCTTCAGATCGATCAGAAGGCAGTTAAACCTCTGTTGAGTCTGGGCCAAAGTTTCACCTTTGGCAGCGATGAACTTCTCATACTCACGTATGAGGTGAATCTTTTTAGATTCTACGAGAGCGTCAGCACCCTCATATTGGAAACAGAGAGTATCCCATATCTCTTTAGCTGTCTTAAGCTTACTGATGGAGTGAAATACTTCAGGAAGAGACATGGCTATCAGATACCTTGCCTTGGTGTCAACATTCACCAGGCGCTTATCTTCGTTTGTCCAGTTGGACACTTGCTTAACAAATGTTCTTTCAGGAGCAGTGGGAGTGGTGGAAGTAGCAGCAACAACTGCTACTATAGAAGTGGGAACATATGGTCCATGTTCTAAGAAGTAGGGGATTTGAGGATCGGAACCAAAGAGAAATAGTTCCATTCTTGACTTCCATAGAGGGAAGTTATCATCATTGAATCTTGGTGGCTTTGCCAGAAAACCAGATTCAAAATATGTGTCTTTTGGAGGATTGGCCATAGGGTGGATCTAGAAACTATGTTTCTTTTGTGAACAGTTAAGAAGAGAAAGAGGTTTCTAACCGCTCTGATACCACTTGTTGGTCCTCTATTGATGGCCAATAAGATAGATTGTATTGTAGAAGGGGGGGGGGGTTGAATACAATCAACACTGTTTCTTCCACTTAATTCAGATCACGACTCCTATGGAGCCTTTGTGTGAAACTGAAGTAGATTGTTTTGTTGAAGAGGATCAAGACTTTGTCAAGATCCAAAACAATCTTTAAGTATTTAGACGCACAACCTTTGCTTATGCACTAAGCAAGAATTAGAAGAGAGAAGATAGAAAGAAGAAAGGATTGGGGTATAGAAGATGGACCAAAGGTTCATGTTTGAGGAACACACTATGTTCATATTTATACCCCCATGCATTAAACGCATGCCATCCCCAACTTTATACTTGTCATGTAAAGATTGGGTTTGGTGTACTATTGTACCATAAAATAATGCCCATGCTTGGTAGGGTTATGGCCTATGGTAAATAGTTGCCTTATGGGTGACAAGTAAGGAGGGAACAATAAAGAGACATCCCTTTTGTACTTTTGTCAGAAGGCAAATCAAATCCTTTTTGTGCATATAAGACAAGAAGACAAATATGGTATTCTTAAAGTACAAGTCACTGATCAGGCCTTAGAATCGCTGATCATTGGGAAGGATCAGGGAGGCACTGTGACTTGTCTTTGTCGAACGTCATGTAAGAGTAGTCAGCTAGCTGTCACTGATTTCAACTTCAGATCGTTAGCATCGCTGACTCTATCATCAGCTTACATCAATAGATGGTGCTGATGGTTTTCCTAGTAACATGACTGTTTGTCTTCAGAAAATACATTGGCAGTTAATAGCTATCGCTGTCACTGAAAGGAGTCAGTGACAAGCTATCGCTGATATCAGCAATGCTTAGCTGTATGAACCTTCAGCGAACAGACTCGCTGCAGTTTCCTAAGCATCTGTATTTTGCTAAGTATTCTAGGATGTAAGATAAAGGATCATTGATATTTCATTAAGTCTTAGGAAGACTGGATCAACAGTAAGTTTTTACCTCGGATAAGTGTTTGATAAACGGCCCCTAAGTGCCACAAAGTAGTTTTTCTTTTTCTACGTGGCATATTAAGCCATTGTCTTAGGGGCTGTTTATTTGACGCTTACCCGGTAAGTGCTTACTAGGTCAATTTACCTTACGGACAAACAAGAAAATGACTAGAATCTTACCCGATAAGAGCTTACCGAGTAAATCACTAAATTTTTGCTTACGATACCATTTTGGAAGACTAAAATATTGTTCGATATGGTAGTGATAGTATTCAATTTTACCAATAAACACTTAGTGGATAACTTTTCAAAGTAAACAGCTCCTTAGCTTTTCATTGCCAGCCATATTTATAGAAAAGTAGTTGGAGTCAATTAAATGATTTTTGTACCTATATTGGTTGACATATTACTAGAAAAACTTCATTCTCTAACATACTAATAAAATATATATTTATATAATTTTTAAATATTATAGAGTACTAATAATATATTTACAGACATCCTCACATTCTATGCAAATCACAATTTTACATGCTTTACACCATATATTATACTATCCTTACATTTGTCAGGAAAAAATATCTTTTTAGTTATAT
Organism: Centaurea solstitialis; assembly: GCA_030169165.1. Taxonomy (NCBI): domain Eukaryota; kingdom Viridiplantae; phylum Streptophyta; class Magnoliopsida; order Asterales; family Asteraceae; genus Centaurea; species Centaurea solstitialis. The sequence goes on from CM058043.1 coordinate 54,352,350, forward strand.
ATCTAATGTTTGAATTGTTAAACAAAAAGGTGCATTGGCAGAATGAAAAGTGACTACCCCATATGACGGAGGTTGCGAGTTCAAGTTTGATCATCTCCTTCTTCTTTTTTTACCTTAATATTCTTTATTTAAACATTTTACTTAAATTAGTTATTTGTATTGATTTTTTCTGTAATGCGACTAATATGTTTTTCGGCCCAGTGCTTTTTGACGATTGTATGAAACTTTCAGATTCGAAAACCGACAAAGTTTTATTTATAAGGTCGATTCAATATTAATTATATCATTTTAACAAGTTTTAGTACTCAAACGGATTTATATGCTACATAATATATATATATATTTGGAATCAGCAATTTACGTAGATAATAACGAAGCTTTCATATTTGGGAAAGGATGGTGTTTTTAGTTTAGAGTTATTTGAGCGAGACAATACAAATATGTCATTTATAGATTATGCAAATATCATACTAATACCAAATTTCATATTTAGATACGTTGAAAAATATAGATACCATTAATGTCAAAAAGATAAATATATGATTTCGAAAATTTAAATATTTCAGAAAAAGGTATAGCAATAACATGTCTATGGGTTGATATTATCGAATATGTCTCATTTATATGTTTATATTGAGATTTAGGATGACTTATACAAAGGTATATTCAATAAATACAATAGTATATATAATAAGTAATATATTGAAAAATATTATATATTTATACGTATGTTAGCATCGTAGAGAACAAGGAAAGAAATTGAGAAGTTTGATTTATGTCCGGCGCGACGATGACTCACATACTTAATGTTGCCTATAAATATGTGATCTAATTGATACAGATCGCCTAGCCCGACAGATCGAAGAACAGCGTGACCGGAGTGCCTAGAAGACAGCTCGCGCTGTGAGCCTCCCTGCTCGCGCCGCGAGGCCCTAAGCTCGCGCCGGGAGCCTCTCATTCGAGCCACGAGACCAACTTTCGACGTATTTTCTCGATTTACGTAACTCGCTCACGCCACGAGCCTTCCCTTCACGCCGCGAAGATGATCATATCCGCCAGAACCGAACTTTTACTGTTTTCCTTAATTAATTAGTTTCGTTTTCGTAATTTTCTTAATTCCCAAGCTAGGATTAATTTTAGCTAGTTTTCTTTCCTTTTCTTTAAACGTTTCCTAATTTCGTTTTGTTTCCTAGCCTATTTAAAGGACCTTTAGCTTGTTGATTATTCATTCAATCATAATACAATCAAAAGCTTTGCTTTGTTTATCGCTATTGCGAGTTCTTTGTTTTCGTTTCACGCTTGTGAAACTTGTCTACTTTCGGGTTGACGCTAGTCGATCCTATTCCACGTATCCTACTGCGTCAGTTAGTATCAGAGCCAGGTTTCATGTCTCTTTCCGACCTCGCGATGGGAGACAACCAACCCCTTACCTGAGCCGATATTGAGACCCTCGCCGCGGCTATCTCCACGGCTCTCAGTACCACCATCAACACCGCCAACGACCGCCTTGCCGATCGCCTTACCACTCTCATCAAAAGTCGTCCGGAAAGAATCAGGCACCCCGACCGTAGACCACCACCCCATCGTCAACAAACCCCTAGCATTCACTCGAGTTACGAATCAGAACCTGATGAGGAGGAGAAGCGACCGCTCGCAACGACCCAGACTACCTAATGAACACCGACATCCCTTACTTCCATGGGAACGTTGGTGTCGAAGAGTTCTTCGATTGGCAGATCGAGGTTGATCGTTTCTTCGAAATCATGGAGATTACGGACCACAAGCAAGTCAAGATGGTTGCTTTTCGCTTGAAAAGCACCGCCGCTGTTTGGTGGGATCGCTTAACAACCCAGCACCAACGACAACGAAAGGGCCCAGTTCGTTCATGGAGACGAATGAAACAATTGATGTCGGATCGCTTTCTACCAGAGGATTACGAACAGATCCTCTACCGGATGTATTTGGAATGTGCCCAAGGTTCCCGATCCGTGTCTGAATACACATCAAAATTTATCCATTATTCCGATCGAAACAAAATAGGCGAAATGGAGGGTCAAAGAGTCGCACGCTACATCAACGGTTTAAGGCCTTCCATTCAAGAAGAGATCGGACTCTAAACCGTGTGGACCGTCTCCGAAGCCTCCAATTTGGCCATGAAAGCCGAATGAATAGAAAAATCCACCCGATCTTCGTACCGCCGTTACACCGCACAAACCTCCACCGATGCCTTTAGCTCAAATCCCGACAAAGGAAAAAGCGTAATAACTCGCTCGACTCCTAAGGACTTCGATCCCCCTCGAACCACAACCGCTGCCAAGCCACCAGCGGCAAAACCCGTGAATCCCTACGCAAAACCATCGGCTCCTACGTGCTACCATTGTGGCTTACCAGGTCATAAGTCGAATGAATGTACCAATCGGAGAACCGCCGGGCTTGTGGAAGGAGAAGATAAAGAATATGAGGGCGCCGATTTTGCGGAAGAAGATTTTGAGGAAGAAAAAGTCAATATTGTGCAACTAGTTCTTCTCACCCCAAAAGAGGACGGTCAACGAAAAAACCTCTTCCGGTCATATTGCTCGATCAACAAGAAGATTTGCAATTTGATCGTAGACAACGGGAGTTGTGAAAATTTGGTGGCCCAAAAGCTTGTAGACCACTTGGGTCTATCGACACAACCATACAAATCACCATATGCGCTTGGATGGGTCAAGAAAGGACCGCAAGCACGAGTGACCCAAGTTTGCAAGGTCCCTCTTTCTATCGGCAAGTATTATAAAGAAGACATGCTTTGCGATGTCTTGGATATGGATACATGCCACATCTTTCTTGGACGACCGTGGCAATATGATAACAACGTCACTCATAAAGGAAGAGACAACGTCACCCAAGTTTGCCCGTTTCCCAATTTAACAAAGTCCCGAAAAACAAAGCAACAATTTCTTGGTTGTAACATCAAACGAACAGGACATGGAAGAGGCGTATAAGGAATCTCAAGTCATTTGCCCAATCATCGTTAAAGGGTTGATGCATGCCGAAGGGGGCGTTTTCGAGATTCCGGAGGAAGTCGATGAGATCCTACGGGATTTCAAGAAGTTAACCGCCGATGACCTCCCTCCCGAGCTACCACCTATGCGGGACATCCAACACCAAATAGACCTAATTCCCGGTGCTAGTTTACCAAATCTTCCTCATTACCGGATGAGTCCCAGGAAGAACGAAATTCTAAGGGAGCAAGTCGAAGATCTTTTACGAAAGGGATTCATTCGTGAAAGTCTTAGCCCATTGATAACTCCAAAATTATACATATTTTACTCGTGCTGATTCCCTACTTTTGTATTTAATTTGAGAGTAATTGTGATACATTTGACTTTAAAAGGTGTAAATCCTAATCTTGCAGGTTTTGGAGGTGCTTGTGCGTAAAAGTATAAAAAGAGGGTAAAAAGCGTCAAAAAGGAGACTTTTGTGAAAACTTTGGAATTATGGATTTTTCTTGGTCCCTAAGACAGATGACTTGCTCCAAAAGACGGATCTTCAGCAGATAAGGCAAGAGAATATTCCGGAAGATCTCAGGAAAATCTGGAAGCTGGATTTAACACCCTCGCGCCGCGAGGAGCCTACTCGCGCCGCGAAAGAAGAGCTCGCGCCGTGAAACTTGGATTTTCTCTCTCGGAAGCTTCCAGAAGATTAGGGTTTGGGTCGTTGCATGTTTCGCTCCGTGAAGGTGCCGTTTCACGAACGCGAAACGGACCTGGCGAGTTTTCTTTTAAATACAGCCTTTGGTCATTCAGTTTGAGGCATCCAAAAATATTAGTTTTCAGTAATTCTCTTAGTCTAGGGTAGATGGGAGCCACCTAGGGTTTCCAACCCAAGAAGCCGGAAGGCTCGATGTAGCAACTACGGAGGAGATGATTCGAGGGGATACTTCAGCAAATCGGCCGGTCTTTAGTTGGTTTGTTTTTAGTATTTCTTATTAGTATGTCTATGTACTAGTACCCTTGTGTGTTTTTATGGATTTATTACTTGGTTATTTATTTAATTAATAGACTTGTGGTTTGTTAAATGTTTGTCTTTGATTCCGAATTGATGTTTTAACTTTGGCTATCTGAACTTGTTGGTTGGGTGTATCTGTTTTTCTGACAATAAGATAGGTGGACTCCAACCTCCCTTACCTTTCACTCTGGTGATGCGAAGAGACGTGGTAAGTAGTGTGGTGAACCATAGGTGGACCATTTAGTAGGATCCCACGACATGGCATTAATTAGGGGGACTTTTGCTAGACTGCCTGACAACCAGTCCTTGCATTTGGCCGGGAGACCAACCTGGTTTATAATCTTAGATAATACATGTTCGGGTGCTTTGTGCTTAAATTCTGACAACAACCATAAATTTGTATCTTATGAAAAGTGAACCATGATTACAGTCATCTCTAATGTATGTTTGCTCATCTGCTTTCCTACTTCTTGGTTAGGTTTAGTTGTTTAATTGTTTTTCGCTTTTTCTTTATAAAAATCCTTTTCAAAAGCAAAACCCCTTTTCTTAGATTAACTAATTAATACTTTGGTAGACTCCTAGCTTAACTGTTCCTTGTGGTAAGAACGATACCCGGACTTTTCTAGACTATATTACTATCAATCATGTGTAACATCCCATTTTATTATTATTTGTATTATTAATATTATTAATTTATTTCATTTAGGTTTTTGGGTTTTGGTGGGTTTCTTGTGGGTTAAGTAAAGGGAGAGAGAAGCCCATTTATCTTATTTAAAAACCTAGGGTTGCAATCCTTCTCTATTGCGTTACTTGGAGTTCAAGGAATAGCGAGAGAGAGAGAGAGAGAGAAACAGCCGGAAAAGAAAGAAAACCGCCGGAATTTGGTTTGGTTGTCGTCGTAAGGTAACCCCGTTACCGTTTTTGCTTTAGGATACCGTCGTTCTTTTGTTTTGGATTCAGCAGCGGGTGCGGCGGTCGCCGGCTTTGGCCGACGATGATCTGCCAACTCTGTGGTAGTCCTCCATGCCGGCGATGGCCGGTGGTGGTTGTTGTTCCGATCGGCGACGGCGGTATCTCGCCGCCCGCTGTTTTCTTTGGTTGGTTCCGGCCGGCGGTGGTAGTGGAAATCCATAGCCGCCGCTCTTGCTATCGAGTGTTGTTTTTGTGGTTGGCCGGCGGTGGTGGTGATAATCCACAGCCGTCGCCGCTCCCTTGTGGTTTGTTTGCGGCCGGCAATGGTGGTGGTGATCCACAGCGGCCGCTGCTACCTCCTCGATGGACTATTGGCCGGCGGTGGTGGTCAGACGCCATGGCTGCTGCTGCCGTTCGTTCGGCCGGCGGCTATGGTGGTTCACCCTCGCCGCTGCTGTCAAGCGTCGGCCGGGCGGCGGTGGCGATTAACGCAGCCGTTGCTGCCATGTGATGTAGATCAGGTGACAGTGTACCAGGGAGGGTTTCGCGCCGCGAGGAGGCTGTGGGTAGAAACCCTTGCGCCGCGAGGGTGTTATTGTGGTGGTTAGTCGCGCTGCGAGAAGTGGTGGCAGGTTCTTGCTGCTGCTGCCGCCGTGAGGGCTGTCCGGTGGCGGAACCACGGCAATGTGATGGGTATGTACCCGCTTAATCCCGTGTGCCGCCCTCGATACCCGTTTTTCAGTTATCTTTCTAGTTAGATTGATTTAAGTGGTTATGAGTAGATAGATTGATGTATGAATGTGTATACATATACACACGTGTTATTTCAGAGTAGAGGGAAAGGTTCGAATTGTGGTTGCGTTTGTGATTTGTTCGAGACAGGTGAGTGGGTTTTATGTGCAATATGTTGTAATTAATATATATATATATATATGATGATATGTTGTGATGGGCCGGGTTGCGGGATGACTCGAAGAGTGGGTAACCACTAAGGCCGGATTGTGGGATGATCCGAAGAACGGGAAACCGTTAAGATGTGATTGACGTGGATGTATGTGTTGATTATGATGCATTGTATGTGAAACTTGCTCACTATGCAGTTGTGCTAACCCCTCAATTATTTCATCTTTTTTAGGTGCGAGTTCGGGCGTTGACCGAGGCAAGGCTCCGGCTTGAAGGTTTCGGTTAGACGGCATTCAGATCCAATATTATTTGACTTCTTATTAGTTGATTATTATTCACATTGGTTATAATTTTAACTCGACTTGGGGATTTTTGGCTATTGTTTTTAACTTGACGTTTTTAAGTGAAAGTTTTTATTAAATTGTCTTTTAATATTTAAAACATGGAAGTAGGGCGTTACAACTTGGTATCAGAGCCTAGGTTTAAGAGAATCAGCACGCACACTTGCGAGTGTGTGTGTGGTTGGACTTACACTAGGCGATTTTGGGAAAAACCGGTTAAGATCGGAATGGCCACCGGAACCGTCAAGACGGAGGTGAGCAATAGTGTACTTTTAATTATTTAATTGTTATATGCACGTATGCTATAGTGGTTTCATTTGTGGACACATGCTTTATTGCATAATTGCATGTGGGATGATGTGGATGGAATATATGATGTTTGAGTTGTAATTGCGATTGTGTGTACTTGCTTAGTCAATAGGTTAAGGTCTAAATAGGATGGTATCAAAACCAAATGTAAACACCTTGGTATGTTGAGGATGGGTTATCGGGCATGTTCTCGTTTGATTGTTGCCCGGTGATCTTGATCTGACTATCATGAATGGATGGTTATAGTAATACGGCGCCAATAATAGTGTTACTATAAACACCTATGTAGGGTTGGATTTGATTAAGTTCTGTGGGCTTTAACTCATTGACGACGGTTAGGGATGAGCATGTTTAAGTTTTACGACTGTATGTGGCTAATTGTTATGTGTAGTGCCTGTGTATGAGGATATGTGAACTAGTCTGTAACTAGCATGCGCGATAAGGACTAGTATTAGGTGTTGGCATGAGCACTAGTAGAGTAGGGATGCGGATAGGCACCTCAGTTGTATGTTGAACTGCCTCATTATAGTCGTAATCTAAGATGTTTCTTAAACCTTCAGAATGGTGCAAACTAGAAGCCAGCTTGATGATAGTGAGGCCGAGCAGTCGGACCAGATTGCTGCTCAGATCACTGAAACCTTGCAGCAAATGCTGCCGGGGTTATTTAACCAAATGAAGGATAAGCTGATTCAGACCATGGACCAGCGTATCGATGCGGCCCTCATGGCCCGTAGCACGGGGTCTGGGAGCACGGGTCAGTCTCAGACCCGCGGGATTACTTTCAAGGACTTTATGGCGTGCCAGCCGCCATTCTTCGAGGGGAAGAAGGACCCTGTTGCTTGCTATTGCTGGTACTCTGCGGTCGAGGGGGAGTTTCGCACATGTGGGTGCCCGGAGGGATCGAAGTTTCTGTTCGCTGTGAACCTTCTTCGCGGTGCGGGAAAGGATTGGTGGGACCTGGTCCTCAAGAAGTACACGGAGGTGCAGATCACCGTGTTGACCTGGGAGGAATTCTGGGTCATGTTTGACGAGGAGTTTGCTCCTCGTATTGAGATAGTGAATGAGATTAGCGCGCAGTAGTGAACGAGATTAGCGCACAGTTTCTGGAGAAGCTGTTGTTCGTTCCAGGCTACGCGAATGACAAGTCGCTGAAGATGGCTCGCTATGTGGGGATCCTGAAGACAGAAATCAAGGGAGTTGTGGCTACGGGAAGGTGCAAGACCTTCAGCGACATGGTTGAGGTAGCAAGAGCCCAGGAGCTTTACCTGGAAGAGCACCAGCAAGGTAAGCGGAAAGTAGAGGACCAGTCGGCACCGGCAAAGAAGTTCAAGGGGGCGAGGAGTGATAGTAGGAGCGGGTCCTCGAGTTGTGCCAATTGTGGGCGGTATCACAAGGGCGAGTGTAAGCCGCGAGAGTTGTCATGCTATAAGTGTGGCAAGACGGGCCATTTTAGTCGGGACTGCAAGGAGACAACGAAGACCTGCTTCCACTGTTACCAGCCCGGCAATATCAAGCCCGACTGCCCCCAGCTGAAGAAGGCACCAGCCCTGGCTCCGGCCTCGGCGACGCTCATGATTACTGATGGCACCACCAAAGGGAAGAGCGGAGCTCCTACTACTCGTGGACGGGCTTTTTTCAGATGACTGCTGAGGAGGCGCAGACGGCACCCGATGTGATTACAGGTATTCCCTTGTTACGCTTATTCGTTATCAACTGTGGTTTACCTTATTGTTAGTAATGTATGTGGTGTGCCTATTGTTTAAATGTGTATTATAGGCGTATTTCCTGTTACTCGAAATCGGCCTTAGTGCTTTTCGACACAGGGCCACGTGGTCCTATGTGTCGCGTAGATTTTGTAAGGATTTCCAGATTGAGCTCAGCAATTTGGATAGTCCTTTGGCGATCGATGTAGCCGCGGAGGAGGTGCAGGTGGTTGAGCATGTGTATCGGGGGTGTAGCATCGATATCTTTGGAGTTCGGTTCAGTATTAATCTCATACCCATCCCCATGAACGGAGTCCACGTGGTAGTTGGGATTGATTGGATGTTTCCGAACCGGGCGACGACGGAAGTTGCGGGACAGCTAGTGCATATCCAGAATCCGAGTAGGGGAGAGCTGATTGTGTATGGCAAGGGAAGAAGGGTTTCTACATCTTTTTGTTCCGTCGCGAAGGCACCGAAGTATATCCAGCGAGGATGTTTGGGTTTCTTGGTTTTGCGATGGCGGATCAGACGGGGGAAAGGAAGCTGTCGGTAGCAGATGTACCAGTCGTCAACGAGTTCCCAGATGTATTTCCAGAGGATCTGCCTGGCCTTCCACCCGATAGGCAGATCGAGTTCGGCATCGACTTGGTGCCCGGAGCGGCTCTGATTGCGCGAGCTCCCTATCGTCTGGCTCCGCCAGAGCTTCAGGAGTTGTCTGACCAGTTGCAGGAGCTCTCGGGAAAGGGGTTCATTCGCCCGAGTAGCTCACCGTGGGGAGCACCGATGTTTTTTGTGAAGAAGAAGGATGGAAGTCATCGTATGTGCATTGACTATCAGGGGCTCAACAAGGTAACCATCAAGAATAGGTACTCCCTACCTAGGATTGATGATTTGTTTGACCAGCTTTAGGGAGCGTCGTGGTTCTCTAAGATCGATCTTCGATCGGGGTATCACCAACTGAAGGTGAAGGAGGCGGATATCCATAAGACCGCTTTCCGAACCTGTTACGGCCATTTCAACTTTTTGGTGATGCCGTTCGGTCTTACCAATGCCCCAGCTGCCTTCATGGAGCTTATGAATCGGGTTTGTCGGCCAATGCTCGATCGGTCCGTGATTGTATTTATCGACGACATCTTGACCTACTCGAAGTCAAGGGAGGAGCACGTTGTGCATCTGCGGAAGGTGCTTGAGATTCTGAGGAGGGAACGTCTCTACGCCAAGTTCTCAAAATGCGCTTTCTGGTTGCAAGAGGTTCAGTTCTTGGGCCACATTGTTAACCGGGAGGGCATCAAGGTGGATCCGGCGAAGATTGAGGCGGTAATGAACTGGGAGGTTCCGAAAACACCAACCGAGATCTGGAGTTTCCTAGGTTTGGCCGGCTACTACCGACGGTTCATCCAGGACTTATCTAAGATCGCGGTACCGTTGACGCGACTGACGAAGAAGAGTGAGCCGTATGTTTGGGGTTCTGAGCAGCAGACGGCCTTTGAGACTCTGAGGCGGAAACTGTGTGAGGCACCGGTTTTGACTCTACCGGAGGGAGTGGAAGATATGATGGTCTATTGCGACGCTTCACGTCTGGGCTTGGGGTGTGTGTTGATGCAGAGGGGTCGAGTGATAGCCTACGCTTCGAGGCAGCTGAAGCCTCACGAGGCTAATTACCCCACGCATGATCTTGAGCTTGCGGCGGTGGTCTTTGCCCTTAAGATATGGAGGCACTACCTGTATGGGGTGAAGTGCACCATCTTTACGGATCACAGGAGCTTGAGGTACTTCTTGGAGCAGCCGAATTTGAATATGCGACAGCAGAGGTAGCTCGACGTAGTCAAGGACTACGATTGTGAGATTCTCTATCATCCAGGTAAGGCCAACGTGGTTGCAGATGCTCTGAGTAGGAAGATGGAACACGCACCGCTTCGAATCTCACATCTGAAAATGGTTGTGACTTCCTCCTTTGTGGATATGGTTCTGCGGTCACAAGAGGAGGCAAGTCTGGATGAGAACCAGAACGGGGAGCGGTTCCGGGGTCAGTTGGCCGCGTTGGTCAGAGATAGCCGAGGGTTACTGACTAGGTTCGGCCGAGTGTGGGTTCCTCGTGCGGGTGCGGCACGGCAGACCTTACTAGAGGAAGCCCACAAGTCCAAATTTTCAATTCATCCGGGAGCTACTAAGATGTATCGGGATCTGCGGACGGATTATTGGTGGCCGGGGATGAAGAGAGACGTTGCTCAGTATGTGGAGTCGTGTTTGACCTGCTTAAAGGTCAAGGCTAAGCATCAGAAACCTCACGACAAGATGCAACCTCTGGAGATTCCCGAGTGGAATTGGGAGAATATCACTATGGACCTGATCACCAAACTTCCGAAAACCCCTCGGAAGTTTGATGAGATTTGGGTAATAGTGGATCGGTTGACTAAGAGTGCCCTTTTTCTGGCTATTCGGGAGAGTTCGACCACGGAGCAGTTGGCGGAGATCTATGTGAAGGAGGTGGTGTGGAGGCTTGGAGTGCCAGTATCGATTATTTCAGACAGGGACGTGCGCTTTACTTCTCGGTTTTGGAAGAGGTTCCATTCGGAGTTTGGTACTAGCTTGCATTTTAGCACCGCGTACCACCCTCAGACTGATGGTCAGAGTGAGCGTACGATTCATACTTTGGAGGATATGCTCCGAGCTTGTGTATTAGACTTCGGAGGCAGTTGGGATACATATCTGCCCTTAGCGGAATTCTCATATAACAACAGTTACCATTCGAGCATTGGGATGCCGCCTTTTGAGATGCACTACGGGAGGAGGTGCGGTACCCCTATCTGTTGGGGCGAGGTCGGACAGTGTGTTCTTGGTAGCACCGAGGTTGTTCAGAGGACCACTGAGGATATTCAAAGGATTTGGGAGCGTTGCGGACCGCTTAGAGCCGGCAAAAGAGCTATGCATATCGGCGGAGGTCGAACTTGGAGTTTCAGGTGGGAGACCGACTACTACTTAAGGTCTCCCCTTGGAAGGGCGTGATCCGGTTCCGTAAGAGAGGCAAGCTTAGGCCTCGCTATATCGGACCGTTCACGATCCTTGCGCGTGTTGGGAAGGTGGCTTACCGGTTGGAGCTGCCGGCGGTACTGGGTCAGATCCATAGCACGTTTCACGTATCGCAATTGCGCAAGTGTCTCGCCGACGAGACGGTGCACATTCCTATGAATGATATTCAGGTGGATGAGAGCCTGAATTACGTCGAGAGGCCGGTAGCGGTGCTAGATCGGAAGGTGAAAAGGTTGTAGAGCAAGGAGATCGGAATCGTGAAGGTGCAGTGGCAGCATCGGAAGGGTTCCGAATGGACCTGGGAACCGGAAGCAGAGATGCGGGAGCATTACCCGGAGCTCTTCTCAGAGTGATTTCGGGGGCGATATCCTTGTTATTATTTGTATTATTAATATTATTATTTGGGGAGAGTTGTAACATCCCAGTTTATTAATATTATTATTAATATTGTTAATTTTGGGGAGAGTTGTAACATCCCAGTTTATTATTATTTGTATTATTAATATTATTATTTTATTTCATTTAGGGTTTTGGGTTTTGGTTGGTTTCTTGTGGGTTAAGTAAAGGGAGAGAGAAGCCCATTTGTCTTATTTAAAAACCTAGGGTTGCAACCCTTCTCTATTGCGTTTCTTGGAGTTCAAGGAATAGCGAGAGAGAGAGAGAGCCGAAAAAGAGAGAAAACCGTCAGAGTTCGGTTTGGTTGTCGTCGTAAGGTAACCCCGTTACCGTTTTTGCTTTAGGATACCGTCGTTCTTTTGTTTTGGATTCAGTAGCGGGTGCGACGGTCGCCGGCTTTGGCCGGCGATGATCTGCCGACTCTGTGGTAGTCCTCCACGCCGGCGATGGCCGGGGGTGGTTGCTGTTCCGATCAGCGACGGCGGTATCTCGCCGCCCGCTGTTTTCTTTGGTTGGTTCCGGCCAGCGGTGGTAGTGGAAATCCACAGTCGCCGCTATTGTTGTCGAGTGTTGTTGTTGTGGTTGGCTGGCGGTGGTGGTGGTGAACCACAGCCGTCGTCGCTGCCTTGTGGTTTGTTTGCGGCCGGCGATGGTGGTGGTGATCCACAACGGCCGCTGCTACCTCCTCGATGGACTATTGGCCAGCAGTGGTGGTCGGACGCCATGGCTGCTGCTGCCGTTCGTTCGGCCGGCGTCTGTGGTGGTTCACCCTCGCCGCTGCTATCAAGCGTCGGTCGGGCGGCGGTGGCGATTAACGCCGCCGTTGCTGCCATGTGATGTAGATCAGGTGACAGCGTACCAGGGAGGGTTTCGCGCTGCGAGGCGGCTGTGGGTAGAAACCCTCGTGCCGCGAGGGTGTTATTGTGGTGGTTAGTCGCGCCGCGAAGGCGGCGACTCTGGACAGCTCGCGCCGTGAGCAGTGGTGGCAGGTTCTTGCTGCTGCTGCCGTCGTGAGGGCTGTCCGATGGCGGTACCACGGCAATGTGATGGGTATGTACCCGCTTAATCCCGTGTGCCGCTCTCGATACCCGTTTTTCAGTTTATCTTTCTAGTTAGATTGATTTAAGTGGTTATGAGTAGATAGATTGATCTATGAATGTGTATGCATATACACACTTGTTATTTCAGAGTTGAGGGAAAGGTTCGAATCGTGGTTGCGTTTGTGATTTGTTCGAGACAGGTGAGTGGGTTTTATGTGCAATATGTTGTAATTATTATATATATGTTGATATGTTGTGATGGGCCGGGTTGCGGGATGACCCGAAGAGTGGGTAACCACTAAGGCCGGATTGCGGGATGATCCGAAGAACGGGAAACCGTTAAGATGTGATTGATGTGGATGTATGTGTTGATTATGATGCATTGTATGTGAAACTTGCTCACTAAGCAGTTGTGCTTACCCCTCAATAATTTCATCTTTTTTAGGTGCGAGTTCGGGCGTTGACCGAGGCAAGGCTCCGGCTTGAAGGTTTCGGCTAGACGGCATTCCGATCCAATATTATTTGACTTCTTATTAGTTGATAAATATTCACATTGGTTATTATTTTAACTCGACTTGGGGATTTTTGGCTATTGTTTTTAACATGATGTTTTTAAGTGAAAGTTTTTATTAAATTGTCTTTTAATAATTAAAACATGGAAGTTGGGCATTACATCAGGTACGCTTGCCTGTGAATGGTGATTAGTTGAGGTTATTTTGTAGTTAAACTTGGTTCTGTTTAATATATACATTTTACACCATCAAGTTTTTCGCGCCGTTGCCGGGGAACGGTTGCTTAGGTGAATACTAGTGTTTAGTTAGTTAATCGATCCTTGGTTGAGAATTTATTCTCAATCAAGTTATTTGCTTTCCAGGTTAATTTTTAATTTTTGTTATCTTTTGTATTTTTGTGCTACTTCGGGTATTGGTCTTGTCTGTATCGCAGATGATGATGATATACCTTTTTGTTATCTTTTTAATTTATTCTTAACACTTTTTGTTTCGTGGTTGTCCCGCAAGCGAAGATGATGATATACCGATGTACCAACTCTATGCAAAGAGGAACACATCACCCCAACAAATTATAATAGAATCATTGAAGAAAGGGTTAAGAGAGAATGCTGAGATGATTGAAACACTTGATGCAGAAAGGGAAGCACTGCAAGAGGAGGTTGAGAAGTTAGAAGACGCCCTTGCCGAAGCCCAAGAAACTAATGCTCTCCTAAAGGAACTTCTCTAACCTAGTGTTTCCGATAACAAATCTAATGTTAAACCTTTGTCTTTTCAGGTTGGGATGAATACAGAATTGGATGATGGATTTTGGGACGAACTTGAGCTCTTTTTACAAGAAGAAATCCAATCCGAAGCTCCAAAGGAAAAACAGCCGATTGATGAGCCGGTGACAGAAAGAATAAATTCAGTGGGCCAATTGGTTGTTCAACCGGAGGTAAGTTGTCCAAACATGGAAATTGACAATAATTCTAACGAAATAATTTTACTTGGACAGGATTCGCATCAAAAGATGGACACGGAAGCTACTTGGTTCGAGGATGATGTTGAACCTTCTCCGCAAGAAGATGCCCAACTAATCGAAGAACCTCCGACAATGGATGAATCTGTTATCGAGTCGTTCTCAATGACTCAACATGAGGTAATTCCACCATGGTCTGATTCTGACGATGAGTTTTCATGGCAGGTTAATACAACGGAAGAATACCATGATGATAGCTGCCTAGATGGACTTGGAACACTAATGCAAGATGATCAATTCGAAGAATCCTCGCCGGAACAATGCTCTCTTAAACAAAAGGTAAGTCCTCCATTAATTGATAGGAACGAGTCTAACACCGAACCTTTGTTTTCACAGGATTATTCACGCGCGGTTCGGTATGGAGAAATATTGGCCCGAGATCCTTTTTGGGAAGCCAATGGCCAAAAGCAATTGGTTGACCCAACACTCGTGATGACACATTTAAAGGATCTAAGGCCAAACTCGTGCAAATCTGACACTCATTCTGCAAAGAAACAAGGAACTAACCGGAGCGGTGAGTGGTATGCTACTCTACCTGGCAAATCTCCCAAAGCTAAGTCGTCAAGCCAAGGTATGTACCACCACCATCACCCTAACTTCAATGCAAGTGAATGGTGTGTTGATTTAGACAATAGTAAATAAATTCAGAGTCAGGCTCGAGACTCGAGAAAAAAAACAAGCGCTTCTCGGGAGGCAACCCGTGTTTTGTCGTTTTTCGATTTTTCTTTCAGTTTTAGTTAGGTTTGAGTCAATAGAGTCAAAGGAAGTCAACCAAATCGATTTTTGAGCGAAAAGTTTTTCGAACCTTTGACAGAAGTCCTTTGCTTTCGCGAAGGACTAAGTTTCGCGCCGCGAGAAAGACCAGGGACCAAAAGTGTAATTTTTTGAAATTCGACCTTCGCGCCGCGAGCTTTGCCGTTCTGACCCATGCCCTAATTTGAACCCTCGCGCCGCGAAGGTAAATGCTCGCACCGCGAGCTGTGTGCAGAACCAGTTTTTAAGTCGCGATTCCTAGGGTTTCTGCTCACTTTTCTTTGCTTCTTTGCGCCGCGAAAGCTCTGTCCAGCCCCGTAACCCATCTTCTTCATCTCTTAAGTTTGATTTCTTTCCAAATCCATGGCTTCCAATGTACATTCTTCTCTTTTCCATCTCTAATTTCGTTCTTGAACGTTGCATCCATGGTGGTTTTCCCCCAATTTGAGCTTTTTGTGTGAATTGTGTGATGGGTGGGGGAAACCAATTTTGTGTGCTTAATTGATGCATGTTCTAGTTTGTTTCCCTTGCTAGCATGTTATTTTAGTGAATTTTACATGGATTAGTGTTTTGGTGATGAACTCCATTGTTGAAGCTTTGATGGTATTTCTCCCCAATTTGGTTTTTACATGATATTGTTTGAGTAATTGTTGGGAAAACCGATTCATGTGCTCAATTGTTAAATCTTTTGGTGTTAAGAGCTTGCTAGCATGCTTAGATTGTTGATTTTACAAAGGATTTTGATAAGCTCCATTTTTTACAAAGCTTTTTGGATTGGTTTTTTTTCCCAACTTGGTTTTACAAGGTTTTGATGATGATTGTTGGGGAAAACCAATATTTGTGCTTGTTTGGTAAATCTTGTTGCTTGACTTCATGTTTCTTGCCATGTTTTTCTTGTTCAAAGATGTCATCTTTTCCCTTGGTACTTGGTTGTTTTTCAAGCTTCCAAGCACTAACCAAATTTTCAAATAAACAAGTTTTTTTTTAAAAGACGATGCTTGAAGCTTATTTTACCATCTAAACAAGTTTTTTGGGCGTTTTTGGTACGAAGTTTATTGAAAAACTAGATGGTAAAATTTTCAAGTGTGGGAACCCACTTTGCGAAAAACCTTAAAATTTACACAATTTTGAAAAAGGGTTCTTGTCACTTTGGTTTTTATAAAAATTGTGGTCAATTATTAAACGGGAAGAGGTAGTCTTTATTTTTGGCGAAAAGCATCAATCTTTGGTTTTTGGAAGTGCTCGTTGGTTATTTGTGATTTCTTGAATGGTTGCCTTGGTTTGTGTTTGAAACTTTATCGTTTCACTTTTTGGGTGTTTTGACCGTAAGCATATTTATTTATATAGAATCTTGTGGGTTTTTCATCTCGTTTTAAAACTCAAGTTTTTGGCATCGTTTTATGCTTATCTTTAAAACGCCAATTTTTTGCAAGATTCTAAGTGTGGGAATCCAAATCGAATATGAAATTATTTTTTAATATGGGTTCCCATTGGTTTTAAAAGTGGAAAAGTACGGTCAAACACTAAGTGTAGGAAGATTGGGTTATTCTTTTTGGCAATTATTCTTGGAAGTGTATTTTTCTTGATACGTGCATATTTTGAGTTTTCTTTTTACACTAAGTAATTAACCGCACTTTTATCAAGTCGTTTCGGCAAGTTGTGTTTTTGGCCAATTTTTGCATAACTTGTTAAAAATGTTCAATATTATCCTTTTTGCTTAATTTTATATTTTGTAAGGGGATAGATTAAATTCTAAGTGTGGGAACCTATTTGGTCAAATTTCTTGGTTTTTTAAAATTTTTGTAGGTTCCCATCTCTTTAGTAATTTAATAAAGTGTGGTTAATAACTAAGTGTGGGAAGGATTCTTTCATTTCTATCAAGTATGTGCATTAACTTTTTGATGTGTATTCTTATAGCGTCAACGCATGAACCTTAGGACCGCATCAGGCGAGCATGAGTTCATACGATTTAGGCCGCATCCGCAGCACGACCGGCAAGAGCTGACCAAGGATCTTGAGGCGATCAAAGGTCGCCACATTGAGATCGGCCGGACTTTGGATTGGGATTTTCTGTGAGGTATCCAGGCGGCAGGACACATTCTGAGGTACTTTGAGAGATGTCCGAATGGACCCGAAGGTGAACTTAGCAGTATGGCCTGGAAGACCGCTTTAGATCTTCGTGAGACCGTTTACCGTGAGTTGACATTAGAGTTCATAGAAACCTATTCCTTTGATGAGGAGCGGGGGAGAGAGAGTGTGAGATAGCCTTGTATTCATTATCGTTTGGGTGGCCGTTGGTTTAGGCAGTCTTTAGCCCAGTTCGATGTATCCCTTAGACTTTATACTGCTGAGATGGTAGGCACTCATTACTTTGAGTACTATATCGGACAGTGCGCCCTAGCTCCACCGGAGGATTTGGACTATAGCGAGTTATGGAGCCAGCTTGGTCACGGACAGTACCGACGGTCCAACACCAAGTCTGGTGGCCTAGTAAACCCGGAGAATAGAGTCCTACATAGGATGATAGCCTATACAGTAAACCAGAGGACGTCGAGCAAGGACAAGATAGGGGATTTTGAGCTATGGTTACTTCATCAGTTAGTGAGCCAAGACCACCACACCCACTTAGCGTATATCATAGCCGACTTTCTCACGGGAGCTAGAGGATTCAGGACCTCGAGTGGACTTCTAGGTGGTTACTACATCACCCGCCTATCTTCTTCCCATGGTATTCTGACGCCGGAGGTGACAGCCTCTTTGACTTGTTTGGGAGAGTTAAGTCGTATAGATCAGCATCAGCTGAAGGGGATAAGAGTGATAGAGAGAGGAGCCGGGAGTTCGTGGGTTTGGATTGGTATGAGAGTAGAGTCAGAGGATCATGAGATACATGAGCCACAGCAGCCACAGCAGCAGCATGACGAGGCAGGACCCTCGGAATCACATCAGATACCGCCCGATTGGGACACGTATGCACCTTTTCAGGGTCTCTCGTCACGTACGTACTACCATGATGTTCAGGTTCACAGATCATTCGACTGGCTGAACCAGTCGATGATGGGTTTCTTCACAAACCCTGAGTTCCGGCCATCACCACCACCGCAGTATGATGTATGGCACCCACAGGACCCGATTCCTCCAGGTTATGAGAGTTATGATCAGTGGTGGGACCACTTCACTGGACCCCATTGATTATTTGGTTCGATGTTTTGTTATGGATATTGATGATTCGATTTGGTTGTACCGTACTATCTTTCTTTTTATTTTTATTTTTCCTTTTTAGTTTGTTTGTTTTTGTTTTTAGTTTTTCACATTTGGTGTGTAGACTCTCGAATCAGTTGTACGAATTGGATTTCAGTTGTTCATCGGAGCTTCAGTTTCCTTAACCCAGGCAGTATTCGTTCTTTATCTTTTTACCTTTCCGCATACATGCTTTAATTGTTATTGCATTGAGGACATTGCAATTTTTAAGTGTGGGAAGGGGGTTAAGTAAACTTTTGCTTGTTTGTCCTTATTGTGCTTAATTGCTTATCTGGTATTATTTGAATTATATGGCATAAATTACATGCAAGTACATAATTAAACATGCGATCACAAGTACTCATACGACACATGTGCATAAAATTACATTAAAGGTACTAAAGCTTATCTCCGCCTTGACGGTTCCGCTGGCCATCCCGATCTTATCCGATTGTTCTCAAACCGCCTGGTTTAAGTCCAACCACACACACACCCGCGAGTGCGTGTGCTGATTCTCTTAAACCTAGGCTCTGATACCAAGTTGGAACACCCAATTCCATTCATGAAAAATTTTTAAAAGTTAATTAAATAAAACCTCCATGTAATGATTTGTAATAAAGCAATAAATCCAAAATCCCCCAATTAAATTTTAAACGTCAACTAACAAGCTAAAATAACCAAGATCATATAAGGTCTAGATCGGATCGGAACGCCATGTCACTAGCTGGAACCCTCAAGCCGGAGCTTTGCCCTTATCAACACCGGAGCTCGTACCTAAAACATTTAAAACACGAGGGGTAAGCTCAACCGCTTAGTGAGTAAAGTTACATACGATAAATCACAATTAAATGCACATACACATTCATCCACATTAACAGCTTAACGGTTTCCCGTTTACCGGACCATCCCGCAATCCAGCCTCCGCGGTATCCCGCCCTTTGGGTCATCACGCAACCCGAACCATCACCAGACAACATCAACAGCACGTATATATATACATAAAATCATAACCTACCGCATGTAAACCCACTCACCTCAAAGACGTCACGTACACGTAAGAACGTTCGCTCACAAGTGTAATCCACGCAACCACTCTGAAAATTTAAACACAACGGTCCTAAATGTTACGATTATCGTTAAGCTATCGTAACTACTTCCAAAACACTATCATGCTTAACCGGGACAACCAACATGACGCAAACTAACCATACCATCATCACCGGTTAAACGAAACGGTGGTAATGACGACGGTGACCCGCCACCACCGTGCATCGTCCGCGACGCAGCGGCAGCGGCGGTTCAAGCCACCACCACCGCTGATCCGCCTTGGCCTCGGTATGGCAACCGTCGCCGAAAGAATCTGCCACCACCACCGCGTACAACTACCGCAGGCCACGGCGGCGACCAAGGACGGTCTCGGCCACCGCCGGCCTCGGAACACAACCACACGCCGCCTTGGGTGGCTAAGGGACAGCGGCGGCGAGTTGATAACTCACCACCACCGTCGATCGAACATCAAGGGAAAGCAGCGGCGGCAAGGTGTTAGTCACGCCACCACCGCCGGTTGGATCAACGAAAGACAGCCGTGGCAGCCGGCCACTTGCCGGAGTCACGTTAACGCGAAAACAGGCGGCGGCGCGACGGCGACGGGAATCCGCCAAGCCGCCGGCCAGCCGCTAAGTCGATCGGTGGCAGCGGCAGTCCACGTGACCACCACCGCCCTCCACCCTTGTCGCCATCAAGACCGCGCGGCAGCAGCTAGCGGTGGCTAGCCGCCACCGGCGCCGACACAACAAACACACAACCACCGCCACCCACAGCCACGGCCGTGAGCCGGCGTTGCCTGCCACCAAGAAGTACGGCGGCGACGACGGCATCATCCGCCGCCACCTCCGACCCCCCACCCAACTAACGGCGGTGCAAAGAGGGTGGTGCACCACCGCCGCCGGTCCGATAACCACGCATCACAAAGTCTAACCTAGGTACGAGAGATAACCGAAGCTTACCACCCACGCGAATTGATTCCGGCGACCCACCTAACTCGATCTCTCTCGCTCTCTCGACCCTCACGTAACACAATAACGAGGAGGAGGCAACCCTAGGGTTTATATTAAGGTTAAACGGGCCTCCCTCCCTTTCCTTAACCCGCAAGAAACCCTAACCCTAATCCATTAATAATAATAATAATAATTATAATAATAAACAAAATAAATAAAATTAAATAAAAACGGGGTGTGACAACTCTCCCCCACTTACAAGGATTTCGTCCCCGAAATCAGTCTGAAAAGAGCTCTGGGTAGTGCTCCCGCATCTCTGCCTCCGGCTCCCAGGTCCACTCGGAACCCTTCTGATGCTGCCACCGCACCTTCACGATTCCGATCTCCTTGCTCCGCAACCTCTTCACCTTCTGGTCTATCACCGCTACCGGCCTCTCGACGTAATTCAGGCTCTCGTCCACCTGAATATCGTCTAAAGGAATGTGCGCCGTCTCGTCGGCGAGGCACTTACGCAACTGCGAAACGTGAAAAGTGCTGTGGATCTGGCCTAGTACCGCAGGCAGCTCCAAACGATAAGCTACCTTCCCAACACGTGCGAGAACCGTGAACGGTCCGATGTAACGAGGCCCCAGCTTGCCCCTCTTTCGGAACCGAATCACGCCCTTCCAAGGAGAAACCTTGAGTAGCACTCGATCTCCCACCTGGAACTCCAAATCCGACCTACGACGATCAGCATAGCTCTTCTGCCGGCTCTGAGCCGTCCGCAACCGCTCCCGGATCCTCTGGATATGCTCCGTGGTCCTCTGTACAACCTCGGTGCTACCAAGAACACGCTGTCCGACCTCACCCCAACAGATAGGAGTACGGCATCTCCTCCCGTAGAGCATTTCAAATGGCGGCATCCCAATGCTAGAATGGTAACTGTTGTTATACGAGAACTCCGCCAGGGGTAGATATGTATCCCAACTGCCACCGAAATCCAAAACGCAGGCTCGCAGCATGTCCTCCAAGGTCTGAATCGTCCGCTCACTCTGACCGTCTGTCTGAGGGTGGTACGCGGTGCTAAAATGCAACTTAGTACCCAACTCCGAATGGAATCTCTCCCAAAACTGGGAAGTGAAACGCACGTCCCGGTCCGAGATAATCGATACTGGCACTCCGTGCCTCGACACCACCTCATCCACGTAGATCTTCGCCAGCTGCTCCGCGGTCGAACTTTCCCGAATAGGAAGGAAGATAGCGCTCTTGGTCAACCGGTCCACTATAACCCAAATCGCGTCAAACTTCCGAGGGGTTTTCGGAAGCTTGGTGATTAGATCCATAGTGAGGTTTTCCCACTTCTACTCGGGAATCTCAAGAGGCTGCATCTTGCCGTGAGGCTTCTGATGCTCGGCCTTGACCTTTAGACAGGTCAAACACGACTCCACGTACCGAGCCACGTCTCTCTTCATCCCTGGCCACCAATAACCCGTCCGCAGATCCCGATACATCTTTGTAGCTCCCGGATGAATTGAGAATCTAGACTTGTGGGCTTCCTCAAGCAAGGTCTGCCGCACCGTGCCCGCTCGAGGAATCCACACTCTACCGTACCTGGTCAGCAACCCTCGACTATCCCTGACCAACGCGGCCACCTGCCCCCGAATCCGCTCTCCATTCTGGTTCTCCTCCCGAACTGCCTCCTCTTGTGCCCGCAGGACCAGGCCCACAAAGGAGGTAGTCACAGCCATCTTCAGATGGGAGATACGAAGCGGCGCGTGCTCCGTCTTCCTACTCAAAGCATCAGCAACCACATTGGCCTTGCCTGGATGATAGAGAATCTCGCAATCGTAGTCCTTGACTACATCAAGCCACCTCCGCTGCCGCATATTCAGATTCGGCTGCTCCAAGAAGTACCTCAAGCTCCGGTGGTCCGAGAAGATGGTGCACTTTACCCCGTACAGGTAGTGCCTCCATAACTTGAGGGCAAAGACCACCGCCGCAAGCTCAAGGTCGTGCGTGCGGTAATTAGCCTCGTGAGGCTTCAACTGCCTCGAAGCGTAGGCTATCACCCGACCCCTCTGCATCAGAATACAACCCAAACCCAGCCGAGATGCGTCGCAATAAACCGTCATGTCTTCCACCCCCTCCGGTAAAGTCAGAACCGGAGCCTCACACAGCTTCTGCCTCAACGTGTCGAAAGCCATCTGCTGCTCAGAACCCCAAACGTACGGCTCACTCTTCTTCGTCAAACGCGTCAAAGGTACCGCAATCTTAGAAAAATCCTGGATGAACCGTCGGTAGTAGCCGGCTAAACCCAGGAAACTCCGGATCTCGGTAGGTGCCTTCGGAACTTCCCAATTCATGACTGCTTCAATTTTCGCCGGGTCCACCTTGATGCCCTCCCGGTTAATAATGTGGCCCAAGAACTGAACCTCCTCTAACCAGAAAGCGCATTTTGAGAATTTGGCGTCGAGACGCTCCCTCCTCAGAACCTCAAGCACCTCCCGCAGATGCACCACGTGCTCCTCCCTCATCTTCGAGTAGATCAAGATGTCATCAATGAAAACGATCACGGACCAATCGAGCATCGGCCGACAAACCCGATTCATAAGGTCCATGAAAGCGGCTGGAGCATTGGTAAGCCCGAACGGCATTACCAGAAACTCGAAGTGGCCGTAACGGGTTCGGAAAGCGGTCTTGTGGATGTCCGCTTCCTTCACCTTCAGCTGGTGATACCCTGACCGAAGATCGACCTTAGAAAACCACGAAGCCCCTGAAGTTGATCAAACAAGTCATCAATCCTAGGTAGGGGATACCTATTCTTGATGGTCACCTTGTTGAGCCCCCGGTAATCAATACACATACGGTGACTCCCGTCCTTCTTCTTTACAAACAAGATCGGTGCTCCCCACGGTGAGCTGCTCGGGCGGATGAACCCCTTCCCCGAGAGCTCCTGCAACTGCTCAGATAACTCCTGAAGCTCCGGCGGAGCCAGACGGTAAGGAGCTCGCGCAATCGGAGCCGCTCCAGGTACCAAGTCGATGCCGAACTCGATCTGCCTGTCAGGTGGAAGGCCAGGCAGATCCTCTGGGAATACGTCTGGAAACTCGCTGACAACTGGCACCTCTGCTACCGACAGCTTTCTCTCCTTCGCCTGATCCGCCATAGCATAGACCAAGAACCCCGTACACCCCCGCCGGATGTACTTCCGAGCTTTCGCGACAGAACAGAAGGATGTAGATACCCTTCTCCCCTTGCCGTACACCACCAGTTCTCCCCCACTTGGATTCTGGATGCATACCAGCTGTCCCGCTACATCAGTTGTCGCCCGATTTGGAAACATCCAATCGATCCCGACAACCACGTCCACTCCGTTCATGGGAATGGGGATGCGATTAATGCTGAAACGAACTCCAAAGATATCAATGCTGCACCCCCGGTACACATGCTCGACCACCTGCACTTCCTCCGCAGCTATGTCGATTGCCTGAGGACTATCCAGATTACCGAGCTCGATCTGGAAGTCCTTACAGAACCTACGCGACACATAGGACCACGTGGCCCCCGTGTCGAAAAGCACTAAAGCCGGTTTCGAGTTGACAGGAAATATGCCTAAGGTACACATTTAACGATAGATACACTAATCTTACTAACAAATAAAGTAAGCTACCATCAATAATTGCATAAGAAATATAACAAGGAAAACCTGTAATCACGTCAGGCGCCGTCTGCGCTTCCTCAGCAGTCATCTGAAAGGCTCGCCCACGGGTGGTAGTAGCTCCGCTCTTCCCCTTGGTGGTACCGTCAATAATCATGAGTGTCGTCGGAGCAGGGGCCAGAGCTGGAGTCTTCTTCAGCTGAGGGCAATCGGGCTTGATATGCCCCGGCTGGTAGCAATGGAAGCAGAGCCTAGCAGTCTCCTTGCAGTCCTTGCTAAGGTGGCCCGCCTTGCCACATTTGTAACACGACAACTCCCGCGGCCTGCACTCGCCCCGATGGTAACGCCCGCACTTTGGACAACTCGGGGTCCCGCTCCTGCTATCGTTCCTTGCCCCTTTGAATTTCTTTGATGGTCCCGACTGGTCTTCTGCCTTTCTCTTCCCTTGCTGACACTCCTCCAAAATTAGCTCCTGAGCCCGCGCTACCTCCTGCATGTCACTGAAGGTCTTGCACCTCCCCGTGGCCACTGCCTTCTTGATTTCTGGCTTCAGCACCCCCAAATAACGAGCCATCTTCAGCGACTCGTCGTTCGCGTATCCTGGCACAAACAGCAGCTTCTCCAGAAACTGCGCAGTGATCTCGTTCACGGACTCCGTCGTCTGAGTCAGCTTTAGAAACTCGGCTGCTATCCGCTCCTTTTCGATACGAGGTGCGAACTCCTCGTCGGACAAGGCCCGAAATTCCTCCCAGGTCAATGCAGCGATCTGCGCCTCCGTGTACTTCTTGAGAGTCAGGTCCCACCAGTCTTTGATCCGTCAGGGCACCCACAAGTGCGAAACGCTCCCTCAACCGCCAAGTACCAGCGGTAGCAAGCCACAGGGTCCTTCTTCCCATCGAATAATGGCGGTTGGCACGCCATAAAGTCCTTAAAGGTAATCCCGCGAGTCTGTGACTGACCCGAGCTTCCCGACCCCACGCTACGGGCCGTAAGTGCCGCATCGATACGCTGATCTACAGTCTGAATCAGCTCATCCCTCATTTGGTTAAATAGCCCCGCCAGCATCTGCTGCAGGGCCTCAGTGATCTGGGCAGCAATGTGGTCGGACTGCCCGGCCTCATCATCGGTCTGGCTTCGGGTTAGCACCATTCTGAAGATTTAAAACATCTCAGTTCATAGCTAAACATTACTATACGCTACTAAAGTACTCACACGCAACCCTATTATTAGTGTTCATGCCAACCCTAAGGCTAGTCCCTACCGCGCATGCTAAAACAGATTGGTTCACACACAACATTTATTCACACAGCATCATAATATCGTAAGCATGCTAAAACCCTAACCGTTGTCAATAAGTTTAAAGTCTCCAGAACTTAATCAAATCCAACCCTACACAGGTGCTTATAGTAACACTATTATTGGCGCCGTATTACTATAACCAACCATGCATGGTAGCCGGATCAAAATCACCGGGCAACAATCAAACAAGAACATGCCCGACGACCCATCCTCGACGTACCAAGGTGTTTACGTTTGGTTTTGATACCGTCCTACTTAGACCTCAACCCATTGACTAAACAGCCACATAAAATCACAATTACAACTATAATTCATCTTCATCAAGACCACATGCAAGTACATAATTAAACATGCGATCACAAGTACTCATACGACACATGTGCATAAAATTACATTAAAGGTACTAAAGCTTATCTCCGCCTTGACGGTTCCGCTGGCCGTCCCGATCTTATCCGATTGTTCTCAAACCGCCTGGTTTAAGTCCAACCACACACACACCCGCGAGTGCGTGTGCTGATTCTCTTAAACCTAGGCTCTGATACCAAGTTGTAACACCCAATTCCATTCATGAAAAAATTTTAAAAGTTAATTAAATAAAACCTCCATGTAATGATTTGTAATAAAGCAATAAATCCAAAATCCCCCAATTAAATTTTAAACGTCAACTAACAAGCTAAAATAACCAAGATCATATAAGGTCTAGATCGGTTCGGAACGCCATGTCACTAGCTGGAACCCTCAAGCCGGAGCTTTGCCCTTATCAACACCGGAGCTCGTACCTAAAACATTTAAAACACGAGGGGTAAGCTCAACCGCTTAGTGAGTAAAGTTACATACGATAAATCACAATTAAATGCACATACACATTCATCCACATTAACAGCTTAACGGTTTCCCGTTTACCGGACCATCCCGCAATCCGGCCTCCGCGGTTTCCCGCCCTTCGGGTCATCACGCAACCCGAACCATCACCAGACAACATCAACAGCATGTATATATATACATAAAATCATAACCTACCGCATGTAAAACCCACTCACCTCAAAGACGTCACGTACACGTAAGAACGTTCGCTCACAAGTGTAATCCACGCAACCACTCTGAAAATTTAAACACAACGGTCCTAAATGTTACGATTATCGTTAAGCTATCGTAACTACTTCCAAAACACTATCATGCTTAACCGGGACAACCAACATGACGCAAACTAACCATACCATCATCACCGGTTAAACGAAACGGTGGTAATGACGACGGTGACCCGCCACCACCGTGCATCGTCCGCGACGCAGCGGCAGCGGCGGTTCAAGCCACCACCACCGCTGATCCACCTTGGCCTCGGTATGGCAGCCGTCGCCGAAAGAATCTGCCACCACCACCGCGTACAACTACCGCAGGCCACGGCGGCGACCAAGGACGGTCTCGGCCACCGCCGGCCTCGGAACACAACCACACGCCGCCTTGGGCGGCTAAGGGACAGCGGCAGCGAGTTGATAACTCACCACCACCGTCGATCGAACATCAAGGGAAAGCAGCGGCGGCAAGGTGTTAGTCCCGCCACCACCGCCGGTTGGATCAACGAAAGACAGCCGTGGCAGCCGGCCACTTGCCGGAGTGACGTTAACGCGAAAACAGGCGGCGCCGCGACGGCGAGGGGAATCCGCCAAGCCGCCGGCCAGCTGCTAAGTCGATCGGTGGCAGCGGCAGTCCACGTGACCACCACCGCCCTCCACCCTTGTCGCCATCAAGACCGCGCGCAGCAGCTAGCGGTGGCTAGCCGCCACCGGCGCCGACACAACAAACACATAACCACCGCCACCCACAGCCACGGCCGTGAGCCGGCGTTGCCTGCCACCAAGAAGTACGGCGGCGACGACGGCATCATCCGCCGCCACCTCCGACCCCCCACCCAACTAACGGCGGCGCAAAGAGGGTGGTGCACCACCGCCGCCGGTCCGATAACCACGCATCACAAAGTCTAACCTAGGTACGAGAGATAACCGAAGCTTACCACCCACGCGAATTGATTCCGGCGACCCACCTAACTCGATCTCTCTCGCTCTCTCGACCCTCACGTAACACAATAATGAGGAGGAGGCAACCCTAGGGTTTATATTAAGGTTAAACGGGCCTCCCTCCCTTTCCTTAACCCGCAAGAAACCCTAACCCTAATCCATTAATAATAATAATAATTATTATAATAATAAACAAAATAAATAAAATAAAATAAAAACGGGTGTGACAGAAATCCATGATCATTTTAAAATTTTTGTGGAAGTCAAAAGAGTCATGCATTTAGGAGGATGTTTTTGGAGTTTTTATGAGTTTGAAAAAGTCATGTGTATGCTTATTACTGAGTGATCCTTACCACTTTCCATTGAGAGTTTGACCCTTTATTGTTTATATCTTTTGCATTTCGTGAGGATGCCGACTTTGAACCAAGTAGAACTTGTCACTTTGAATGCTTGTTGAGATCACATAAAAAAAGTATTTATCACCATTGCACTGATAGAGGCCTTCGTTTCAACCCACTTAGCCTTCGTCAGGTAATCTCATCTTAAGGTTATCTGATTTGCCTAGCCTATTTTGTGAAAGTATTCATCTTTAGTACTTTATCCCTTGAAACCCCTTTGAGCCTTAGCCTTTTCGTTTCTTTACCCATATCACTATATCATTTAGCCATTTCTTTTTATCTATCTTTTGGCCGTAGCTTAAAGTTGAAAGCTTTTTAAGTTTTTGGTCCATTTTATGAATCTGACAAATAGAGAAAGGGATTGAGAAAAGTTTGGTTTCTTGAAAAAAAAATGAGAAAGAAAAAAAAGTCAAAAAAGTCAAAACGACTCAAAAAGAAAAGAAAATCAAAAGAGTCGATGTGCTGAAAAAGAAGAAAAATATCGAGCCCCAAATAAACAATATGCTTAGGCCGGTATCAAAGTAGAAGTAAAAGTGATAGAAATCCCGAGCTCTAAAAGTTTCAAAAAGTCAGATGATTAATTTGGATTCTTAAACTGATTTGTTTTCAGGTTTTTGCTACAACCCTTAGTCACTTAAATATATCTTTTATCCTACCCTTAACCCTTAGCCTAACGTTACAACCCTAAAGTCCTCTTGACGGTTGACAACTTTTCAGTGGTGGAGATGAGATTTGGTGACAAGCTTATGCGTTTGGTAAGAGGTCGAGTATCAGTGTGATCACTTCATTTATATACTTTTACCCCCAAGAGATACACTTGATACATACTTAGTGAGGGTAAGAGGTTGAGCATGACTTTGATAACTTGTGAGACTTTGATTTGTGTCTGAATTGTGTGTGATTTCTTGCGACTATCCTTGTTCTTTCAAAGCATGATCATAGATGGAGGATAATTTTGTCGTTATTGTTCTTATCTTATCAGATTTTTACTTGAGGACAAGCAAATCTTAAGTGTAAGAATTTGATAACTCCAAAATTATACATATTTTACTCGTGCTGATTCCCCACTTTTGTATTTAATTTGAGAGTAATTGTGATACTGTTTGACTTAAAAAGGTGTAAATCCTAATCTTGCAGGTTTTGGAGGTGCTTGTGCGTAAAAGTATAAAAAGAGGGTAAAAAGCGTCAAAAAGGAGACTTTTGTGAAACTTTGGAATTAAGGATTTTTCTTGCTCCCTAAGACGGATGACTTGCTCCAAAAGACGGATCTTCAGCAGATAAGGCAAGAGAATATTCCGGAAGATCTCAGGAAAATCTGGAAGCTGGATTTAACACCCTCGCGCCGCGAGGAGCCTACTCGCGCCGCGAAAGAAGAGCTCGTGTCGTGAAACTTGGATTTTCTCTCTCGGAAGCTTCCAGAAGATTAGGGTTTGGGTCGTTGCATGTTTCGCTCCGTGAAGGTGCCGTTTCACGAACGCGAAACGGACCTGACGAGTTTTCTTTTAAATACAGCCTTTGGTCATTCAGTTTGAGGCATCCAAAAATATTAGTTTTCAGTAATTCTCTTAGTCTAAGGTATGTGGGAGCCACCTAGGGTTTCCAACCCAAGAAGCCGGAAGGCTCGATGTAGCAACTACGGAGAAGATGATTCGAGGGGATACTTCAGCAAATCGGCCGATCTTTAGTTGGTTTGTTTTTAGTATTTCTTATTAGTATGTTTATGTACTAGTACCCTTGTGTGTTTTTATGGATTGATTACTTGGTTATTTATTTAATTAATAGACTTGTGGTTTGTTGAATGTTTGTCTTTGATTCCGAATTGATGTTTTAACTTTGGCTATCTGAACTTGTTGGTTGGGTGTATCTATTTTTCTAACAATAAGATAGGTGGAATCCAACCTCCCTTACCTTTCACTCTGGTGACGCGGAGAGACGTGGTAAGTAATGTGCTGAACCATAGGTGGACTATTTAGTAGGATCCCACGACATGGCATTAATTAGGGTGACTTTTTCTAGACTGCCTGACAACCAGTCCTTGCATTTGGGCCGGGAGACCAACCTGGTTTATAATCTTAGATAATACATGTTCGGGTGCTTTGTGCTTAAATTCTGACAACAACCATAAATCTGTATCTTGTGAAAAGTGAACCATGATTATAGTCATCTCTGATGTATGTTTGCTCATCTGCTTTCCTACTTCTTGGTTAGGTTTAGTTGTTTAATTGTTTTTCTCTTTTTCTTTATAAAAATCCTTTTCAAAAGCAAAACCCCTTTTCTTAGATTAACTGATTAATACTTTGGTAGACTCCTAGCTTAATTGTTCCCTGTGGTAAGAACGATACCCGGACTTTCCTGGACTATATTACTATCGATCAGGTACGCTTGCCTGTGAATGGTGATTAGTTGAGGTTATTTTGTGGTTAAACTTGGTTCTGTTTTAATATATACATTTTACACCATCACCCATGCGCCGTCCCCGTCCTTCCTGTGTCGAGAAAGAACAATCAATGGAGGATGTGCATCGATAGTCGCGCCATCAGCAAAATCACCGTCAAGTACCGGTTCCCATTCCTCGTCTCGAGGATATGCCTGATGAGTTAGCCGGCGCAAAAGTGTTCTCCAAAATCGATCTTCGTATCGGCTATCATCAAATCCGGATCCGTCCAGGTGACGAGTGGAAGACGGGTTTAAAACACTTTTTGGGCTATATGAATGGCTTGTCATGTCTTTTGGCACTTCTAACGCGCCAAGCACTTTCATGAGGACGATGAACCAAGTCCTTCGCCCTTTTATTGGATCATTCGTAGTCGTGTATTTCGACGATATCCTCATCTATAGCCGAAGCAAAGATGATCACTTGACGCATCTCCGAGAAGTTATTTCCGTGCTCCAAGATAGTAAACTCTACATCAATCTCAAAAAGTGTACTTTTGTACAAACAAACTTTTATTTTTGGGATTTGTTGTTGCAGAATCCGAAATCGAAGTTGACGAAGAGAAGGTACGCGCAATCAAAGAATGGCCGACACCAAAAAACCGTTACCGATGTTCGAAGTTTCCACGGTTTGGCTACCTTCTACCGAAGATTTGTGAAAGACTTTAGTACGATCACCACACTCATCACCGAGTGCTTGAAGAAAGGAAAGTTTCAATGGGGGCCCGTTCAAGATCAAAGTTTTGCATTGATCAAAGAAAAGCGGAGCACAACACCGGTTCTCGCACTTCCCGATTTTAGCAAGATTTTTGAAGTCGAATGCGATGCAAGTGGTGTGGGAGTAGGAGTCGTCCTATCCCAAGAAAAACGACCAATTGCGTTCTTTAGCGAAAAGCTAAGTTATGAAAGACAAAAGTGGAGCACTTACAATCAAGAATTTTACGCGGTTTTTCGTGCCGTGAAACAATGGGAGCACTATCTCGTACAAAGGGAGTTTGTTCTTTTTACCGATCATCAAGCCTTGAAATTTATCAATAGCCAAAAATTGGTAAGTAAGATGCACGCACGTTGGGTAAGCTACTTGCAGAAATTTCCTTTTGTGATCAAACACAAGTCGGGAGTACTTAACCAGGTAGCCGACGCCCTGAGCTGGCACGTACTTTGGCGATCACTCTTTCTCAAGAAATTACCGGGTTTGAAGTTCTTAGGGATCAATACAAGGAAGATGATTATTTCAAAGTTGATTGGTCCAAAAGCAAAGGCGGGACACTGATGGATGATTACTATGTCAACGACAGTTATCTTTCCAAAGATAATCAATTGTGCATCCCTAATTCCTCTCTTCGCGAAAAGTTGATACGGGATTTACATGAAGGAAGTTTATGTGGACATCTTGGCCGAGACAAAAACATCGATAGTGTCATCGAGCGATATTATTGGCCCCGTTTGAGGCGCGATGTTGGCGCCATTGTTCGCAAATGTTATACGTGCCAAGTCGCTAAGGGTCAAAGTCAAAACACCAGCCTTTACTTGCCATTACTGGTTCCGGACGATATATGGCAAGATTTATCCATGGATTTTGTCCTTGGATTACCCCGCACGCAACGAGGCATTGATTTTATTTTCGTCATCGTAAATCGTTTTTCAAAGATCACACATTTTATTGCTTGCAAAAAGACCGGCGATGCAAGTAATATCGCCAAGTTGTTTTTCAAGGAAGTCGTACGCCTTCATGGAGTTCCCAAGACTATTACTTCCGATCGTGACTCAATGTTTCTTAGTCACTTTTAGATCACTCTTTGGAGAATGTTTGGTACCTCGCTCAACAAGAGTAGCACGGCACATCCGCAATCTGATGGTCAAACCGAGGTAACCAATTGCACGTTGGGAAACATGCTTAGAAGAGTTTGTAGCGATAAGCTGAAACAATGGGATCTTGATTTACCCCGGATCAAATTCGCCTACAATAACGCAACTCATTCGGAGACCGGTTGTTCACCTATCTTGCTAGTTTACACAACGGCTCCCAAGCATGTTGTTGACCTCGTCAAACTCCCACGTCTGCCTGGAGCAAGTGTTGCAGTAGAGAATATGGCTAAAGATGTTCATGCCATAAAAGAAGACTTCAAAGCCCGTTTGGAACAAGTTGGTGTGAAAAACAAAGAAGCTGCGGATCAACGTCGTCGCAAGAAAAATTTTCAAGTAGGTGACGATGTGATGGTTTTTCTCCGGAAAGAGCGTTTTCCAGTTGGTACGTATGGGAAGCTACAACAAAAGAAGTATGGTTTGTTTAAAGTCACGAAGAAAATTAATGATAACGCTTATGTTGTCGCTCTCCCCGATTCGCTTCACATCTCCAATACGTTCAACGTAGTCGATCTGTACGATTACTATGAGGATGATCTTCCTTTGGAAGAGAACTCGGGGTCGAGTTCTTCAGAGGTGGAGGAGACTGATACAGATCGCCTAGCCTGACAGATTGAATAACAGCGTGACCAGAATACCCAGAAGACAGCTCGCTCCGCGAAACCCTCAGCTCGTGCTGCGATACCAACTTTTGACGTCTTTTCTCGATTTACGTAACTCGCTCGCGCCACAAGCCTTCCCCTCGCGTCGCGAAGACTATTAGATCCGCCAGAACCGACTTTTTACTGTTGTCTTTAATTAATTAGTTTCCTTTTCGTAATTTGCTTAATTCCCAAGCTAGGATTAATTTTAGCTAGTTTTGTTTCCTTTTCTTTAAACGTTTCCTAATTTCGTTTTGTTTCCTAGCCTATTTAAAAGACCTTTAGCTTGTTGATTATTCATTCATTCAATCATAATACCATGAAAAGCCTTGCTTTGTTTATCGCTATTGCGAGTTCTTTGTTTTCGTTTCACGTTTGTGAAACTTGTCTACTTTCGGGTTGACGCTAGTCGATCATATTCCGTGTATCCTACTGCGTCACTAATTTTAGTTTTTGTCTCTGAGATAATAAAATTTCACTTTTGTCCTTAAAATTTATGGTTTTATTAAAAGTGGTATTTAAAATTTCACTGTCTTTAATATAAAAACCTGGAAAATTGTTTAAAGTACAAGATTACCCTTGTAATAATAAAATAAAAAAACAAATTTGTTTTGTAGGCGTAAGTTTTTGGTGTTTTTGAAGCGCATATAAGTGTAAACGAAGTGACCACCGCAAAATAACAACAATTAGGGCATCGCTTTTTTTAATCTATAGAAGTTGTTGAACGTTTAACATTACAAGAAAAATGACATTTACAAAAGATTTTTATTTGTATTTAAAAGTTCGAAAATCTTCTCAAAATATTTTAGAGAAACTTTACGTCCGTCAACAATCTTCTCTATATAACGGTAAGGAAATGTTTTAGGGAAAGTTTTAGGTAGGAAAAACTTAGAATATTTATACTTTTCAAATTTGTCATATAATTCCTTCTCTAAAAGTCACTTTTAGATACGTTTGTAAATCTTTCTCTAAAACTTTTTTCTCTGAAAAGCCCTTTTTCTTATAAATAGTTGCATGAGTTTGTGCCACTCTTAGTTTGTTTTGATGTAAAGTACATAAATAATCTTATATAATAGCCTTTTGTATTACTTTATTAGGGTTAAGTTATTTTGTCAACCCATTAATTTGTATTAACCTTGTTAACCATATAACCACCGTTGATCATTTCAATCAATGGTGAAGATTGATTTTCTAAATTAAAGGGAAGTTAATTAAATCCTAAAATAAAGGAGGTTGACCCACATATGCAGAAAAATAAAGAAAATAAAGAAATCATATTGGTTCATTTTTGGTTAACACGGTTAACACAAATTCATGGGTTAACAAAATAACTCTCCAATTAATGGCATGACTTGAAATAAATAAAAAATTTAGGATTAGTAAACCCGCCACAACGCACGGGCTATCCCACTCGTTCCTACTAAAGCGGACGCTCACGAGATGGGTTGGTTTACGAATGATGAAGGATAGAAATCAAATGTACCAAATTTTCTTCTTTCAATCATATCCAATTAATGAAATGATTATCAAACGGATTTTTATATATCTTTTATCTATTTTATTTAACTTTATATTCTCTCAAATGACGTGTATTTATCTGATTGGTGGACATGAATGATACATGAAAATTTAGGATAGACGATTTTTATCTGTTTCTGAATACTTGGTGGATGGCATATATGAATCAATCACCCTAACGGCCTTACCGGTCACTTTCATTATTTACAAGGTAAAAATGTACAAAGCATGGTAGAGTAAGAATTAAATAGCCAGCCAATTATGGCTTTTGCTAGATCTTACAAGAGGAAAGCAATAGACGCACGAAGAAACCACGATAAAAAAATCCTTTTGTGTTCCAAACTTCTTTTGATGGAAACCAAAAATAGGGAATAGGCTACAACCATAATATAGTCGGTCACTTACTAAAGACACTACTAGATGTCTATTATAAGATACAATTACTTTTGTAATCTCTTGGTTACAATAAATATAACACCTACAAGCTATCTATATCATTAGATTTCACAAGACCCGTGGACATGGGCCATCTAAAGATGGCCCATACCTTGTCTAGTATATATATAATTTGTTAAATCTAACCTATCTATCTAGCTTTCAAATGGCACCTAGGGCTTTTATTTGTACCTAATGTAAAGTGGGTTTTTATATGTTCGATATTTTGAAAAAATAACATTAAACAAAACTTAAAATATCTAAAATTATTTTGGACATAAAATTTTACATAATCTAGTTATTAAGGGCCCGGGCTTCGCTTCGGGTTATAAACAGTGATAGATTTTATCAAAAGTAGTAAGATAGATTTATATGAATTTATATGACAAACTTCATGCATTGTGTTGTGAATTTAACTATATACTTACAATCAAAGTTGTACTTTACTCCATATGTTTACTATTCATTTCACAAATTTCATTTTATAGGGACCAAAGTTGTACTTTACTCCATATGTTTACTATTCATTTCATAAATTTCATTTTATAGGGACCAAAGTTGTACTTTACTCTATATGTTTACTATTCATTTCACAAATTCCGTTTTATAGGAACCAAAGTTATACTTTACTCCATATGTTTACTATTTATTTCATTTGGGGACCAAAGTTGTACTTTACTCCATATTTTTACTATTCATTTCATTTTGTAAATTGATATAAGGGGATAATAATTTCCTTTTAATTTAAGTTTATTTTATTTTCTAAATGAATGCTAAAACAGTGCACGAAATTCTTGAGAAATCATGTAGGTTGGTTCCAAAGAAAGGAAAAGGGAAAAATCCAGAAAATAAACATATTGTTGAAACCCAACCATTCATTTAGAAAATAAATGAATGCTTTACCGGTATACCCAAAGCCCCACCCCCACTTTGCAACTATACCCCCAAAAGGCCGTTATAAGGGCCGTTATACCAAAGCGCCGTTATAACGGCGTAACGGTGTGGGTATATTGTGCAAAGTGGAGGTGCGTTATGGACATATGAATCAATTACCCTCCTTTTGGACCATATTGGTTTCACTTGCAGGTAAGTGAATTTACCATATATAGTATATATCATGTGATCCTATCTACCAATTAATCAATGGAATACATATCTACCAATCATTATATCCAAATTAGCATTTACAGAGATAGCACAACCAGTAAGTAACAACTTAACAAAGATTAGAAACAAAATTAAGAATAGAATATCCAAAGTAGCATTTGCAGCCCGAGGAGGTACATAGGTTTCTTGAATACTCAACTGGTTTTCAGACATTGCTCACAAACATTCAGCCTCTCCAAAAGCCATATTTCTCTTTAATTAAGATTACGGCCCTCGCCCGTTTTCTAACATCTTGGCCAAATTAATTACCAGTTCAAAAACCGCAAGGGAGTAGACCGGTTGGATTTGCTTAAACAGCCGCTTGCAGTTATTCTACTTGCATCCAATGATGGAGATTAATTGATTTGTTTCGTTTTTCATTTTTTTCTACTCTCAAGTGTGACCGCTAGCTAGTTCTTTGTAAATTCATATTTAACCGATTGTAAAAAAGGTTATTTCTAGCTGATTAATATATGACTTAAATTCATATTCGACCGGACCGTTTCAACCGGTTTTTAAAACACTGTACACCCTATACATGCATGATTGTATAGGAGAGGTCTTGTTTGATACATGAGCTTTAGGAACCCTACAAGTCTTTATCAGGATTGTAAGATAAGGTAGGGACCATTTGTATACATATTGCACCATAAGTCTCATCAAGGGAAAATCACATGTTGTAAGATAAGAAAGATGGCAACTTTCTTTGGTTCTCCATCTAATCTTATCTCTCATCCTATAGCAAGAACTCAACATTTATCTTCATCATCACAACCACCACCACTGCCGCCATCTCAGCCGCCATCGCAACCGCCGCTCCAGAGTAAGAGTGAACGAGGTGGTAAGGCCAAGGGTGCAAGTGTTGATTCAACCGATTGGATAGCTTCGAGCTTGACAAGAAGGTTTGGTCTTGGTGCTGGGTTGGGTTGGGCAGGTTTTCTAGCGTTTGGTGTTGTTTCTGAACAAATCAAGACCCGTTTTGAAGTCACTCAGCAACAAGCAAATACAAGGTTTGTGTTTTTTAATTGGTACATGGATGGATGTAACCAAATAAATGACATCATTCTGACCATCCTTTTTGATAACTTTCTTTCAACCAATTGTCAATCTTTTATTACAAAAAACAAGAACAAAAACCCATCATTATTCAAAGTCAAATATGGTGGCTGTGCTAAAATTAAGACTATTCAATTGCTACAGAGATGTAGAGATGGAAGAGGAGGTGGTGTTACCTAATGGCATAAGGTACAATCATCTTACACAACATATTGAATTATTGGCATTATTTTTAGATAATCTTCTTCTTTCTAAAGAATGACATTCCAAAGGCATTGTTGTGTAAAAAATGTCTTCTTTTTTGAGATAGATGCATTTTTAAATCTATTAGAAACTGATCATATATTTATAAGGCCATCTGCTGTGGCTTTAATGGGTACTATCCGTGTAGTTGGTACCCAATGGGTACCTTGGTGAACACTACTGTCGGTGTGAGCGGGTAGCTCTCCATCGGTTTGGTGAAGCCGATGACTCCCACCCACCCCACCCCACCCCACCCCACCCCACCCCACCCCACCCCCCCCCCCCCCCCCTCTCTCTCTCTCTCTCTCTCTCTCTCTCTCTCTCTCTTCTCTATCTCTCTCTTCTTTCTCTTTCTTATTTAAAAATAATAATTAATTTTGGAGTGGGTTGCAGTGGGTCGACAGTGGATGAATTGGGTAGTTTTGAGTAAAATAGTGAAAAGCTGATATGGAAGTTGGATAATGTGGGTTGCATTGGGTCGACAATGGATGGCCTAACAAGTTCTAAAGAATGTTTTGATGTTATAATCTTCATATAATTTAATGTAAAGTTCACAACACTCAAGAGCTATAATGCAACATTCCTACATTAAAACTACATACATTTAGCAAACTTCTTTTCACTTTTACTACGCAACAATGTATAAAAATATAGTAAACAATAAAAAGAAAACATAAACGTATTTAAAAATATGTTCCTAAGTTTGTCATCCACGTATATTCACCTTTTTTATATTTAATTATTATAAAATTTATTTTTTATACTAGTTATATATTTATTTACTTTATATCTTTTAGTTTTTAATAAAAAATTTACATTTTCATTATATTAACACGTATAATCGTATTTTGACTAAAATACGTTAAAAAATACGTTTTATTTTTAACAAGTTACATCATTATAATCATCTGTTCGACACCTTTTAAATGAGTCCAATATTGAATATTTTTTAATTTAATCATGATTCTTTATATAATATATACTACGTACAAATTTTAACTATTTACAAGTCATGCCATTATATAATCTTTTAGAAAATGTTTAAAGACTTAATTTTTAAAAGAAACGCGTCTTAATTCCGAAGACTTGATTGTTATTTACTTCAAAGACTTGATCGTTATTTTATTTCGAAGACTTAATCCTAATATTAATCCGTATAGTTGACCACATATATTGACCACACCAAAAGCTATATTAACTCGATTTCAAATTTATATTTTCTCATGCAATTTTCTTTTCTAGGTTAATCGCTGCTTGAGTCATAGTTATCCTATTGATTTATGTTACATTTTAATTGTTTTTTGTTGATTTAGATCGTTATATTTTTATAACCTCTCATCTCCTACAATACGAAACCAAAAAACCTCGTTCTCACTAAATGCAACATTCCTACATTCTCACTATAATGCAACATTCCCTCTATAGAACCCAACATTCCCATGATGTAACAGAATATTCCTGTAATTAAGGGTCCTTCAATTCAATGAATGTCTGAATTTCTCAAGACTTATGAATGAAGTAAGTTATATGATGCAGGTACTATGATATGAGAGTGGGTGGTGGTGCTACACCAAGAAAGGGGGATTTAGTGGTGATAGATATCAAGGGAAATGTGGAAGGAGATGGCGTATTTGTCGACACTTTTGGTAAGGACAAAAAACCCTTGGCTTTGGTGGTCGGGTCAAGACCTTATAGCAAGGGAATGTGTGAAGGGGTTGAGATGGTTCTAAAATCCATGAAAAATGGTGGAAAAAGAAGAGTCATAGTTCCTCCTGCTCTTGGCTTTGGGGACGAGGGTGTGGATTTTGGTTCCGGATTCAAGATCCCTCCTTTTGCAACGCTTGAGTACATTCTCGAGGTCGAAAAGGTTTCAATTGCACCATCATGATTTTATGCATGGATTGAGCCTTTCTTTTTGGTTTTCGAATTATTTGGTGTCGTGTTATAACAATGCTCGATCTTGAAACACGAGAAGAAGCATGTAACCTACATATGTAGATTTTTAGCATACTTCTTGATTTCGAGCTTCAAAAAAATATATAACACAAATATATATTCTAATTGAATTGTAACCTAGTGTTATTTTGTAAAGAAATAAGTTACACGGGTAACGACTGACCTTGTATATTCTACTTAAACAAATAAAAGAACCAAGATCACAAATCATTTGCAAACCTCTTAAAGGCTGCAAACCATGCTACCTCATTACAGTAGTTGATCTTCCATGATTTAATGGTTTGAATTTTTATGGCTGTAGGTATTGTTGTGTTTAACATTTTTTTAATTGCATACTAGATTCCATTATTATAGGGAAGCAGTTACCCTGATTATCAATTTTTTTTTAGTGATTGTTTCTTAAGTTTTAATTTGACATTTGATTTTCATCAGGAATTAGTGGTTCGTTCTCATTGGACTTCAATCCATTTATCTAGAAAATTTAATGGAGATTGTAAATTGTCTTGAATTTTCGATATCTAATATAGAGAATGAGACGTGGACACTATTTGGTATAGTTATATGAAATTTTATTCGTATCCAACATGTGGTTATATATTTACTTGCACTTTTAAAAAACATTTGATGTGTTTTGGGGAAAAAAATCAAAAAATCTGTTGTCTATTTCCTCCCTATGCTATTTCTGCCGCCATCAATTAAATCATAACACCTCATTAAACATTAAAATGAGTAAATATTAAAATCTAAAATGACCTAAACCTCGTTAACCAGTTTCTCCCAAATAACTTAAATATTTTTGTTATAATTAAATTATTTTCTTTCATATATCATTTTTTTTCTTATATTTATAAATATATTGTATCTCATTATTCATATACATGTATTTTTTTATTTTCTTAAAAATTTGAACTTAATATTTATTCTATAATTAAATTATTTTCTTTTATATATCCATTTATTTTCTTTCATATTTTTTTGAACGGCCAAGAGGGGACGTAAGACAAGTAGCTTCAGCAAAGTCATCACCCCCACCTCCGAACCTAGAATAAATTTTATTACCAGTAAGGCGCTAGAAAAGAGATACAAGAGCGAAACAAAAACAAAGAAAACACCAAGGAAAGAACACCCCCTTAATCTCATTAATAAGAGATGCTTAGAGGATTACAACACCAAATGCTTCAAGAAAAAAAAATTCCTTAAATTTTCTGTGTTCCATCCAAAAAGAAAGTCAACCCCAGAGCAGCTGTTCCTGGCATTTCAAAGACCATGTGCAAGATCTAAATGTGACCTTGTATATTTTTCAGTAATATTATTATCTCGGTTTTTTATTTCTAAATTCAAAAATATATCTTTTTAATTACAATAAATTAAACTATAAAATAGTTATAAACAAAATTCAAATCAAAATCAAAATGAAGTTTATATTGTATATGTTATGAATATAACGAGAATATAGAGAG
Organism: Centaurea solstitialis; assembly: GCA_030169165.1. Taxonomy (NCBI): domain Eukaryota; kingdom Viridiplantae; phylum Streptophyta; class Magnoliopsida; order Asterales; family Asteraceae; genus Centaurea; species Centaurea solstitialis. The sequence goes on from CM058043.1 coordinate 54,392,594, forward strand.
AGACGAGATCGGGAGACAGAGAGAGGAGAGAGAGAGAGAGAGAGAGAGAGGGGAATATGAGAGCTTAAAGCTTATGTTATTATTTAATAGAGGGTACATATTTATATATAGATATTACTTGTCCTCTAAGAAAGATAATGCACTATATGGTATACATCCATACCTTTAATAAAGGGATTGACATCCATACCAATTATATAATTATTCTATAACACTCCCCCTTGGATGTCAAGTAAGAGTACTATGCCTCGTTAAAAACCTTACTAAGTAAAACCTTTGTGGGAAAAAACTTAGTGAAGGGAAAAAGAGTACATAGTTACTCCAAATACGCTTGGGGTTGTTGCCTCATTAAAAACCTTGTCAGGAAAACCCGGTGGGACAAAACCATGATTAAGGGAAAAAGAGTGCAACGCGTATTTTCTCCCCCTGATAATCACATCACTTGAGCTCTTTAAGTCGGCGCATCCCAATGTCACGAATTAGTCTCTGAAATGTCGAATTTGGAAGTGACTTGGTGAATAAATCAGCTAGGTTCTCAGACGAACGAACTTGCTAAACACTGATGTCGCCGCTTTTCTGCAAATCATGTGTGAAAAAGAACTTCGGAAGTATATGCTTGGTTCTGTCTCCTTTGATATATCTTTCCTTGAGTTGAGCAATGCATGCTGCATTGTCATCATACAATATTGTTGGTGGCTCCTTATCTGAAATAATACTGCATGATCCACGAATGTTTTGAATCACATTTCTTAACCAAACACATTCTCTATTTGCTTCATGAATAGCTAAGATCTCGCCGTGATTGGACGATGTGGCTACCATAGTCTGCTTTGTGGAACGCCACGAAATCGTTGTACCACCTATAGTGAATACATATCCGGTTTGGGAGCGACCGGTATAAGGATCTGACAGGTATCCGGCATCTGCAAAACCATATAAACTTCCTTTTGATGGGTTAGAAAAATATAAACCCAAATATTTCGTACCTTGAAAATATCGGAATATTTGCTTTACTCCATTCCAGTGTCTCTTTGTAGGTATAAACTGTATCTCGGTAATAAATTTAAACGACCTCACAACCATAGGGGTGCTCAGTGGATGTGATTTATCCATGTAAAACCTTTTCAACACCTTTTCTATATATGTTTCTTAGTGCACAAGGATTCCATCTTTAAGGTATTCGATCTGTAACCCAAGACAAATCTTGGTCTTTCCAAGATCTTTCATTTCAAATATTCTATTGTCCTAGGAAGCTCACCAGGAGTTCCTATTATATTCAAATCATCCACATATACAACAATTATAAAATATTCAGATCCAAACATTTTTATGAAAATACATAGGCATATAGAATCAGTGTTATACCCTTCTTTCAGTAAATACTTACTGAGGCGATTGTATCGCATAAACCCTGATTGTTTCAAACCATATAATGGTCTATTTAACTTAATTGAATAATGTTCTCGAGAACTTACTTTACATGATTTAGGTAGTTTCAATCCTTCAGGGATTTTCATGTAAATATCAGTGTCAAATAATATATACAAATACGTTGTCATGACATCCATTAGACGCATATAAATTCATTCTTGTATTATCAGACTTATTAGATATCGGGAAGTTGTTGCATCCACCACTGGAGAATAAGTCTCCTCATAATTAGTTCTGGGTCTTTGTGAGAATCCTTGTGCCATTTTATATCTCACAACTTTATTTTCTCGTTATGCCTTTATATAAAGACCCATTAATACCCGATAGGTTTTAACCGTACGGACAACAGGTCCGAAAACTTCCCTTTTAATTCTGTCTGCATTGCGTCTTTCTATTTTGGCCAATTATTTATGTGCATGCATTCATTGACAGATTTTGATTCTTGATCCTCATTATTTTCAATTTCATTTAGCGCTTTATTATAAAAATATCATCGACGTCGGTTTTATCTCGATTCCATACTTTTTTAGACATGCTATAATTTATTGAGATCTCTTTATTTTCAGGTACCTGAGGTTCTTCTGGAACCATCATGTCTAGTGTCTCTTCAGGAGACTTTTCTGGCGTTTAATTTACCTCGACATGACCATCTAAATGATTAGCTCCTTTTTTCTTTCGAGGATTTTTATCTTTGGAATCGAGTGGTCTACTACGCTTCTGGCGTGCTCTAGACTTATTGTTTTGTCCTTCTGGGACATTAATCTTAATTGGAGCATTAGCAGCTGGTACATGTGACTTTGTCACTTTCTTTAGGTCAGTAAATGTGTCTGGTAATTGATTTGCTAATCTTTACAACTGAATTATCTTTCGAACTTTTAGTTCACATTGTTTAGTTTGAGGATCAGATAAGATAATTCATTCCAACTTATTTCATTGTGATTTTCCAGCTGTTTAGTTCCTCCCCCTAATGCTGGGAATTCTAGCAATCAGCAAATCGAGCAGTAAATAAATCCCCCTTTAATGGCTCTAAATATGTAATTATAGATGCTGATTCATTCCCAACATATATTTTCAACCTCATTTGAGGTCCCATCTTTGTGCGTTGTGGTGGAGCAATTAGAACATATATCGCACAATCAAAAATTCTTAGATGGGAAATATTCGGTTTCTGACCAAAAACCGTTATCAAATGGGAGGATGCATTATAACTTGTTGGCCTGATGCGAATTAATGTTGCTGTGTGTAAGATAGCATGGCCCCAAGCGGAAACTGGTAGTTTTGATTTCATAATCATTGGCCTGGCTATCATTTGTAGTCGTTTAATAAGCGATTCAGCAAGCCCATTTTGTGTATGAATGTGAGCTACAGGATGCTCAACTTTTATCCCAATAGACATACAATAATCATTAAATATTTGGGATGTGAATTCACCAGCATTATCTAAACGAATTGCCTTTATAGGATAATCTGGAAAATGTGCTCTCAATCGTATTAATTGGGCAAGTAATCGCGCAAACGCCAAATTGCGACTTGATAATAAGCACACATGTGACCATTTGGTTGATGCATCAATTAAAACCATAAAATACCTAAATGGTCCACAAGGGGGATGTATGGGCCCACATATATCCCCTTGTATCATTTCCAGAAAATTGAGGGTTTCAAACCCTACTTTGGCTGGTGATGGGCGAGTAATTAACTTTCCTTTTGAACACGCAACACAAGTCATATCCTTGGTTTGGAGAATCTTCTAGTTCTCTAAAGGATGCCCACATGACTGTTCTATTATTTTCGCATCATTACTGACCCGGGATGGCCCAACCGGTCATGCCAAAGAATAAAACTTTCTCGGTCCATAAACTTCGGGTTTATGACCATGTTTGTATGAATTGCACTTATCTTAGTATAGTATAAGCCGGAAGAATACATAGACAATTTTTCCAACACATTTTTCTTTCCGGAACTTATATTTGTAATGAGGAGATATTCAGATTCTCCTTCATCTATAGTCTCAATATGGTATCCGTTCTTACGGATATCTTTAAAGTTTAATAAATTTCTTTGAGACTTGGGGGAATAAAGTGCGTTTTCGATTTTCAAATTAGTTCCGCCTGGTAATAGCACATGTGTTTTTCCAAAACCTTCAATTATGTTTACAACACCCGATATTGTGCTAATATTTGCCTTTTGGGTGGTCAAATGAGAGAAATATCTCTTTTTCTTGAGGACTGTGTGTGTTGATCCACTATCCACCAGACATATGTCTTCATCGTCAATTTTCAAACAATCCATATTCTAAAAAGAAAGGAAACATTCCCATAATATTATAAATGCCTAAAATTTGAGAGATAAAGTATTTTAATTTACAAAATCTCATTATCATGGTAGTAAAAATTGATATTTTCAAACATTCCTTTTATTGATAATGATATACTTGGCATTTCAATTTTTATCAGTAATCACAACGACACTCTTGGCTTTCCAGGTAAGTAGGGGAATCACACGGATTGCTTGAATCCCTACAAACCTTAGGCTATTTACACCCGTTTGACAAAATCCAATAGATATCTTGTGATTTAGTTGATTTGAAGATATCATTACCAACTATAGATTTTTTTTTTCAAAAGAATAAAAATTTGACAGAATGCTTGAATTATTAGAATGCATAAAATAGGAAAAGGTTTGACATATGGATTGATCTTAGGATAGTGATCACTCATTTATTAGAAAATCCCACACATCCAAATTAGTTGTATTGTTATGGTCTTCAGGACCATCGGGGTTATCATCCTCTTTATACTCATAAGCACAGTTTGCTTCTGCCCCTTTTCTTTCATTATTGGGTGATTTATGATAAGTTCTACCAGATGCTTTGTTGTATGACATGTGTGGGCCTAATGGTTTTACATGATATCCTCTATGACCACTTCCTTGATCGCGACCACGACCACGAAATTGACCATAACCTTGACCACGTCCATTATTTCCTCTTTAATCATTATATGTTGCCACATTCGCTTCTGGGAATGAGGCGGTTCCAATAGGACGGGTCTCATGGTTTTTCATGAGGAGTTCGTTGTTTTGCTCAGCAACCAGTAAATATGAAATTAAATCACAATATTTCTTAAATCCCCTTTCACGATATTGTTGTTGCAAGAGCATATTAGAAGCGTGAAAGGTGGAGAATGTTTTCTCTAACATCTCCTTCATCAGTAATCTTTTTACCACATAGGGTTAATTGAGAGGTAATTTTAAACATAGTTGAGTTATACTCGCTTACAGACTTAAAGTCTTGAAACCTCAGATGAACTCACTCATAATGTGCCTTTGGCAATATCATAGTTCTTTGGTGATCGTAGCGATCTTTAAAAAATTTCAAGAGGATAAGTGGATCTTTTATTGTGAGGTATTCAATTTTTTCAAGGTCCTTAGCATCTAGATGTATTATGGCATCCAATACCCAATCAACAAACAATTTTTTTTTCTTTCGGAAATATTCAAAGCCAAAAACTCAAGTTTTGCAAGGTTTGATATGATTAACTATGATAAGATACAAGAGTTTAAAGTGTCAAAACTTCATATAGGATATTTGGGAAATCAGTAAATATTTATTTTTAAGTCAGCAAGAAGCTCGCGTCGCGGGACACATCCTCACGCCGCGAGGTAAGTATTTTTATTCAAAATAGGGGTATTTTCGTGTAGCGATATTAAGGACATCGCGTCGCGAAGATCGAATAAGAAACGGGGGTTTCAAACGATCTGCTCGCGTCGCGAAATTGGGTTGGTTTTCGCGCCGCGAGGTCGAACCAGAAACAAAATTCATCGGGTAGGGTTTTTGTGAAAACCAAGAAATTCCAGTTTAACAAATCATAAAATCATAAATCATGCAAACGATTTTGATAGGGATGTTAAGAGAAGAAATAGAAACAGATTGATTATAGATTAACAAATTTGCTGTATAAAGTTAAAACTGACCTCTTAGGGTAAAACCCTAGGTAGTTGGATGAATCTTTTAGTTTTTAGATGTTGGATTTTCTTCGCCGGATGATTTTGCCGTCGCCGATTCCGTCTTCGTCAAGAGCTTCGTGCTGATAACGTGTTATGAATATAACGATAATATAGAGAGAGACGAGATCGGGAGAGAGAGAGATATGAGAGCTTAAAGCTTATGTTATTATTCAATAGATGGTACATATTTATATACAGATATTACTTGTCCTCTAAGAAAGATAATGCACTATATGGTATACATCCATACCTTTAATAAAGGGATTGACATCCATACCAATTATATAATTATTCCATAACAGTATATAATAAGTTACCCGTTAACCATTTACCTAGATAATAGTTGTGAGCCTCACTTATCGGGTAACATTCTCTATCCTCAATATCACTCTTAACAAACTCTTGCCATGTTTATCCATTAACATTAAGGTTGGATACTAAACTAAAAGCTTATTCAATAAGTTAAGTCAAAGAGTTGACTATTATATGTATGCATTTACCGCGTAAAAGTAGTATAAACAATGCATTATATATCGAAATCACGAAAGATTAATAGATAAATAAAAGAATCATTAAAGAATTTTACATAATTGAATTATTTTCAAACTTTATAAATTTTATATAATTAGTTCATATTTCTTTAAAGTTATTTGTTATTTCTTTTAAATTATAATTAATTTATTTAAAAAAATAACAAAAATCTTATTAGATAAGTTAACTTAAAGGGTTGATTATTACATTTAAGTGTTTATAGAATAAACAAAGTATACACAACACTTTAAATACTAAATTCATTTAAAAATCGATAAATAAAAAAGAATTAATTTTTTTCACATAATTAACTAATTATATTACGTTTAAGAATCAATAAAATTGAAAAAGTAAAAATCAGTAAAAGTGGGAAAAAAGTGAAAAGGTAAAAATCAGTAAAAGGGTGTGAAGGTCAGAGAGTGAAGATCCGAAAACCAAGTGAGGAAGATTTGATCATCACGGGGAACGACATGAAACAACCGCCAAAGACATGCTCTTTGCCCAAGGCAAGAAGATATGTGAACAGTGGAGGCGTCAGCTATTTAGTTTACGTGATTGAAAGTCGAGGATAGGAAAAGAAGAAGACGGTACCCGACGTCCCTGTGGTGAGAGAGTTTTCGGATGTCTTTCCGGAAGACTTTCCGGGAGTTTCTTCGGAACGGCAAGTGGAGTTCGGGATTGATTTGGTCCCTAGAGCAGCGCCAGTGGCCAAAGCTCCTTACCGGTTGACACCTCTGGAGATGCAGGAGCTGTCAAGTCAACTGAAGTAGTTGTAAGGAAACGGGTTCATCTGCCCAAGCAGTTCACCTTAGGGAGCCCCTATATCTCCTCCTCGTGAAAAAGAAGGATGGCTCGATGCAGATGTGCATCGATTACCGTAATCTCAATAAACTCACTATGAAGAATCGATACCCGCTACCGAGGATCGATGATCTCTTTGATCAACTTCAGGGAGCCGCATGGTTCTCGAAGGTAGATTTTCGTTCTAGGTACCATCAAGTGAAGGTGAGAGAGGCGGGCATGCACAAGACTGCATTCAGGACGAGATACGGGCATTTTGAGTTCGTGATGATGCCTTTCGGGTTAACGAATGCACCGACGGTGTTCATAGACCTTGCGAACCGGGTCTGTAGGCCTATGTTGGATAGATCAGTAATCGTGTTCATAGATGATATACTGATTTATTCCATGTCAAAGGAGGATCACGTGAGGCATCTGACAGAGTTTTTGGAGACATTGAGAAGGGAAAAACTATACGCCAAATTCTCTAAATGTGACTTTTGGTTACAAGAGGTCCAATTCTTAGAACATCTTGTTAACCAAGAGGACATCAAGGTGGATCCAGCGAAGGTAGAGGCGGTGATGAAGTGGGAGATTTCGAAGACTCCCACCGAGATTCAAAGTTTTCTTTGGTTATCCTGGATATTACAGACGGTTTATCCAAGACTTTTCAAAAATAGCAGTACCCTTAACCAGACTCACGAGGAAGAACATGAAGTTTAGTTGGGGCGAGGAGCAGCAAATGACTTTCGAATTGTTGCGGGGAAGATTATGTGAAGCGCCAGTGTTGACGTTGCCAGAGGGGATTGAGGACATGACAGTCAACTGTGATGCCTCTTATCACGGGTTAGGTTGTGTGTGGATGCAGCGTGGGAAGGTAATAGCTTATGCATCTCGTCAGTTAAAGACGCATGAAGCAAATTACCTGACTCATGATTTGGAGTTAGCTGTGGTGGTGTTTGCACTAAAGACTTGGAGACACTATCTTTATGGCGTCAAGTGTACCGTATACACTAATCATAAGAGTCTTCGGTACTTTCTCGATCAGCCGAATCTGAATATGAGGCAGCAGCGGTGGCTAGATATGGTAATGGATTACGACTGTGAGATCCTATACCACCTAGGGAAGGCTAACATGGTGGCGGACGCTTTGAGTAGGAAGAGTCACAACATGGTGATACGGGTACCGTTGAAGAGGTTGACGGTGACGACTTCGTTGTTGGAGCTGATTAAGAGCTCTCAGGTTGAAGCTGTGAAAGAGAACCAAAAGAAAGAGAGGATTAAGGGTCAATTGGCCTAGTTGGTGACTGATAGCCGAAGGCTTTTGACTCGCTCGGGTCGTATCTGGGTGTCGGTGTTGTGTGAAGCGAGGCAGACCCTTTTGGATGAAGCACATAAATCCAAATTCTCTATTCACCCGGGAGCTACCAAGATGTATCGGGATTTAAAGACTGATGGTCGGGGATGAAGCGAGATGTGGCTCATTATGTGGAGAAGTTCCTGACTTGTCTGAGAGTTAAGGTAGAGCATCAGAGGCCTCACGGGAAGCTTCAGATTTTGGAGATTCCTGTGTAGAAGTGGGAATATATTACCATGGACTTGATCACGAAGCTACCTCGTATTCCTAGATATGTGGATGCCATTTGGGTGATCGTGGATCGGTTGACTAAGAGTGCTCATTTCATCGCCATCGATGAGAGTTCTTTGTCAGAAAAGTTAGCCGATATCTATGTCAAGGAAGTGGTGGCGAGGCATGGTGTACTAGTGACAATGATTTCCGGACGAGACGTGTGGTTCACATCACTGTTCTGGGGGAGATTTCACGAATATCAGGTACTAGACTACAGTTCAGCACCGCGTTGCATCCTCAGACAGATGGACAAAGCGAGAGGACGATTCAGACTCTCGAGGATATGTTGAGGGCATGCGTGTTGGATTTTAGCGGTAGTTGGGACGCCGATCTACCGTTGGCCGAATTCTCGTACATTAACAGTTACCATGCTAGTGTTCGCATGCCTCCTTATGAGATGATGTATGGAAGGAGGTGTAGAACTCCTATTTGTTGGGGGTGGCTAGCAGGAGTTGGGCAGTACAGAGATAGTTCAGAAGACGACGGAAAGCATCAAGATGATTCAGGAGCGATTGAGAACCGCCCAAAGTCGTCAGAAGAGCTATGCCGACAAGCATAGATCGGATTTAGAGTTTAGTGTGGGTGACAATGTGTTGCTGAAGGTATGGCCATGGAAGGAAGTGATCCGATTCAGCAAGAGGGGCAAACTCGATCCTAGATCTATCGGACCTTTCAAGGTGATCGCGTGTGTGAGTAAGGTGGCGTATAGGCTTGAGCTACCACCAGAGCTCAGTCAGATACACAACACCTTCCATGTATCTCAGTTGAGGAAATGTTAAGCTGATGAGTCAGCTCACATTATTATAGAGGTGTGCAAGTAGCGTGTATATAAGAGAGTAAGGTGTGCAATGTTAGGATTATGTGCAAGACAGTAACAGGGATTACCGTGTCCAATGTTATAAGACAATAGTAGGTCACACCGCTACACACCCAATTAGAGAACAGTTGGATTTGTCAGTTTGATGGAATAATTAATTAGTGTAAAATTAATTATTTGAGAGGAATAAATAATAAAAGTTATTTATTATTTATAGTTGATAAAATATCAGTTTGTATATTTTATCAGGTTAAATTAATTAACAATGAGTTAATTAATTAGTGGATTAATTAATAAAGAGTTTGAGTTTGGGTCTAATTATAGCCTAATGGGCTTAATTAGATGGGCTTTCTTGATGATGGGTATTACCATATTTAGTTCCTTAAATATGGTAAAGCCCTAGTCAGTTTTCATTCATTCATAATTAATCCTAAGATAAGCCAAAAACCTCTCAACTCTCTCTCTCTCTCTCTCTCCAAACCGTCGACCAGAAGAGAACTCCCGGCAGTCTAGCAGCCAGTCTCGTGCGGTGTCAGTAGTGGTGTATTCCCCGCTAGCAATTCGGAGAATTTTTTGCTAAAAGGTAAACACATCAAACATCCTCATATTATGTCTGTCAGGTTTTGGATTGGATCCTCCATTGGGAATCGAATTTAGTTTTTCCGCTGCGTGTTTGATTCATCGGTTCTCAACAGTGGTATTAGAGCCACTTCCTAAAACCTGCAGATCAGGTTTACCTGTTTATTAGGTTTGGTAAAAAATTTAATTTTATGGTTTATTTTTTTGTCGTTAAAATTAGATTTTTTTTCGTATAAACCTAATCGTGTGTGGAACGGCGGCAGTTAGCCGACCGAACCACCAGACCACCGTAAAACCACTGCCGGCGGCTATTCCCTCGACGCAACCACAAGCGCCGCACCACAGATGGTGGTCGCGGCTGTGGTCGATTACAACCATCGCACCACCAATTTGTGGTGGCGATGATGAACGATCAAGGCGGCGGTGGTGGTGGCAACTGCTGCTGCCGTCGTTGTTTAGATCGACCGCCATGCCACCGATTGTGGTGGTGGCAGCTATGGCGTTTTGCTGATTGAGACCGCCGGAGGCGGCGGTGGTGGTGGCGACTGCTGCTGCCGTCGTACTCCAGATCGACCGCCACGCCACCGTTCGTGGTGGTGGCGGCGATCGCGTTGTTGTCGATCGAGAAAGGTGGCAAGTGGCGGCGGTGGGTGTTTGTTTCTGCGATTGCCGGACGGTGATAGTGCCGGTGTTCGTACTGCCGCTGTCGCCGGAGACTACCAACCACCGATCGACGACCGTAAGGCGGATCGGTGGTGGCAGTCGGCGGCGATTAAGATCGCACCCACCGACGTGGCGATGGTGGTTTCTTTGTCGTTCGACCGAGAGTGGCGGCAGCGGTGGTTTTGGCTGCCGTTGTCGTCGATGATTGCAGTGGTGGCGTCTAGTTGCTCAACCACCGCACCGCGAATCCGAGCGGTGGTGATGGCTGGTCGGTTTTGCGATTCGCCGGAAACCGGCGATGGTGGTGGCAATTGCTGCCGCTGGCGTCGGAATTCCAGCCGACGGCAACGACCGTGATCGATTTCATGGTTGTTGTCGCCGGTGATGGCAATAGTCAAGGCAACGACGGTGGTGACACGGTTGTTGGTGGTGGCCGTTTGCTACTATCATCAATCGTGTCGATACACGAACGATAATTATCAGTTTGATGATGATATGCCACATTCGTAAGAGTTTCCGGTTAGGTTTTGGCGGATAAGGGTTTATCTTAAACCAGATAGGTTTAAAACCCTAGGGATTAATTTTGTTGATTATTAAATTAATTTAATTGTTTAATTAATTCAGTATAATTAAATGAAATCTAGTTAAGATTTTATTTTAGTGTCATAGTCAAACCCTTTGACCCGTGGTTGTGTTTTGATGATTGTACGTATATTTTATTTATTCGTGTTTGGTTACGGGAGGCCTGCGTGCCATTTACAACCTGCTTTTAATTGTAAAAATAATAAAAGAATCGAGACCCGAAGACGGAGCCAAGGAGACAATCATGGAGCTTGGAGCCAGTGGGAGCGTCGAGAAGATCCAACTTTGTGTTGTATTGTCACCTAGGGATAAGACCGTCGTTTTGTGTTGGCTCACGAAACGACAATAGTTTAAGGGTTTTTTACTATGACATATGTGCGTGATTGTTTATATTAAATTGAATTGCGTGGTTGTATAGTTACGTAATTATAAAAATTAAATATAAACGTTTTTAAATATTTTAAAAGGAAAAATGGATACAAATACAAAGTTTGTGTTTGGATCCAAGTTTTGAAAAACTGGCAATTTTAACCCTTATCAAAATCATAGATTAGTAAGTGCAACCCACTTTTAGGGGCACCTCCGGTGTAAGGTACATAGGGCGTTGTAAGTGAACACACTATGTGTTAGGATTGTGTGCGAGACAGTAACAGGGTTACCGTGTCCAATGTTATAAGACACTAGTAGGTCACACCGCTGCACACCTAATTGAGAACTTTTGTGTGTAAGAGATAATTGAGAAGAGAGAAATAAATAATTATAAGTTAATAATTATTAGAATTAATTAATCAGTAAATTAATTAATTAAGTGATTAATTAATTAAGGAATTAATTAAGAGATAATTATAAAAGGAATTGTAATCAAAATAAAACACCTGCCTTATCTATATCTATAAATAAAGGGTTAAAGGCTTAAAGTGTTTTTATCAGTTGATTAATCCTACAAAAATTACTCTCTCTCTCTCCCTCTCTCTAAAGTCGCCGCCGGCTCTCTCTCTCTCTCTCACACAACGATCGTTTTTCTCGATCAGTCACGGTGGTCTAGCAACCCTCTCGCGTGGTGTCAGTAGCGGTGTAACCCCTGCTTGCTTTCCGGAGAATTTTTCGCTAAAGGTAAATCATCAGACTCTCTTGATTGTATCTGATAGGTTTAAGTTGGGTGCGACTTTTGGGAATCGTCTTTGTTATCCGCTACGCACCGTTAGTGCCTACGGTTTCCAACAGTGGTATCAGAGCCACTTCTTAAACCTACAGATCAGGTTTATCTGTTAAAATTAGGTTTGTTAAAAATTCGATTTTGTGTAAACCTAAACGTTGGTGGAACGGCGGCAGTTAGCCGACCGAACCACCTGACCATCGTAAACCACCGCCGGCGACACCACAACTGGTAGCGGCCGGCGGCTGCCCACACAATGCAACCACAACCGCCGCACCACAGTTGGTGGTCGCGGCTGTGGTCGATAGCAACCACCGCACCACCGACTTGTGGTGGTGGTGGTGTCGATCAAGAACGAACCGCCACACCACCGTATGTGGTGGTGGCGGTGATGGTGGCATCGATTAGAGGCAAAAGCCACACCACAGCGATGGTGGTGGTGGCGATTGCTTGGTGAAACAACCACCAGCCGGCGGTGGTGGCTTGCCGCCGTCGTTGGTAGTGGTGGTAGTGGCATTCGGTTCGCCGGGGGGCGGCGGTGGTGGTGGCAGATGCTACTGCTGCTGCCGTCGTTGAAATCTCCACCACAGGCGACAGTGGTGGCTGATTTGCTGCTGCCGTCGTGGTGGTGATAGTGGTTTTGTTTTAACTCGCCGGAAAAACGAACGGCGGCGGTGGCGATAGCCGCTACCGTCGTCGACTGTTTTGTTTGATCACCGGAGCGGCGATGGTGGCCGATTGGTTGCCGTCGTCGCGGCAATGGTGGTGACGTCAAGCCGCTGCCATCGTTCGATGGTGTTAAGCGGCGGCAGCGGTGGCATAAGCTGCTGTTGTCGTCGCCGGCGATTAATTAGAGGGTGGTGGTGGTCGATAACCACCGCAATGGGGTATTGGGCACCGCCGGAATCGATTTCCGACCAAAGAAGGCGGCGGCGGTGGTGTTTGCACTGCTGCTGTCGCCGATATCTGATGAGAACCAGCTCGCGCCGCGAGTGGTGGCTTCGCGCCGCGAACAGCAGCTTCGCGCCGCGAGAAGCGATCTTCGTGCCGCGAGCAGTGGCTTATGGTGGTAGCTGTTGTTTTTCGGAACGCGGACCAGTGCGGGGGCGGTGGTAGGTAGCTGTTGCTGTTCGCGGAAGGTGATTTCAGGATAAGGGTTATCCAAACCAGATACGTTTGAAACCCTTAGGTGGCGTTTGGTTCGCTGGAATGTTTTTGAAGGAATTGGAATCCTGGAGGAATTGGAATCTTGAAGGAATTGGAATCCAATTCCATATTCTGTTTGGTTGGCAGGAAATGGAATTGAAATCGAATTCCATAATCTGTTTGGTTGGTAGAAATGTCTAATGGAATTGGAATTCAGATATGTTAAATGACAGAATTACCCTCTTTTTGTTCTTTTTTTGTTTTACTTTAGTTTGTTTTATAGGTTATATGTAAAAGTATATTATATATATATTCCATTTAATATACACATTTATGAATATTAATATAAATTATATTAATATATATTATATATTATATAATTTATAATAATATTTAATATAATATATATGTGTATGTATATATAATATTATATATTGTATATAGATTATATATATAAATTATAATATATATAAATAAATATATAATATATAAATTTTTTATTTATATAATATATATGTATATGTATATATAATATTAAATATTGTATATAGGTTATATATATAAATTATAATATATAATATATAAATTAAATATTTATATATATACACATATGTGTGTATTATATATATATTATTATATTATCTATATATAATTTATAATAATATTTAATATATATTGTATACTATATATGTATATTATTATATACTAAATATCGTATATAAGTTATATATATAAATTATAATATATATATATATATATAAAATATATATGTATAAAGTATATATTATATATATTATATATATATGTATATTATATATATAATTTATAATAATATTTAATATATATGTATATATATAATATTGTATATATATATTATAATATATAAATAAATAAATATATAATATATAAATTAAATACTGATATATATATATATATATTATATGTGCTTAGAAGGTATTAATGATTTGAGGGGTAAAAAGGTAATCTGTCAAATTCCCAAGTCTATGGAATTTGAAATCCTTCCATATGCTGAAGGATTCTAAAATCCCTTATCTGAGGGATTTCATTCCCTCCTGCAGATTCCAATTTCATCCTCAAAAGCCAACCAAACATGGGAATCCCTGGGAATTGGATTCCAATTCCCTCAGATTCCCAAGGATTCCAGCGAACCAAACGCACCCTAAGGATAATTTTATTATTGATTTTAATCTTTTTGATAAATTAGAAATTAAAATTATCCGTTTATGTCATAGTCAAACCCTTTGACCCGTGGTTGTGCTTTTATTTATACATACGTTCTTTTTATTATTGTTGGTTACGGGAGGCCTGCGTGCCATTTACAACCCGGTTTTGTAATGTAATTTTAAATAAATAAAATCAAGACCCGAAGACGGAGCCAAGGAGACAGCTATGGAGCTTGGAGCCAGTGGGAGCGCCGAGAAGATTTGTCCCTTAGGAATAAAGACCGTCGTTTTGTGTTGGCTCACGAAACGACAATAGTTAAGGGTTTTTGACTATGACATGTTTTAATTGTGTGGATGTTTATATTTAATAGTTATATAAATTGCGTGGTTGTTTTAGTTACGTAATTTCCTTTTAAATATAAACGGTTTTAAAACTAAATGTTTTAAAAGAAAAATTTGATACAAATACAGTTTGTGTTTGGATCCAAGTTTTTGAAAACTGGCATTTATAACCCTTGTTAAAATCATAGATTAGTAAGTGCAACCCACTTTAGGGGCACCTCCGGTGTAAGATACATAGGGCGTTGTAAGTGAACACACTATGAACGTCCGTGTTCAAACCGAAACCAGAGGGTGATAAAACTCTGCGAATTATCTCCGGGTGGTACCGGCCAGGGTTTGTCCAGGTCCCGGGTGGTGCAGTCTATTTTGGTAATTATTTATTCACCGGGTGGTACCAGGCCAAAATGCACTAGAGGGACTAAATATGCACGGATTAAATATCCGATGTCCCGACGATCTAGAAATCGTATTTTCGAATTAAAATGCGATTGGTATAGTCTTTACCTACCATAAATCGCATGAGTCGGTTTGACATGATCACATGCTTCCCGACACATGTGAAATATGGATTCTAGTCTAATAAATTTATTTTAAGGGTAATAATTTATTAGAGTTTTTTATAATTATAAACTAAGCTTGGAATTTTATTCTTTATTGTAAATGTCTTTTTCTGTAATCCCGTTTTATACCCCTGAGGAATCACTAAGACTCATCAATGGAAAATGGAAACTTACAGGACAAAATTTTCCAGTTTGGAAAATGCACCTTGATAATATCTTGCGTGCACAGGGTAAGTTTTACGTTTTAGAAAAACTTGTATCACGACCTAAGAGTAATTCTCCTGAAGAGGAATTTACTCAGTACTTCAAGTATATGGCAGATGAATCAGATGTCATGTCAATTCTAATTTTCTCTATATCGTCCGAGTTCACGGATAGATTGAGAGATAAATCTTGCCACGAGGTCGTGAAAGATATAGAAAGCCAGCTGGGATTCTATAAACATACGGGTAAGCTTTTGATCATGAAAGAGATACTTTCACTGAAGCTGGAAAAGGACCAGTCAGTTAAAGACCATCTTATGGAAATGAGGAGGCTCTTTAAATGCTTGACACGTTTGGGGTACAAGATGACTCAGGAAGAGTTAGTGTATCTCATGTGGTACTCACTCCCGAAGGAGATATGTGACACAACTAGTGCCTACATGAAAGAACCAAAGACTGACGTGGCAGCACTACATAAGAACATTTTGGCCAGTCTAGAGCCGAAGCCAGCACCTGCTGATCTCATGGATACTGATTGGATTGATGAGCTAGGGGATCTGAGTTGCCCAGAATGCGGTAGCAAGGATATTTGCGAGCACTCGATGAATATCGACCAGATAGAGATCGGTTTACCCGATGCTCCAGGTATCTTTATGATAGATTGCTTAATCACTTCTTATGAATCATGGGTAATTGATACAGGCAGTGGTAACCACATTTGTAATCATTTACGGGGATTCAATAGAAGAAAGACTTTGAGGAAGGACCGTTCGAACCTACGAGTTGGCGAAGGCACTCCGCTGATAGCTGAAGCTGTAGGATCTTATAGTCTTAGTTTACCCTCGGGTCTAGTTTTGGAACTGGATAATTGTTATTATATTCCAAACATGATTAAGAATGTTTTGTCTTTTGATTTGTTAGTAGACCAAGGTTTTTATTACAAGTATGATTATAAAATGATTTCTGTCTTTAAAAATAATATTTTCTATTTTAAAGCAACACCTGTAAATGGTCTATATACAGTAAATCTACAAAACAATAGTAGTGAAATCTATCATATAAGAAAACCATCCAAAGACATTGAGGATCAAACTTACCTCTGGCATTGTCGTTTGGGCCACATAAACAAGAAACGCGTTGAACTACTCCTAAAAGGAGGTTTTTTGGCACTTTCAATTATAAACCTTTTGATAATTGCGAATCTTGTTTATCTGGCAAAATGACAAAGCAACCTTTCAACAAAGAAAATGAAAGGGCTACTGACTTGCTAGAAATAATTCACACAGATGTGTGTGGACCATTTAGTCATGTGGCAAGACGAGGATACCGGTACTTCATTACCTTTACTGACGATTTCAGTAGGTATGGTTATGTCTACCTTATGAGACATAAATCTGAAAGCTTTGAAAGATTCAGAGAATTTCAGAATGAAGTACAAAATCAACTTGGCAGAAAGATCAAGTTTTTGCGGTCGGATCGCGGAGGCGAATATCTTAGTGATGAGTTTGACAATCATCTGATGGAGTGGGGGATTGTATCCCAACTCACACCTCCGTATACACCTCAGATGAATGGTGTGTCAGAAAGGAGAAATCGTACTTTACTTGACATGGTACGATCGATGATGTGTCACTCTACGCTGCCAATATCATTCTGGGGACATGCGCTCGAAACAGCAGCACATATACTGAACAGAGCGCCAACAAAGTCGGTAGAAAAGACTCCATATGAATTATGGAAGGGTAAGAAACCCAATATCAAGTAAAGTAATGGGTTATTTATTATTTATAGTTGATAAAATATCAGTTTGTATATTTTATCAGGTTAAATTAATTAATAATGAGTTAATTAATTAGTGGATTAATTAATAAGAAATTAATTAATAAAGAGTTTGAGTTTGGGTCTAATTATAGCCTAATGGGCTTAATTAGATGGGCTTTCTTGATGATGGGTATTACCATATTTAGTTTCTTAAATATGGTAAAGCCCTAGTCAGTTTTAATTCATTCATAATTAATCCTAAGAAAAGCCAAAAACCTCTCAACTCTCTCTCTCTCTCCAAACCGTCGACCAGAAGAGAACTCCCAGCAGTCTAGCAGCCAATCTCGTGCGGTGTCAGTAGTGGTGTATTCCCCGCTAGCAATTCGGAGAATTTTTCGCTAAAAGGTAAACACATCAAACATCCTCATATTGTGTTTGTCAGGTTTTGAATTGGATCCTCCATTGGGAATCGAATTTAGTTTTTCCGCTGCGTGTTTGATTCATCGGTTCTCAACATCCAAGTAGCGTGTATATAAGAGAGTAACTAGCCCTCATCTCCCACTTGTTGTCTACATCGATTTTTGAGAGAGAAGAGAGGGAGATTGGTGATTCTTAAAGCAATTAGGAGAGTGAAAGGGATCCTTGTGTCACACTCGTTCAATATAAAAGTTGTTGGTGATTTCGTGCAAGGTATGAATTCTATTCTTTTGGTTTTGGTTGTCAATTTGGGTTATGGGAGTTAGGGTTTATTTTGAGTTGAGATTGATTAATTGATGATCAATTGGGTGTTTGTTTGATGTTTTAGATGTTAAAGGTATGTTATAAGTCAATTTTATATGGTTTTGGGTATTAGAAATCGCCGGAAAAGGGTGCGGGAGGCCAAAACCCCGTCTTCCCGACGAGTACTTGCGGGTACTGTACGAAGGGAATCGGCGAGTAAGCCGCAGGTGGCAACTTGCCGGTGACCCACCGTTTAGTCTGGATGTTTTTGTGACTTTTTCGTGTGGGTCTGGTTTAGGGTTTTCTTTTATGGCCTTTCGTAAAGGATTGTTATATAAGGCTTTTGATGAATTTTGGGGACAATCGGGATGGTCTAGCTACGGCTAAGGCTTGTGGTTCAGGGTTGAGTGTTAAGGTGTCATTTTCGAATGGTTGTTCATATATGCCACCTATTGTTTTGTTATAAGTGATTAATATACTTTTGTGTGGTGTGTTGATACCAGTGTTTGTGACAATAATCAAGGTGAGTACATTAACCCTTTATATGTGGCTTCATGTACTGATTGCGTGATACGTGTTGTCGTTATAATGAGACTAGCTTGCATGTTTGGCCGTGCCTATTGTAGTGGTGGTGGCCACCGTGGGTATTGGTTGTGTGGTAGCCTAGTACCGAAGTCTAATGGTCCTTGATGGTAGAGAGCCGTAAGGACATTTATGTGTTGCATGACTAGTTCTCATTTGCGTATGTGATTTGGTTATATGTGGTTTATGTATATTGTGGTTTGTGTTCACTAAGCGTAAAGCTTAACCCGTTGTGGTTTCCTCTTTAGTTGCAGGTTCCTCTAGGAAGGAGAATGGAAAAGGTCTCACTAAACAAATTCACCCTAGATAGTTACCCTCAATAAATTAATCAATCCTTAATACTTAAGCACCATCATGAACTATTTACAAATCCTTTAACTATATAAATATATATTTTTTTAAATAATAAAAACACAGTTTTAGACCTAATTAATATAATTGTAGTTAATCACCTAACAAAACCCTCGACTTTTAGATTGAAAGGAGTCGTTAATCGGAAATTTTTTATTCCATGCAAATGGTAATTATTTTCAATACTTTCCTGGTATGAAAAAGTAATTTGATTTCATTCAACTTAGAGTCCGTATAAAAAAAATGGAAGGTATAGCATTTGTATCATTTGATGATTCACATGGATCATCAAATGATACAAGTCTTGGATAAGAATCTACACCGCATTGGAAAGCCCTTGTATGGGTATCTTATTTATATTGTTTAAAAATAAAAAATAAAGAGAATTTGTTGGAACATAAAAAGAATTTGTTGGAACATAAAAAATTATTCAGGCTGTGGATGATCAGATTTTGTTTTTGGTTGGATTGGTTAGACACTTGAGCTTCTGCAATCGTTTTTCTGGAGTTTTCCTTGTGGGAGCTAGACCGTTGACTGGTTTCTATCAGTGTTCTGAACTGATCACTTGGAACATTGAGAGTGATCCGTCATTGTTCTGGTTCTTGTGGATGCTAGCTCTTTGAGTGCTTTCTATCATTGTTCTGGCCTGATCATCTAGAACTTTGAGAGTTTTCAATCATTGTTCTGGAGTTATGGTTGTGAT
Source organism: Centaurea solstitialis (assembly GCA_030169165.1). NCBI lineage: Eukaryota > Viridiplantae > Streptophyta > Magnoliopsida > Asterales > Asteraceae > Centaurea > Centaurea solstitialis. The sequence continues at coordinate 54,412,323 of CM058043.1, forward strand.
CTAGACATTCGAGTGCCGATGATCATCTGTCTGATTGAGAAGGTTGATTCAGAGTTTGGTTGTGTTTCAGTTCTGAAGGTGTTCAGGAAATCGTCTTTCCTTGATTAGTTGAGAGATTAAAGAAGATTTGCATCTCTATCAGTATCATCTCCCTGTACTTTCATGATTATGGTGCCTCAGTGATCCAAGCTCTTACAGTTGTATACTTGTCAAGTTCAGAGTTCTTGAGCTGAATGTTTTCTGATGATAGTCAGACTCTTTGTTCTTTGATGTCCCTGATTCATACATCGAAGTGATTCGCACTTATTTCTATCCCACAGTGGGATGAACCAATTTGCTTGAGGGTCGGCGATTGGGTTCATGTAACATCCCAATTCCGTATTTATTTAATTTAATTAGTAGTTTATAATTGTTACTAATTAGGAAAAAAAATTGGGTTAGGATTAGTGGTGGGCTTAATTTAGTTAGACTTAGGCTAAAAGAAAGTCTGGCCCGATTAGTATATAAACATTAATCCCCTCTCTTTACCTCATTATTCACATTGATTTCTTGGAGAGAAAGAAAGAGAGAGAGAGAGAGAGAGAGAGAGAGAGAGAGAAAACCGAGAGGGATCAGCTGAGAAGGAGAGAGAGATCGGAGTCGGAAAGAAGCGGCGTAGAGTTCGGGTTACGATCGCGTAAGGTAAGGTTCTAATCTCGTTATTAATCTATTCGTAAGTTAGGGTTTTGATTTGTTGAGGTTTCGGGTTTGTTTATGGTTGGATTTTCGATGTAAATCGCATCTAGGACTAAATATTGTTGGGGTTTTGCTTTGAAATTGATTATAATGAATTTGGGGTTTTTTTTCGAAATTCCCGTCAGGATTGCGCAGTCGTGGGAGATCGGCTCGTTCTCCTTCGTTAACCGTCGGATCATCGTGAAATTTGGACAGCAGGTTCACGACTCATTGTTCTTCAATCTGACCGGAGGGATCGAGCATCGGAGCTCCAGTAAGGAGCAGAAACCAGTCGAAGTTGGATGATTTTCCAAGGAAGTGAATTCGGTAATTTGGGGATTTAAGCGGTGTGTGTAAGCGATTCTCGAAGGCAAACAACGGAGAATCAAGTGTAGTTTGTTAATAGATCTCAAGGTATGAATTCTAAACCCCTCTCTAATCGTTGGATGGTGTAGTCATCACGATTTGGGTCAAGTATGAGAGTTAGGGTTAAGTTTTGGGGACGATCCGAAGAGTGGGTAACCACTGAGGCCGGGTCGTGGGACGATCCGAAGAGTGGGTAACCACTGAGGCCGGGTCGTGGGACGATTCGAAGAGCGAGTAACGCTAAGGCCGGGTCGTGGGACGATCCGAAGAGCGAGTAACGCTAAGGCCGGGTCGTGGGACGACTCGAAGAGTGGGCAACCACTAAGGCCGGACTGCGGGGCAGTCCGAAGAGCGGGAAACCGTTAAGATGTTGATATGAGGTGATTGGTATGTGTGATTGTGATGGCACCGGTTGTGATATGTGCCCACGTGGCAGTGTGAAATAGGTATAGTGCTAGCTCACTAAGCGTTTTCGCTTACCCTTTCGTTGTTTACCTTTTTCCAGGATCTGGCTCAGGTGGATAAGGGCAAGGCCTCAGCTTGATTTTTCGGTGGAGGACGGTTCCGGTGACACCTTGACATCTTATGTTTTGGGTTTTATCTTAAGAAATAAATGGAATTTTTAGTTACTTATTTTTAGTTGACATTTATTGAGCCGGTTGGCCGTGAAAACGTATTTACTTCGTAATAAATTTATTTATTAAATTGTTTTTAGTTAAATATTTAAAAATCCCGTTTTTGAAAATTGGATGTTACAACTTGGTATCAGAGCCTAGGTTTAAGAGAATCAGCACACACGCTTGCGGGTGTGTGTGTGGTTGGACTTAAACTAGGAGATTTTGGGAAAAAGAAAATGGTCAAGGGTCGGAACTGTCAACGGAACTTCAAGATGGGGGTGAGTAGCACTATCTGTATTTGTTTATTTGTGCCATCAAAGTGATTATGTGTTAACTTTTGAATTGTGATTTTTGGCAACCCTTCTTGGGGTATGTTGGTAATTTATGTTTGTGGACTACCTACTTAGTCGATAGGATTGAGATTGATTTAGGATGGTATCAAACTCAAATGTAAACACCTCGAGAAGTCGGTAAAGGGTTACTGGACATGTTCTTGTTTGATTGTTGTCTAGTGATCTCAAGCCGGTTATCGATTTTCGGTTGGTTATAGCAGTACGGGCCCAAATAATAGTACTACTATAAACACCGGTGTAGATTTGAATTTGATTAAATCTTGGGAATCTCAATTTGATTGACGACAGTTAGGGAACCGATGAATGCTTGAGTTGTAAATACAATTGGATGAGGTTATTTGTTGCTTATGATACTGCATGAGAATGACTATATGAGGTTTAAACATGTGTTATGCACTTATATGTGTGGGGGCGTGATCTAGTCGTTAGGATTGCATGTGCACTAATGACTAGTGTTAAGTACTGCGTGAGCTTTAGCTATGATTAAAGGAGGGTGTGGTAGGACACTCTAGATGTGGATAGTGGAATGACCTCAAGTAGTATTGTTCCTAAATTACTTTGTTAAACATTTAGAAGGGTGACTTTAGGAGCACTCAACTGGTGAGAGTTGTTTAGACTGCTTATTTACACTCGGTGGATTATGAGCACCGGTACGGATTCCTTGTTTCTTCGTTACGTATATTCGTTTGCTAAATTTCCGTTGCGTTATTTGATACGTGTACGGACTCCTTATGTTTTCATTCGTGTCATTCGATCTATTCGTTCGTGCTTAATGTTCTTTGTTGATCAAGGTTATTGAGTGTTTCTATTAATTCAGTTGTTCGTTTGGTGGGACGTCTTCTTTCGAAATTTCATATAGAAACATGATTTTATAGTTATAAGTTGCTGGAATTTTTTTTGAAAATTTTGTGTTGCTTGTAAAAATCATAACTAATCGCTCGTTTATCGGATTTATACATACGATATGTTTTTAAAAACCCTAAGACGTCTACTACGATTTACTGTCACACGAACGACCTGTAATTTTTATGCTAAAGTGTCCAAAATTTGAGTTTTCCGAAACAGCTCCTGTTTTAGACGAAAATAGCGCAACCATTTTCAAAAAAATTCGCACAAGACTCGATTTAAGCCCGATTCAGTCCATTCTTGATTCGTTGGTGGAATCCTAACACGCTGATCTAAAACTTTCATTTAGGTATGTTTTTCTAAACCCTATTGTAAACATGTTAAACTGTTCGATCTCTAAACTTGTTAAATGCTAAAAAATTGTACGTCTCGATTTCTAAAAGCCGTGTTATAGTTTTCGTTCGGATTCGATTCTTGACAGGATGTTGAGGCATCCTGAGGTTTTGTAAAAGGGTTGGTTGCGTGGTTTGGGTTCACTATGGGTTGAGTTTAGCCTAAAGAGTTGGTTTGGAGTCGGATTGCGCTATAGGTTAGTTAAACCTATAGACCTGTAGAGTCAGTGTGGAGAGCAGTGGGCTCGTTAGAACACTCAGTCGGTTGACTATGATCTTAGAGCAGTACGGTTGAGAATACGTTAGTGCATGTCGTAGGGCATGGTTCTAGGTGAATATCTTGTTGGATATAGTTTTTGGTGGTCAATAGAGGGAGGGGGTCTTACCTAGAGACAGTAAGCCATGACTCAAGGATAGATGTTTATGTTAAGGTTGGAGAGACACTCCAGTAGTTGTGGGTAGGTTAGACTTTTTAGTTGGAGAGAGATGTTGTCGGATGATAGACTTGAAGATCGAGACAGATCTAGCGGTTAGGAATCTGGAGGCCAAGGTCTGCAGCAGAGACGGGACCGAAGACGCAGCTACGTTGACGTCGAAGCATTCCCAAATGCCCTGCCTAAGGGAAAGAAGGACTGGTGATTGTCTACGTGTTAAATACCAGGAGCGGAGGACGCTCCCTACGCCAATATGGGTTTTGAAGGTAGTTGTTAATTTCTTCTTGGAAGAATAGATAAGGATAAGAGGAGCTTGGAGCCGCGTTTGGATGGGTTAGCATCCTCAACTCGAGGTTATTCTAGGTGGCTGCTTAGAGACCAGTGTTTGTTGTTTATAGAGTTTATAACCGAGAAGATCCAGGAGGCCAGTTGGTTCGTACCCAAGGCCCAAGTGGGGGAGGGATAGTTGGTCGTGTACGGCGAAAGAGAGCGAACCAAGATGACGTTCTGTTCAGTCGCGATGAGGAGACGGTACCTGTCGCGTGATTGCACGGGTTATTTAGCTTACGCCTTAAGCAATCAGTCGAGAGGAAGTATCGGTAGTCAGTGAACCTTCGGGCGTGCTTTCGGGAGATCTATCGGGATTTCGACCGGTAGACATGTTGAGATTAGGTTCGACTTGATGCTCGGATTAGCATCAGTTGCGGGGACCCCAGTCGTTTAGCATCACTTGAGCTCTAAGAACTAGCAGGCTGCTTAAGCCTTCAGGGGAGAAAGGTTACCCATTGAGTAGCTAGTTTCGGGGTTCGCCATCTAAGGGTCGTGGAGAAGAAGAACAGGGGTCATCGCATGGGTAGTGGTTAGCAAAAACTCACTCGGGTTATCACCAGGAGTAGGTATCCCTTACCTAAAAATTTGTAATTTGTTTGAGCAGTCTCAGGAAGCAGCGTGGTTTCAAGTTTGATTCTCTTCGATTTAGCACCAGATGAGGTGGAGGAGGGAGACATCCACAAGGCAGCGTTCAGAGTCGGATGCGGGCATGGTGAGTTCTTAGCGAGGCTTTCCGGCCTCGCTGCTGCCCAACTACTTCTAGTGGATTGATGAACCAGGTCTATAGGCAGACGCTTGATAGAACGGTGTTAGTTTTTTCTAATGTTATTGTAGGAAAGCGTGGAACGGATGCTCGTTCGTACGAAGTTGTTGATGTTACAGTATTTGAAGTTGGAGGAAGTTAGGTACAGGGGATTTGTGGAGGTCGAGTTGTGATCCAGACTAGTCTTACTTGACACTTGTGTTTCCTACACTGGTAGTTACACTCGTAGGCTTCAAGGGTCGAGTGGGGACTATCGAGATAAGGTTTTTGGGGTGCAGAATAGCAATCGGCATTCGAGATTTGCAGCGAAGTTGTGTGAGACGTTGATTGATGCCTTCCAGGGGCGCCAAGGAGATGATGCGCATTACGATGCATCACTTTTTGGTTAGGTAGTGTTGTTACGTAGATGTATAGGGATCGGAAGACCGATTACTGGTGGTCGGAAATGAAGCGCGATGTGGCCGATATGTAGAGTCGTGTTCGACCAGTCTGAAGGTGGAATGGCAGCATCGTAAGGGTTCCGAGTGGATTTAGGAGCCAGAAGCTGAAATACGGGAGTAGTATCCAGAATTGTTTTCAGATTGATTTCGGGGACGAAATCCGTGTAAGTGGGGGAGAGTTGTAACATCCCAATTCCGTATTTATTTAATTTAATTAATAGTTTATAATTGTAACTAATTAGGAAAAAAATTGGGTTAGGATTAGTGGTGGGCTTAATTTAGTTAGACTTAGGCTAAAAGAAAAGTCTGGCCCGATTAGTATATAAACCTTAATCCCCTCTCTTTACCTCATTATTCACATTGATTTCTTGGAGAGAAAGAAAGAGAGAGAGAGAGAGAGAGAGAGAGAGAGAGAGAAACCGAGAGGGATCAGCTGAGAAGGAGAGAGAGATCGGAGTCGGAAAGAAGCGGCGTAGAGTTCGGGTTACGATCGCGTAAGGTAAGGTTCTAATCTCGTTATTAATCGATTCGTAAGTTAGGGTTTTGATTTGTTGAGGTTTCGGGTTTGTTTATGGTTGGGTTTTCGATGTAAATCGCATCTAGGACTAAATATTATTGGGGTTTTGCTTTGAAATTGATTATAATGAATTTGGGGTTTTTTTCGAAATTCCCGTCAGGATTGCGCAGTCGTGGGAGATCGGCTCGTTCTCCTTCGTTAACCGTTGGATCATCGTGAAATTTGGACAGAGGCTTCACGACTGATTGTTCTTCAATCTGACCGGAGGGATCGAGCATCGGAGGCTCCAGTAAGGAGCAGCAACCAGTCGAAGTTGGCTGATTTTCCAAGGAAGTGAATTCGGTAATTTGGGGATTTAAGCGGTGTGTGTAAGCGATTCTCGAAGGCAAACGACGGAGAATCAAGTGTAGTTTATTAATAGATCTCAAGGTATGAATTCTAAACCCCTCTTTAATCGTTGGATGGTGTAGTCAAAACAATTTGGGTCAAGTATGAGAGTTAGGGTTAAGTTTTGGGGAGGTAATTACATGAACACGGATTTGGGTGTAATTGATTAGTGTTTTGGTGTAATTAATGTCATGTGATTGTGTATAATCGTTATGGGACATTGTATGAACTTGAGTTCGATGGTTTCGGTCAAAATTGGAGTTGTAGGTAAAAACCCTCGTTGGTAGTCACAACCCGCGTCTTCCGTTTTGAGTCCGTTTTAAACCGTTTGGTCGAGGTAGCTTATGGGACTTCTTAAGAACTTATTTAGGCAACTTTTAGGGCTGTTTCAAGGTCCTAACTTTAGTTGTAAATTTTTACAAACACAGGATGTCGGTTTGAGGGACCGTGCAAGTTGCGTGCTTTTGATATCTTTGCGGTCCAGGTGAGTTACACTGTACTTGTTTTATATTGTTTCGTGTGTATGTATGCATGATTGTGTGTGAAGGGAACCACATGCCCTTGATGAGTTGTGGGGGCAGATCCGTGTCCTAAGCAAGCGGAAATTTATATTCTCATGAGAATGACTTATTATTTGGTTGAGTCAATTTTATTTTTGTGAGTGGGTTTTACGTGCGTTGTGTTATAGCTTGCAAATATATGTATGTATGTTGATGTGTTTGATGAGGCCGGGTCGTGGGACGATCCGAAGAGTGGGTAACCACTGAGGCCGGGTCGTGGGACGATCCGAAGAGCGAGTAACGCTAAGGCCGGGTCGTGGGACGATCCGAAGAGCGAGTAACGCTAAGGCCGGGTCGTGGGACGACTCGAAGAGTGGGCAACCACTAAGGCCGGACTGCGGGGCGGTCCGAAGAGCGGGAAACCGTTAAGATGTTGATATGAGGTGATTGGTATGTGTGATTGTGATGGCACCGGTTGTGATATGTGCCCACGTGGCAGTGTGAAATAGGTATAGTGCTAGCTCACTAAGCGTTTTCGCTTACCCTTTCGTTGTTTACCTTTTTTCCAGGATCTGGCTCAGGTGGATAAGGGCAAGGCCCCAGCTTGATTTTTCGGTGGAGGGCGGTTCCGGTGACACCTTGACATCTTATGTTTTGGGTTTTATCTTAAGAAATAAATGGAATTTTTAGTTACTTATTTTTAGTTGACATTTATTGAGCCGGTTGGCCGTGAAAACGTATTTACTTCGTAATAAATTTATTTATTAAATTGTTTTTAGTTAAAATATTTAAAAATCCCGTTTTTGAAAATTGGATGTTACAACTTGGTATCAGAGCCTAGGTTTAAGAGAATCAGCACACACGCTTGCGGGTGTGTGTGTGGTTGGACTTAAACTAGGAGATTTTGGGAAAAAGAAAATGGTCAAGGGTCGGAACTGTCAACGGAACTTCAAGATGGGGGTGAGTAGCACTATCTGTATTTGTTTATTTGTGCCATCAAAGTGATTATGTGTTAACTTTTGAATTGTGATTTTTGGCAACCCTTCTTGGGGTATGTTGGTAATTTATGTTTGTGGACTACCTACTTAGTCGATAGGATTGAGATTGATTTAGGATGGTATCAAACTCAAATGTAAACACCTCGAGAAGTCGGTAAAGGGTTACTGGACATGTTCTTGTTTGATTGTTGTCTAGTGATCTCAAGCCGGTTATCGATTTTCGGTTGGTTATAGCAGTACGGGCCCAAATAATAGTACTACTATAAACACCGGTGTAGATTTGAATTTGATTAAATCTTGGGAATCTCAATTTGATTGACGACAGTTAGGGAACCGATGAATGCTTGAGTTGTAAATACAATTGGATGAGGTTATTTGTTGCTTATGATACTGCATGAGAATGACTATATGAGGTTTAAACATGTGTTATGCACTTATATGTGTGGGGGCGTGATCTAGTCGTTAGGATTGCATGTGCACTAATGACTAGTGTTAAGTACTGCGTGAGCTTTAGCTATGATTAAAGGAGGGTGTGGTAGGACACTCTAGATGTGGATAGTGGAATGACCTCAAGTAGTATTGTTCCTAAATTACTTTGTTAAACATTTAGAAGGGTGACTTTAGGAGCACTCAACTGGTGAGAGTTGTTTAGACTGCTTATTTACACTCGGTGGATTATGAGCACCGGTACGGATTCCTTGTTTCTTCGTTACGTATATTCGTTTGCTAAATTTCCGTTGCGTTATTTGATACGTGTACGGACTCCTTATGTTTTCATTCGTGTCATTCGATCTATTCGTTCGTGCTTAATGTTCTTTGTTGATCAAGGTTATTGAGTGTTTCTATTAATTCAGTTGTTCGTTTGGTGGGACGTCTTCTTTCGAAATTTCATATAGAAACATGATTTTATAGTTATAAGTTGCTGGAATTTTTTTTGAAAATTTTGTGTTGCTTGTAAAAATCATAACTAATCGCTCGTTTATCGGATTTATACATACGATATGTTTTTAAAACCCTAAGACGTCTACTACGATTTACTGTCACACGAACGACCTGTAATTTTTATGCTAAAGTGTCCAAAATTTGAGTTTTCCGAAACAGCTCCTGTTTTAGACGAAAATAGCGCAACCATTTTCAAAAAAATTCGCACAAGACTCGATTTAAGCCCGATTCAGTCCATTCTTGATTCGTTGGTGGAATCCTAACACGCTGATCTAAAACTTTCATTTAGGTATGTTTTTCTAAACCCTATTGTAAACATGTTAAACTGTTCGATCTCTAAACTTGTTAAATGCTAAAAAATTGTACGTCTCGATTTCTAAAAGCCGTGTTATAGTTTTCGTTCGGATTCGATTCTTGACAGGATGTTGAGGCATCCTGAGGTTTTGTAAAAGGGTTGGTTGCGTGGTTTGGGTTCACTATGGGTTGAGTTTAGCCTAAAGAGTTGGTTTGGAGTCGGATTGCGCTATAGGTTAGTTAAACCTATAGACCTGTAGAGTCAGTGTGGAGAGCAGTGGGCTCGTTAGAACACTCAGTCGGTTGACTATGATCTTAGAGCAGTACGGTTGAGAATACGTTAGTGCATGTCGTAGGGCATGGTTCTAGGTGAATATCTTGTTGGATATAGTTTTTGGTGGTCAATAGAGGGAGGGGGTCTTACCTAGAGACAGTAAGCCATGACTCAAGGATAGATGTTTATGTTAAGGTTGGAGAGACACTCCAGTAGTTGTGGGTAGGTTAGACTTTTTAGTTGGAGAGAGATGTTGTCGGATGATAGACTTGAAGATCGAGACAGATCTAGCGGTTAGGAATCTGGAGGCCAAGGTCTGCAGCAGAGACGGGACCGAAGACGCAGCTACGTTGACGTCGAAGCATTCCCAAATGCCCTGCCTAAGGGAAAGAAGGACTGGTGATTGTCTACGTGTTAAATACCAGGAGCGGAGGACGCTCCCTACGCCAATATGGGTTTTGAAGGTAGTTGTTAATTTCTTCTTGGAAGAATAGATAAGGATAAGAGGAGCTTGGAGCCGCGTTTGGATGGGTTAGCATCCTCAACTCGAGGTTATTCTAGGTGGCTGCTTAGAGACCAGTGTTTGTTGTTTATAGAGTTTATAACCGAGAAGATCCAGGAGGCCAGTTGGTTCGTACCCAAGGCCCAAGTGGGGGAGGGATAGTTGGTCGTGTACGGCGAAAGAGAGCGAACCAAGATGACGTTCTGTTCAGTCGCGATGAGGAGACGGTACCTGTCGCGTGATTGCACGGGTTATTTAGCTTACGCCTTAAGCAATCAGTCGAGAGGAAGTATCGGTAGTCAGTGAACCTTCGGGCGTGCTTTCGGGAGATCTATCGGGATTTCGACCGGTAGACATGTTGAGATTAGGTTCGACTTGATGCTCGGATTAGCATCAGTTGCGGGGACCCCAGTCGTTTAGCATCACTTGAGCTCTAAGAACTAGCAGGCTGCTTAAGCCTTCAGGGGAGAAAGGTTACCCATTGAGTAGCTAGTTTCGGGGTTCGCCATCTAAGGGTCGTGGAGAAGAAGAACAGGGGTCATCGCATGGGTAGTGGTTAGCAAAAACTCACTCGGGTTATCACCAGGAGTAGGTATCCCTTACCTAAAAATTTGTAATTTGTTTGAGCAGTCTCAGGAAGCAGCGTGGTTTCAAGTTTGATTCTCTTCGATTTAGCACCAGATGAGGTGGAGGAGGGAGACATCCACAAGGCAGCGTTCAGAGTCGGATGCGGGCATGGTGAGTTCTTAGCGAGGCTTTCCGGCTTCGCTGCTGCCCAACTACTTCTAGTGGATTGATGAACCAGGTCTATAGGCAGACGCTTGATAGAACGGTGTTAGTTTTTTCTAATGTTATTGTAGGAAAGCGTGGAACGGATGCTCGTTCGTACGAAGTTGTTGATGTTACAGTATTTGAAGTTGGAGGAAGTTAGGTACAGGGGATTTGTGGAGGTCGAGTTGTGATCCAGACTAGTCTTACTTGACACTTGTGTTTCCTACACTGGTGGTTACACTCGTAGGCTTCAAGGGTCGAGTGGGGACTATCGAGATAAGGTTTTTGGGGTGCAGAATAGCAATCGGCATTCGAGATTTGCAGCGAAGTTGTGTGAGACGTTGATTGATGCCTTCCAGGGGCGCCAAGGAGATGATGCGCATTACGATGCATCACTTTTTGGTTAGGTAGTGTTGTTACGTAGATGTATAGGGATCGGAAGACCGATTACTGGTGGTCGGAAATGAAGCGCGATGTGGCCGATATGTAGAGTCGTGTTCGACCAGTCTGAAGGTGGAATGGCAGCATCGTAAGGGTTCCGAGTGGATTTAGGAGCCAGAAGCTGAAATACGGGAGTAGTATCCAGAATTGTTTTCAGATTGATTTCGGGGACGAAATCCGTGTAAGTGGGGGAGAGTTGTAACATCCCAATTCCGTATTTATTTAATTTAATTAATAGTTTATAATTGTAACTAATTAGGAAAAAAATTGGGTTAGGATTAGTGGTGGGCTTAATTTAGTTAGACTTAGGCTAAAAGAAAAGTCTGGCCCGATTAGTATATAAACCTTAATCCCCTCTCTTTACCTCATTATTCACATTGATTTCTTGGAGAGAAAGAAAGAGAGAGAGAGAGAGAGAGAGAGAGAGAGAGAAACCGAGAGGGATCAGCTGAGAAGGAGAGAGAGATCGGAGTCGGAAAGAAGCGGCGTAGAGTTCGGGTTACGATCGCGTAAGGTAAGGTTCTAATCTCGTTATTAATCGATTCGTAAGTTAGGGTTTTGATTTGTTGAGGTTTCGGGTTTGTTTATGGTTGGGTTTTCGATGTAAATCGCATCTAGGACTAAATATTATTGGGGTTTTGCTTTGAAATTGATTATAATGAATTTGGGGTTTTTTTCGAAATTCCCGTCAGGATTGCGCAGTCGTGGGAGATCGGCTCGTTCTCCTTCGTTAACCGTTGGATCATCGTGAAATTTGGACAGAGGCTTCACGACTGATTGTTCTTCAATCTGACCGGAGGGATCGAGCATCGGAGGCTCCAGTAAGGAGCAGCAACCAGTCGAAGTTGGCTGATTTTCCAAGGAAGTGAATTCGGTAATTTGGGGATTTAAGCGGTGTGTGTAAGCGATTCTCGAAGGCAAACGACGGAGAATCAAGTGTAGTTTATTAATAGATCTCAAGGTATGAATTCTAAACCCCTCTTTAATCGTTGGATGGTGTAGTCAAAACAATTTGGGTCAAGTATGAGAGTTAGGGTTAAGTTTTGGGGAGGTAATTACATGAACACGGATTTGGGTGTAATTGATTAGTGTTTTGGTGTAATTAATGTCATGTGATTGTGTATAATCGTTATGGGACATTGTATGAACTTGAGTTCGATGGTTTCGGTCAAAATTGGAGTTGTAGGTAAAAACCCTCGTTGGTAGTCACAACCCGCGTCTTCCGTTTTGAGTCCGTTTTAAACCGTTTGGTCGAGGTAGCTTATGGGACTTCTTAAGAACTTATTTAGGCAACTTTTAGGGCTGTTTCAAGGTCCTAACTTTAGTTGTAAATTTTTACAAACACAGGATGTCGGTTTGAGGGACCGTGCAAGTTGCGTGCTTTTGATATCTTTGCGGTCCAGGTGAGTTACACTGTACTTGTTTTATATTGTTTCGTGTGTATGTATGCATGATTGTGTGTGAAGGGAACCACATGCCCTTGATGAGTTGTGGGGGCAGATCCGTGTCCTAAGCAAGCGGAAATTTATATTCTCATGAGAATGACTTATTATTTGGTTGAGTCAATTTTATTTTTGTGAGTGGGTTTTACGTGCGTTGTGTTATAGCTTGCAAATATATGTATGTATGTTGATGTGTTTGATGAGGCCGGGTCGTGGGACGATCCGAAGAGTGGGTAACCACTGAGGCCGGGTCGTGGGACGATCCGAAGAGCGAGTAACGCTAAGGCCGGGTCGTGGGACGATCCGAAGAGCGAGTAACGCTAAGGCCGGGTCGTGGGACGACTCGAAGAGTGGGCAACCACTAAGGCCGGACTGCGGGGCGGTCCGAAGAGCGGGAAACCGTTAAGATGTTGATATGAGGTGATTGGTATGTGTGATTGTGATGGCACCGGTTGTGATATGTGCCCACGTGGCAGTGTGAAATAGGTATAGTGCTAGCTCACTAAGCGTTTTCGCTTACCCTTTCGTTGTTTACCTTTTTTCCAGGATCTGGCTCAGGTGGATAAGGGCAAGGCCCCAGCTTGATTTTTCGGTGGAGGGCGGTTCCGGTGACACCTTGACATCTTATGTTTTGGGTTTTATCTTAAGAAATAAATGGAATTTTTAGTTACTTATTTTTAGTTGACATTTATTGAGCCGGTTGGCCGTGAAAACGTATTTACTTCGTAATAAATTTATTTATTAAATTGTTTTTATTTAAAATCTTTAAAGATCCCGTTTTTGAAAATTGGATGTTACAGTTCAGCGGCTAACTGTTTGTGCTTGAGTCCGTTGTGTCTGCTGTTCATTTGATACAGAAGTTTGAGAGTTCGTTTTAAGGGGAAGCTTGGAATATGCAACGTAGTTGTGCACTACTAAAGTTTTCTTACAAAAGCAGGGGGAGAAGATCAGAGATGCTTCTTTATAAAACTTTAGGGGGAGATTGTTAGGACATAAAATATCCTAATATGTGAAAGTTTTATAGAGAATCAATTTTGTGTAAATAATGGAAAGTGAGGGCTTAAAGTGTAAATTGTTGTATAGATAGAGGGGTTATTGTGTAGAGGTATATATAGAGATGGAGTGGCAATTGAGAGAGTGATGAGAGTCGTCTAAGAGATTGAGTGTGTGTAATTGTAGGTGTTTTGTACTTTCTCTCTCTTTCCTCCATGGATGAATAATATGATGGCTTCATGATCTCTCTCTCCTCCTAATTTGCTTTGATTTCATGTTCTAACAATATCTCGCCGACTGTTGTTGAGCCAACAACACAAGCCCTCACAACTTCCAAACACACTAAGATTTATATATAATCATCCAAGTATTACATTGATTGCACAAGAGTGTTCCTTATTTATATTCATAAATCTTAGCATTTCATTTATGTGAGTTACACAACACACCTTCCTCTTGTTTAGGCTAAGAAAATAATATTATTCGTTATACCAAGGTTTGTGTTCTATCTCATAGATCACCTTAATTATAGTGAAGCGACATCTCAAAAGGGTCTAGGGGAACATGAATTACCCAAGTTAGTGAGCCTCTATAAACGACAGTGCCTGTATCTCTAGTCCCAACTTTACATTCAGCATTATCTGTTGGAAAAATTATGGATTAGGAAATTTCAATTAAACATTTAAATAACCAAATCTTTATCTACTGAAACAAACAGGAAAACTCCACTTATAAATACTTGATGGATAATGGCTCAATAATTAATAACCATATATGTATAATTAATTCTTCAAGTGGTGGAAAGCTAGGTGACGTAACTAAAATCCTTTGCATGGCTAAACAAAAACATCACAATTCATATAAATATATATGTATATATATTTCACAGTGCATTAAAACAAAAAAGAGTCAAATACATATTATATATTCATACGAACAGTAGCAACTAAAGAAGACAAACAGAATTAACCAATCGTCCTAGTAAAACGATAAATCCTTCTCGATTATATCGTCACAGAATGGAGTAGAAATCAGAGTGTTCACTCTAGTGAACTGAAATTAAACTTCGAAACAAAAACATAAAACCAACCTGATGATTTAGTTCAGAAATTGTAGGGATGAAACTGCATGGATAAACCTGTCCTTAAAGGTTTTATACGTCTGCTCCGTAATCGTTGTGAGCCTCGGGATGCAAAGCCCAGGATTTGATGCAGTTAAAGGGTTCGAATGATTGACAACGACAATCTCAAACAAAGCCAATTGATGCAGAAAAAAATAGAGAAGTAGAAGCTCTTTTTTCAGAAACGGGAGGGAGAAGAAGCTATGATTTTTTGTGTGTCTTTGGGGCTGAGTTTAACCCACTATTTATAAGCCAAAAATCCCTGAAATTAGGAGCTTCTTCCCAACGTTTAGGAGCCATATCTTTATCAGTTGAAGACTTATTCTTGACTGGATAATAACAAAAATTATGGAAGGATAAAAACAATTTAATTTTCATAATTTTCTGTTGATAAACACATGCTCCAGAATTTCTAGAAACTCCCTCTCGTTTCCTAATAGAGCTTATCCAAAAAGATACTCGGAGCTTGAGATGAGGCTCCTCATCTCCGATGGCAAATGTACGACGGCCTTGGCCACGACTAAGGCTACTCCCGCGTGCATTGCACTTCTTTAACACCCCCACCATAAGTCCAACGTGATACTTGAAACCCACTCATAAGAAGGGAGTTATAAACCCTTTCCAACTTCTCTTTTCTATCTATGTGGGATGGAAGAAAAATTCCAACCTCACTAATTTCCAACAATCCCCCACCAGGTTGGAAAGTTTTCTGACATTCTTAGAAAGATGATGTTACAACAGTATCACTGTGATTAAACTCTGTTTGATGTAAAATTACAAGAAGTAATCAATTCAATGGTGTCCTTTGGACTTAAACCGTGAATCTTTAGATCACTTCGGTTTTCTTACACACACCATCTTACATCTGCTTTCTCACTGAGCGCTAATACGCCTGTGCGCTTAAATCCTTTTCATGACCTTTTAAAAGATAAACCACTAATCTTTATTTGAGGCGGCACCACCCCTTGGTCATATAGGGAAAATTCTATAACATCTTCGTTGCTAAGATGCCTCTGAATTTTGTTGAGAGTTTTCACTCAACCTTGTTCTCGGCAACACCGCACTATCTGCTACCTTACATGAATCTATCAGTAGATAGCACCTTCCATCAGTCATATGACTTGTTGTTACCCATTAAACTTGAAAGATAGGAGCACTAAATTCAAGTTGGGTTTTCCATCACTGACTAATCCTTCGTGGTTTCAGACCCATGTCTCTGGTAGTTGATCCTATCAAGTCTCTCGTCAGAGGCTTGGTCAAAGGATCTGCCAAGTTTCCACACGACTTGACGTACACAATGCTTAAGGTACCATTTCCTATCAGTTGTCTCACATAATTATGTCGGAGACCTATGTGTCGCGACTTTCCATTGTATATCGAGTTGTATACTTTTGACAGTGTCGCCTCACTGTCACAATACATCGGAATTGATGGAGTTGGATGAGGCCAGAAATGAAGATCTATCAATAGATCTCTAATCCATTTTGCCTCTTTTCCTGTTGCATCCAGGGCAATGAACTCGGCTTCCATAGTCGAGTGAGTGATACAAGTTTGTTTCTTGCTTGCCCAACAAATCGCCCCCGCAGCCAATGTATAAATCCATCCACTTGTGGATTTAGAGTCATTAGAGTTATCTATCCAACTGGCGTCTGTATATCCCTCCAAAATTCCTGGATGTGTTTTGTATGTCAACTCTAAATCACTGGTTCTCTTTAAGTATCCGAGTACTCTTCCAATCGCCTTCCAGTGATCTGGTCCCGGATTTCTTGTAAATTGACTCAGTCTACTCACAGCGAAAGCAATGTCGGGTCTAGTGTAGTGCATTGATCCGTATTTGTAGAAGCTTTCATTTTCGTGCTTATCTTAATTGTTGGTTTAGTTTATGCATGGCGAAAGGGGGCATTGGAATGGTCTTAGCTCCCGAATATTCAGACAATAAAAAGAAAAAGGAAAAAATTGAGATAGTTATGAATTCCATTGAGTTTCCCTTATTTGATCGAACAACCCAAAATTCAGTTATTTCAACTACAGTAAATGATCTTTCAAATTGGTCAAGACTCTCTAGTTTATGGCCATTTCTCTATGGTACCAGTTCATACATCATGCATCCTATAGCACTAGCATATTCTAGTTGAGCCACTGCTCTACCAGAATATTTTTCAAGTTTCACACTTGAATCAAAAGGAGTGTTAAACTCTTTTATGTTCAAGTGTTGAAACTTAGTCAGAATCTTCTCTATGTAGTGCGATTGATTTAGAGATATTTCAGATTCTGATCTCCTAACTTTTATACCAAGAATGGTATCTACTTCCCCAAGATCTTTCATCTTAAAGTTTGAGGATAAGTAGTCTTTAGTTTCGAGAATTCCGGCCAGATTGGTTCCGATTATCAACATATCATCTACATATAGACAGATCACCACAGTGAATTCTTTCGTGTATTTTGAATAAATACACTGATCAGCCCCATTGTGTCTGAATCCGAAAGATGTGACCGTAGCATCAAATCTTTCGTGCCACTGTTTGGGGGCTTGTTTTAACCCGTATAGAGATTTGACAAGTCTACACACTTTGTTCTCTTGTCCAGGTACAACAAACCCTTTGGGTTGATCCATATATACCTCCTCATTCAGATAGCCATTTAGAAAAGCTGTTTTCACATCCATTTGATGGATGTACAGACCTTTCAAGGCAGAGATTGCTATAAGGGTTCTAATAGAACCAATTCTAGCAACTGGAGCATAGGTGTCGAAATAGTCGACCCCTTCTCTCTGTCTAAATCCTTTTTCTACCAATCTTGCTTTGAATGCCGAGATTGAACCATCTGGATTGTGTTTTATTTTGAAGATCCATTTAGAACCTATTGGTCTTGCTCCTTTGGGTAAGTCTGCCAAGATCCAGGTTCCATTTCCCATAATGGAATCCATCTCATCATTGATTGCTTCTTTCCAGAGTGAAGCATCTCTCGAAGACATAGCTTCTTTAAAAGTCTTAGGTTCATCGTTTATATTGATGGAAAGAATGACCTCTTTTGTCACTTTCTTACGAGATCCTTCCACCAAGTAAAATTGAAAAGCATCCCCTAGACTTTTCTCTTTTCTTACTCTAGTACTTCTACGAGGTTCATCAGCCCTTTGTGGGGCTTTTGAATTTTTCCGAGAAGTTCCCGGAAGATTTGTATCCAATGTTCTGTCTGAGTTTTCAGCATCTTCTGAAAACTTGTCTTCAAAGAAATCCACATCTCTGGATTTTACTATCACTTCTGAATCATTATCCAATAATCTATAAGTTGTGCTATTGTGAGCATATCCAACAAATACGCTTTTGATAGCACGAGCTCCTAGTTTGGATCTCTTAGGATTTCGATAGTAAGCAACGCAACCCCAGACTTTAAAATGGTCCAGATTTGGTTTTCTTCCTTCCCATAGTTCATATGGACTGGTTGGAATCACACGACTAGTGATCCGATTGTGAATGTAACAAGCGGTTAGGAGTACTTCTCCCCATAAATTAGTTGGCCGATTTGATTGGTTCAACATACAGTTGACCATCTCAACGACAGTTCTATTTTTACGTTCAGCCAACCCATTTTGTTAAGGGGTAAAAGGTGAGGTGCGTTCGTGTTTGATACCATTCTCTTCACAGAATGTATCAAACTTACTACTAAAATATTCACCACCTCTGTCTGATCTTAGTATCTTGATTCGTTTTTCCTTTTGGTTTTCGACTTCAGCTTTATAAAGTTTGAAGGCTCTAAAAGCTTCATCTTTTGAGTGTAAAAGATAAACGTATAAAAATCGACTGAAGTCGTCACAGAAAGTTATAAAGTAGCGCTTGCCCCCTCGTGTAAGAACACCATTTAGTTCACAAATGTCGGAGTGTATCAATTCAAGAATTGATGTATTTCTTTTTACCGAAGGAAATGGTTTCTTTATAAACTTTGATTTTACACAAGTTTCGCATTTATCGAAATCCTTGTTGTTTATTTTGATTAAACCTTTATTTTGCATTTTTTCAATATTCTTTATATTAGTGTGAGCCAAACGTTTATGCCATAAAGATATCGAACACACAAAATAATCAAAATAAATTTCATTGATGTTTCCGACAATTACACCATTTTCAATAACGAAATCATCCAAAGGAAAAACAAAAGCATCATTACTAACAAGATCATCACTCACACTACTCCCATCACCAACAAACTCCTCAACCATCATAGCATTGCTACCAATGCTCTCATCATCAGAGACTTCATTCACATCATCATCATCGGACCCACCATTCATGCTTTCATCAGAGTCTAAATCATCGTCAGCATGGTCCTTTAGGCTCAACCTGTTCATACCTCTGTCACGGTATGCTCTTCCAACGTACCTCTCATCCCTGAGGAACACAATCACTCCATCACCTCCTCGAATTCCAAAACCATTTAGGTCAAGCCTGTTGTACGAAACCATCCTTTTCGCGATGGTTGGCAGATGAAGAACACTCAGCAAAGTTAGAATGTTCCCAGAGGTGAAGTGAAGTTGAACCGTCCCAATCCCAGCAACATCAACTCTGTTCCTGTTTGCCACAGTGACCTATCTCCCATCATGCAGCTTATGATACTCGACAAATTTGTCCTTGGAGTCACATACATGCACAGTGGCTCTAGTGTCGAGGAACCAGCCACCTCTACCAGCCATCACTAGAGACCAGGCATAACAAGCATATCGATCTCATCCATGGTCAGGTTAGCCACCAAATCCCCTATCTCAGCAACCGCATTTGCCATTCCCGATGTTCCAGACTTCCTTTGCTTACATTCTCTGGCATAGTGCCATGTCTCTCCGTAGACATGACACTTCCCATTCCTTTTCGAGCTCCCTTGACCCATGGGTTGGCCGTGCCTCTTGAAAGATTTCTTCTATGGACCCAGGTTCCACTTTTTAGTGGGTCCAGCAGATTTAAACTTTCCTTTGCCCTTGCCGCCAGCCTGCACGCTGTGGACATTGGTTTGGGCTTTGCCTTTCTTGTCCCTATTACGTGTCTCCTCCTCAATCCTGAGATGCTTCAGTAAATCATCCAAAGAATAATTTTCGGAATTATGCATCATGCATTTTGAAAAATCCTTCCACGAGGGAGGCAGCTTGTCCACAACTGCTCCCACTTGGAAGATCTCAGGAAGAAGTATGTTTAGGTGGTTCATCTTATTGACCAATACTTGAAGCTCGTGAACTTGCTCAAGTATTGGTTTTTCATCCACCATTTGGAAACATAAATATCGAGACACAAGGTACTTGTTAGTACCCTCTTCGTGTGCCTTGTATTTATTTTCCAAGGCTTTCCAAAGCTCACGTGGACACGTAATAGGAGCATAAAGGTCATAGAGGCGGTCAGACAACACATTTTTTATATGACCGCAGGCCAGGTTTTCTTGCTCTTTCTGGAGAAGTCTTTGCTTCTCTAGATCAGCAATTACCTTTGGATCAACGGTTTTTCCAGCCTCGGGTTTGGGATTTTCAGGGATGGGTTCCAAGTTCTCATCCATAACATGGAACACATTCATTAGCAAAAGAAGAAACTTAACTTTTTCGGCCCAACGTGTGTAGTTGGTCCCGTCAAAGCTATTGAGTTTTACAATGTCTTGCACCATTAGACGGAAGTTTCTAGAAATTCTGGAGCATGTGTTTATCAACAGAAAATTATGAAAATTAAACTGTTTTTATCCTTCCATATTTTTTGTTATTATCCAGTCAAGAATAAGTCTTCAACTGATAAAGAAATGGCTCCTAAACTTTGGGAAGAAGTTCCTAATTTCAGGGATTTTTTGCTTATAAATAGTGGGTTAAACTCAGCCCCAAAGACACACAAAAACTCACAGCTTCTTCTCTTTATCGTTTCTGAAAAAATAGCTTCTACTTCTCTATTTTTTTTCTGCATCAATTTGCTTTGTTCGAGATTGTCGTTGTTAATCATTCGAACCCTTTAACTGCATCAAATTCTGGGCTTTGCATCCCGAGGCTCACAACGGTTACGGAGCAGACGTATAAAACCTTTAAGGACAGGTTTATCCATGCAGTTTCATCCCTACGATTTCTGAACTAAATCATCAGGTTGGTTTTATGTTTCTGTTTCGAAGTTTAATTTCAGTTCACTACAGTGAACGCTCTGGTTTCTACTCCATTCTATGATGATATAATCGAGAAGGATTTATCGTTTTACTAGGACGATTGGTTAATTCTGTTTGTCTTCTTTAGTTGCTACTGTTCGTATGAATATATATATATGTATTTGACTCTGTTTTGTTTTAATGCACTGTGAAATATATATACATATATATATATATATATTTATATGAATTGTGATGTTTTTGTTTAGCCATGCAAAGGATTTTAGTTACGTCACCTAGCTTTCCACCACTTGAAGAATTAATTATACATATATGGTTATTAATTATTGAGCCATTATCCATCAAGTATTTATAAGTGGAGTTTTCCTGTTTGTTTCAGTAGATAAAGATTTCATTATTTAAATGTTTAATTGAAATTTCCTAATCCATAATTTTTCCAACAATCTTAAAGGTTTTATACGTCCGCTCCATAACCGTTGTGAGCCTCGGGACGCAAAGCCCAGGATTTGATGCAGTTAAAGGGTTCGAATGATTGACAACGACAATCTCGAACAAAGCAAATTGATGCAGAAAAAAATAGAGAAGTAGAAGCTATTTTTTTCAGAAACGAGAGAGAGAAGAAGCTGTGATTTTTTGTGTCTTTGGGGCTGAGTTTAACCCACTATTTATAAGCCAAAAATCCCTGAAATTAGGAGCTTCTTCCCAAAGTTTAGGAGCCTTATCTTTAGCAGTTGAAGACTTATTCTTGACTGGATAATAACAAAAATTATGGAAGGATAAAAACAATTTAATTTTTCCCAAAGTTTAGGAGCCATATCTTTATCAGTTGAAGACTTATTCTTGACTGGATAATAACAAAAATTATGGAAGGATAAAAACAATTTAATTTTCATAATTTTCTGTAGATAAACACATGCTCCAGAATTTCTAGAAACTTCCTCTTGTTTCCTAATAGAGCTTATCCAAAAAGATACTCGGAGCTCGAGACGAGGCTCCTCATCTCCGATGGCAAACGTACAACAGCCTTGGCCACGACTAAGGCTACTCTCGCGTGCGTTGCACTTCTTTAACACCCCTAAGTCCAACGTGATACTTGAAACCCACTCATAAGAAAGGAGTTATAATCCCTTTCCAACTTGTCTTTTCTATCTATGTGGGATGGAAGAAAAATTCCAACCTAACTAATTTCCAACATTATCATCTAGTATATATTTAACTAGGTTTTATCCCGTGTAATACATGGGGTAATTTAAATTAAAAAAAATCATAGATAGAGATAAAATAGGTAGATTAGTTTAATATTTAAATTGATAGAGATAAAATATTTTGAATATAAAATAGTAGAATTAATAGGTTGGAGTTTGATATTTAATAGGATAAAGCTTAATAATTTTAAAATAAAACAGTTGAATTAATAGGTTGGAGTTTAATATTTAATAGGATGTGTGATAAAATGATATATATATATATATATATTATATATATATAGAATGGAGTTTAATATTTAATAAATTTTGAATCTAAAATAGTTGAATTAATAGAATCTAAAATTATATATATATATTATATAGGATGGAGTTTAATATTTAATAAATTTTGAATATAAAATAGTTGAATTAATAGAACCTAAAATAGTTGAATTAATAGGATGAAATTTAATATTTAATAGGATAAAGTTTAATAATTTTAAATTTTGAATCAGATTAAAAAAATAAAAAATTAGAACTACTTTTGTAATACCAAATAACACAAAAAGTGTAATCAATGAGCATAAATACAAAGTCACATACGAGAAATCAACAACTTCAACTTGGACTATAAACATGAATAGAATCATCATAATCATATCATCATGTGTGGGAAAAAATAAAAATTAAAGAGCGTTTGATTAATTACCTTTGTGTGTGTATATGTAATTGGTAGTGGCTTAATTAAGAGAATTGAAGCAATTGATTGAGATTGACAGATTGAAAGGGGTATTTATAATTAATTAATAGGTGTTATATAATGTAGGAGATTTTTGAAATATTTATCTTTAGGGGTATTTATCTTTGGATTAAAACCGTTTGATTTAATTATGTAGAGGATATGTAGAGGATTTTTGAAAGTGGTATTTATCTTTTATATTATTTTATTTATTGTTTTCATATTTATCTATAGTTTGGATTAAACGGTTTGATTTAATTATGTAGAGATTAAACGGTTGGATTTAATTATGTAGAGGATTTTTTAAAGTGATGTGGCAGACACACATGCATGACATGTGGCGAAAACCGAAACCGGCTCACCAGAGCGCGACATGTGGCAGACCAGTTACTCTTTTATTATATATAGATTGTTGTACAAAACATCATTCTTGAAACATTGTGAAAAAAGATTTTAAAAGATTGCCTCATTATCATCATTTTACTTTCTTTATCATTTCTTTTTATCAATATAAAAACATATTGCTCACATGATTTCAAAAGCACTTGCAACTCATTTTTGGATGTCAATCTTAATTGCAAGCCTTCGTATTCTAGTTTTGGAAAAAAATTATGCCAAAATTCGCTATCCACCACTAGGTAAGAATGCCAACTTGTTAGAGCAGGGCAGTCAAAGACTATGCCCACCTCAAGGTTAAAACCTTTTATCCCTCTCCTTCCTCTTCACCACCACCATAGCCATCTCCTTCACCACATGAACTTCAAACTCCTCGATTTGCTTTCGATCCATGGTGGCACAACGACGAACCACAAGGTCGAGCAAGGCCATTGGGATGAAATTGATTAGATCTGATCTCAATTTGGGCCAAGATCGATGAACATGAAAGGCCTGACAACTATCTAAACTTAGAGCAACGTGAGAAACAAGATGATTTGAAACAGAGAAGCGATTTGGAGTTTTCAGATTTTAGTTTATCACTTCAATTTTCCGTGGGATTTCAGACTGAAAACCCTCTAAACACTTAAAGAGAATAAACAATCTGAATGAGTGAAAATCTGACCGAATCAGATTTCAGAGATATTAAGTGATGAATTTCAAAAAACAAATAGCCGCTAAGTGAATAACTTAAAGAGGGCAGACACAGAGATCAAGTTAAACACCTTTTGATAGCTATATGATATCAGCGGAGAGCGTATATAATACATCAAATTACAAGAATATCAAGACACACTAAAAGCAACCAGTAGTCATCTAGTAGACTAATAATATACTTGTCAAGTGAGACTGAGATAAACCCTGCCAATCTTGTTGGATATTGCGCAGCTGCAAACTCTTCTGTCTCAAAATTCCCTCCGCAACAGGACTTCGTCTCAGAGGCTCATGAAGTCCTTCCTCAATAACAAGACTCGAGGAGGTGCTCGATGTTGGTAAGACATTTTTTGGATAACCATCCCCGACAACAGTCTTTTGCGAAAGGTACGATTTGAGATGATAATAACCCGACTGTGTAATTCTGAAGAAAGAACAACCTGCAAAGTACAAACGTTCAAGAATGTTCACAACCACATGCGCTCCTCAACTAATATATCATGTATGCAAATATATGGAGTTTGTGGATATGAACCCAAATGTAGGCATAGAGCTTCCATGCCCACTATTAATCATGTGTGATTCCACTTACTAGACCACCCCATTTGTAAATGAATGTCAGAAAATGTTTAACGTATAATATGCAATGTACGAGTACGATATTTAATATTGTAAAAACCCAATCAGGTAACATCAAAGTGGTGACCGGAATCAAAAGATCCCACTGCTGGTGATTGACCTTGATGACCGTAACCATAATGGTTTTAATTCTAGCAAATGAGCATAACTACATTGGAGGACCCAAACTATAGACCGTGAATTCTTTTTATCTTACAACAAAGTAAAATATAAATACAAACAATTATTTTGAAACAAAAGCAGCATTTCTTGCTCGTTTTTCTTCATTCTTTTTGCATAAAATCCTTGGTAACATTTGTACATACGTGGTAACATTCTTTTTGGATAATCTTGTAAATGCATTTGTACATACATATTTCATTCAGACGTGGCAGTTACCGATCTAGGCTACAACATTACTAGTACTCTTTCAACTTTATGACGATTACTAGAGTTGCAAAACCATTGAAGAAGGAATCTCATACCAATTTAAATCATAATTGTTGCCACAGTGACGAATAATGAAAAAGTACCTCTCTCTCTGAGGGCGTTTATCATCTAGATCTGATCTGTAATTTGGCAAAGGAACTTTACTGAAGACGACCACTTTTGCATATTGGCGGCTGCAAAGATTATTATTATCAATGGACAAAAAAAGCAAGTATGAAGAGTCAATACAAAGATAATGGCCACTGAAACTCGGTGTACCTATGTAAGCCCATCCGAGTGGCCGGTGCTGAGATTTGTTCAAAGTCTCTTGTGTCTTTTCTCTCTCGTGAAACTAGCTCTTGCTCACTTTTGTTGCGAATTAGTGTAGTTAGCTTCCATTTCCACGCTTCAATGTTATCGAATCAATACAGAAAGTGATGATATGTAGTGACATATAAGCACAATGAGTTCAATAAAGAAGGCGTGAAAACATTCATAACATTGGTGCTAATTTCTTAATTGAGTTAAATAAATGCATATTGTGTTACCAAGTTGCTACTTATTCAAGATTTGATTACTTAAAAGTGGTTGTGTAATTAAATAATATACAGTGATGTACTATTTTCTTGGCAGTCATGTAGTAGTTGTGACAACACCACTTTTGGTTTGTTTTTGTACACAAGATGTATCTGATTTAAAGATAGAGTTCAATAGAAGGGTTATTTGAAGGTGCTTATAACTTATTTTTAAAATAAAATGTTTGGATAGCTTATATCCAACACCAGACATCTTTACACAACCTATGTGCATATAAATATCCTTTTTGGCCATCAAATAATTGTTCCACTATTTTTTTTTGCAATACTTCACTTATGCTTTTTCTCTAGTCCTTCTTTACGAAGGAAAAGAATGGAAGTAAATTAAAATAATTGACATCACTTCTTATGCAATGTAGGTTTAGGGAATGATCGAAAGCGTCTAAACCCTTTAAACAGAACAAGAATTGCAAACGTAAACTCAAACAAAAGAGAAAACTCCTTAAAGAACTCAAATGTCTTGATTGATAATTTAATAATAATTACAACTGAAACCTAATAACCTTATTTATAGATTAACCCTAGATAATAATAACCTTATTTATAGATTAAACCTAGATGATAACTATGGAAATCATAAACCTAAACCAATTATAAAGACTTATCTAATAATTTTAATCTAACTAAACACTAATAATAATTATTATAATAAAAAGGATAATTAATAGGAAAAGAAAAAATAAAGAAATTTAAATAAAGCTAATTAGATGAATCGCGGCATGGATAAATATGTGGTCAATGGTGGAGTTATGGTCAACAATAGAGTCTTGGATAGTTGGATTTGTCGGAATTTGACTTGCATAAAAAACTTGGAAAAGTCAATGGCTTAGGTGGTCTCCATGCTTCTTAAACCACATCGAATTAGCATGAGATGGAAACTCAAATAGAAACTTATCCTTCGATCTTCAATAATTGGGATGGCAAAAAAGTCCGAACCCGACGGGGAAATCCGAAACCCGACTTAAATGGGGCGGGTTTGGGGATGATAAACGGGGACGGGGACGGGGACGGGGAAATCCGAATAAATTTTGACGGGGACGGGGACGGGGACGGGTATGGTGATCCCCGCCCCGATTACCCGATACCCGTCCCGATACCCGATACCCGATACCCGATACTATTATTTTATATATATAATATTATATAATTATAAATGGAAAATACAAATAGCCTCCATCAATTATCTAAGTCTAACCTTAAATCAGTAAACCATTATATAGTTGTAGTTTTATTTGGACTTGTAGTTTTATTCGGACTTGTTGTCGTTTTATTTGGACTTATTGTTGTTTTATTTAGACTCTCTTGGACTTGTTGTTTTGTTAGGACTTGTTTTATTTGGACTCGTCGTATTAATACTCGTTTTTGTTTATATTTGGATCATATAATTTTTGGTATATTTGGATTGTTTATATTTTAACGGTGATGGGTATCCCCGCGGGGAAAATACCTATATAATCCCCCATTTACAGTAAACGGGTATCCCCATTACCCCGATGGGGATCCCCGTTTAAATCCCCGCGGGTTTTTAAGCGGGGACGGGGACAAATATTTTAAACGGGGACGGGGACGGGGGGACCAATCCCCGCCCCAAACCCGCCCCGTTGCCATCCCTATCCAATAATGAAACAAATAAATAAATGCATTCTGCGTAGGATAGCTAATAATATGCGCGCAATATAAGCCGGGTAAAAGACGGTTTCTGTTCTTTCGATGCAAGCTTATGAATCTCTTTCGTGAGTGTTTTTATTGTTTCCTAATGTCGCTAAAATATTTGTTAATGCTCGAAACTTCCTTGTATCAGTCACCCTCACTTGAAAAGAGCTCGACCTCAAGTTTACTTCTGGCCCTCAATGGCCCTAGAAGGGATCCACGCCTGCTTGCACCATCGATTCTACTTGGTTGGGAATATCATTCGTTGGTTCGCTTGCGGTATTCTTGATAGCTCGTCCAAGATCTGGTTCAGGCACGCGGGTCTCGGTAACGATCTCTAGTTTGTAATCCATTGCCGAATTTTTAGGCTCATTACAAATTTCTTTTACGACGATGGGATATTTGTTGTTGACCTTGTCTTGCAACACTTTTTTTTGGGTCGTTTTTCCTCAACAAACGATTGCTTGACTAAAGAAAAAACTGTTTGCATAATATGATCAATGTTGTGTCTTTTCTTGTCGGCGTTTTCCTTGAAGCTACTAATTTTTCTCATGGCATCGTCGGCGTTTACCTCGAAGCTACTAATCTTTTCTTGTTGGCGTTTGCGTAATATATAATAACAATAATTTAAATTATAAATTAATGTAGATTTTTTCTAAAACTTCTTTTAAATTTTTTTAAATTTATAGTATATATAGAATAGTCAACTTTATATTTTTTCAATCAATATATTATATTACTAGATTATATATGCACGCAATGCGGCGCAAAGTTTCTCAAATATGTAATTATAGTAATATAATTTATATAAAAAACTATAAACGTCTTTTAGTTAATCCATTATTCTGTATTTTTAATGTGATACGGGTGAAAAATGAAAACTTAAGAAATGTGAAATATATTATTTCTTATATATTCTTAATATTTAATAATAAGATTAAATAAAAAATATTTAATATTGGGTTCATTTCGAAGGTATTGATATGACAATTATAGTAATATAAATTGTAAAAAAAAAGAAACGTAATTTTAATGTATTTTAATTCATAATATACGCTTATTTATGTTATATGCTTAGAGTGTAAAGCGAAAAATAAAAAATTAAGACATTAAAATTAAATAAATAACTAATTATATGAGTATTAAAAAAAAATAGGAGATTAAATGCAAAATAAATAACATCAAACAACATTTTTCATTAGCATTCCGAATTCCTTACCCATCGATATCTTCGAGTTATTTGCAAATATAGGGGTGTTTAGAAAAATGTTGGTAGAAATAGGGGTCTTTTGAGATTGTTTGTAAAAATAGGGGTGTTTTGAGAGGTCCCACCATTTTCATAAATTAATTTTATATTTTGCATCCTAAAATTTTATATATTTACAAATTTAACCCTTAACTTACATTATACTTTTTAATTATCTTTATTATTTTTAAAACTTTTATTTATAACCCTTATTGTGTATTATGTAGGAATTAACTTATTCGAAATATGTAATTAAAATTTACGTAATTATTGTTTAACAAACTATATGTTTAAATAGATGTCATTAACACCTTCAAATTAAAATCGGTATTTAATATATTAAAATTCGTATATTGTTTTTTAACAAGTTATATAATTAAAATTCGTATATTAAATTACACCATTCAAAAAGCACCCTTACCAAAATTCATTAACCACCATGCTAGCAAAGGATTTTTGTTTTAATTTATTCAAGAGTACACTTAAAATTTAACGGGTCCTTAACCACTAATTTTTCCTTCTTACACTGATGGAGTGAGTGGGTGCACGGGACCCCCCATGAGTGTTCATAGGTTCGCCCCTATATAATAGAGTCCATTTCATTTGTAAATCATAACTTTCATGTGAACGAAGCCAAAAATGCGATTTCATTAGTTAAATAAATTTGATGGTTAAAATACCGATATATGAAATAATTTCATCAAAAAGTGAATCATATAATATAATTTCATCATATTAAACAATTTCATGAACCAATTTCATTGATTTAACCAATGAAATCGTCGTTTGGCTTCAATCCACAAATTCATACAAAAATTATGGTTAACAAAAGAAATTTTCTCAATATATATATATATATATAATATGCATATTCTAATTTACAGTTTAACTCGTATTGTAATTTTATATTAATGATTGTATTAATTTGAAGGTGTCATTCGGATCTATTAAAAATATAGTTTGCTAAATTAATTAAAAAGATAGTTGAATAAATTAATTAAATACATAATATACAATAAGGGTTATAAACAAAAACTCTAAAAGTAATAGAGATAAATAAAAAAATAAGATGTAAGTTAAGGGTTAAATCTGTAAATATGTAATGTTTAAAATGAAATAAAATATATAATCAATATATATAAATGGTGGGCCATCTCAAACACCCCTATTTTTACAAACACTTTTAAAACACCCCTATTTCTACAAACATTTTTCCAAATACCCCTACATTTGCAAAAAAACTCCGATATCTTCCAACAAACTCCACCTCAATGTAGTTAAAATCACAATCCAATTCTATGGTGTATATATATATATATATATATATATATTTTTTAAAAGGTTTTAATTGTAACAGTAAAACTTTGTGTTTGATTAGTGATAACAACTTATAAGGAAAAGAAATAAGCATCAGATCAGAAGAAGAAGAAAAAGGTATCAGATTTGGTATCTGCTCTTGCCGTCCGACCACTTTTCTCCAATGGCGCCGACCTAATCACGATTTGGTATTTTTTCTTTTCTTTCTTTCTTTCGATTTGATTGATCTATATGACTGATTATGTTGAATTTTTGTTATGTTTTAGGGTTTAATGGAATTACTTGTACTTTTCAGGCAAGATGATGATGGTCGAAGATTTAGGAATTGAAGCCAAGGAGTCTGCAGTTCGTGAAGTTGCAAAGCTCTTGCCTCTTCCTGAGCTTTTGCATTCCATTTCTTCAATCAAGGCAGATTACATTGCACGCCAACAGGTCAGCTTAAGTGCTCTGTTGTGTAAATTTCAGGTCTTTATGCTTATAAGCATAGTTGTCAGTAACGAATAACGCAAAATAACGATGGCTTACTCATGTGTTACATAACGAATAACGATAAATATCGACAGTTATTTATAAAATCACGATATTTTTTACAAACTATAAATTATATATTTATATATTAATATATTACTTTGAAAGTATCAAAAATCATATATATTATAGAACAAAACGTAATAATAAGTGTCTTAAGTCTTAATCTATTATATATATTAGATACCAAAAATACCAAATTGCCCTTGTAAGTCTTAATCTAAGTCTTCATATTCGGGCTCATCTTCATCCGATCCCGACACACACTCTTTATACACCGAAGGGAAGCAAGGTCGCCGGAGCAGAGCAGGATCACCGGAGCAGACCAGGTTCGCCGGAGGGAGCAAGGGTGCGGGAGGGAGGAAGCGGTCTGAGACAATTTGAAACGATGGTACCGTGGGGGCGTGAAGGGTTTTTACCGTTTAAAAGTAAATAAAGGTAAAACCCTAATTTTTACTAAAGTTAAAAATACAAAAAAAATACAAAAAATAAAAAATAAAAAAATAAAAAAAATAGAAAATCTGATCGTTATCGTTATAATACCAATAGCGACGCTTTATCGATATCGTTATTTTGCGTTAAAATGCGATATTGACAACAGTGCTTATAAGTTGAAGTAAGAGCAAAAACAGTAACAGCCAAAACTGGTATCAAACTCACCCTTTTACTTTCTATCGGATAAACAAGTGAGTTTGATGCAACTGTTGTGGGTGCTATAGATTTACGCTTGAACTAAACAAGCTTTATCGGAATTGGTGCTCTATTGGATTATTATCATGTACTTTAAAGTATGATTTAGGCTATGTTTGGCAAACTAGCTGATAAGCTAGCTGGTAGTTGATTAGCTAGCTGTTGATTGATAAGCTAGCCAGTAGCTCATAAGCTAGCTTATGAACAAATTATGTTTGGCAAAAACTAGCGTATGGGTATGTGAAATGACCAAAAAGGGTATATTAGGGTATAATAATTAATACTAATAGCAATAAGGGTATAATTAGAAAAAGCTACAAAAAGCTCTAAAAAGCTCCGAAAAGCTACCTCCAGGTAGCTTATCAAAAAGCTAGCTTATAAGTTACTTTTTGTCCATCCAAACATGTACACAAAAATAAGCTAGCTTATTAGCTAGTTTTGGTTTACCAAACAGTGCCTTAGTATTTAATGCTGGTAAGGATCCACCTTAGCATCACAATTTTAGCTGGTTACATCCATTGAGATTGGATGAGTAGGAAAATGTAGTAGCTGTCACAGGAGTATATTATTTGCTTTTAGCAGTTGAGAGAAGTTAATGCCTTGTATACTTGAGAAATAAGGCCTTGTCATTATGCCTATAGAGTAACAAAAAGTTTTAAGATGACAATTTGGATTATCTTTCAGTTAGAGGGGATTCAATCTTGCACTTTCATTTTGGAAGGGCTTGCTTTTTTGGGCAGTGGGAATAGGATTTTTACGTTCATGTTTCATGGCCAGTGACGGAAAATAGCTGAGAGCACTAAGATGATATGTTAGCTCTTTCTTATTTTTTTCTCTCTCATTTATTTCAGGCAAATGATGCACAACTTAGCACCATGGTTGCTGAACAGGTAAATCTTGTTTCTATAGAAAAAAGAACTTTAAGCCATGGTCATGTTCCCTTTTTCTGAATGTTATGCATCTATGTGAGTTCTGTTTCACATATTCATCTTGTTCTGATGAAGGTGAAATGCTTTCAACTACATTTAATTCGCCAACAATTATGCATTTTGGTTGCAGGTTGAACAGGCACAAGCTGGTCTAAAAGCACTTGGTTCATCTGAGAAGTCTGTAAACCAACTCCGTGAAAATTTTGTTTGTATTGATAGGTACATTTGACGGCACTTGATGCCAATTATATAATTCTCATACTCCTATTTTTTTCTGGACTATCCATACAGCCTTTTGACTCAAATAGGATATATATATATATATATATATATAGATACACACACACACACACACACACACACACACATATATATATATATAGATGGCTTTAAGTGTGATCATAGGGCTTTACCTATTCAGGCTATGTCAAGAATGCCAAACATTAATTGAGAATCATGATCAGATCAAGCTTCTTAGCAATGCAAGGAATAACTTAAACACGACATTGAAGGTATGCTTCTAAATTGGCTGATCATAGAGCCACAGCCACTTCTCTCCTCTTTTACTTGTTGTTTTTGTTTCCTTCCTATTCTTAGTCTTTCTTCTATATAAAGTATATAAATACCATCACCCTCGGAAACATTAGTTGTTCTATAAACAAAGTTGTCTTGCACATGCATGCTGAATGTTCAGGCTCCAATATTAACTATGATTTTTGTGCTCTTCATTTCTGCCAATATCATATTGTTGTATCTTGAAATTGATATTGCATAGAGGGCTGGATCAGGGGCAAACCTATGTGGGAGCATATGGTGGTCCCTGCCACTGCCTCATGGTTTTGTTTTGGTTTCGTCTTATGACAAAAATTTGTGATGATTGAGTTGGTCTAAGTCGTGGGATTTGTTTGAAAGGTCGTGGGTTCTAATCCCGATTTTATGAACTTTCTTGTTTTTCAACCCTTAATTTTTTTAGTTTCTGTGATTTTTTTAAGGATCGGAGGAAAGTGGTTATGGTAAGGGCCAAACCTATGACCCTTTCTTGTGAATGCAAGCAACTAAATGACATATATGTTATGATTTTGTGAAAAATTATTATAGCTTTCACCCTTGTCAAATGGTGCCACACATAAATCTTTTTTTTGGGTCCGCCTTGTGGATGGATACCATTAGACTAGCAGTTTTTATGTAACCATGGGGTGAAAATGCTTATAGAATTCTGAATGTAGGAGCTTCTAGCAAGTAATTTTACTTATTTGGTTGTTTGGGCAAATGCTTGAATGCAACTTTTTTTGCACCACTGTTAGGATGTGGAAGGGATGATGTCAATTTCTGTTGAAGCCGCTGCTGCGCATGATTCTTTAAGTGATGATAAGGAGCTCATCAACACGTATGAGGTATGGGTGCAATGTTGCACAAGATAATTAAAAAAACTGATCTTATGTTTCTAAACATCGTACGTTGACTCTTCGGCTGTTTCTTCCATGAACTTGCAATTATCCAGAGATTAACTGCTCTTGATGGAAAGAGGAGGTTTGCATTAGCTGCTGCCGCATCTCATGAAGAGGAGGTTGGCGTGCTAAGGTCCATCAAATTTAATTTATTATGCTGCTCATTTATTTTGATTGAACTTGCATAAAAATTGGTTAAAACATGTTCAAAAACCGATTGAGGGGTAGTTCGTCATTTCTGTCATTCAGGCCGTTGATTCAGATAAAAAAGTAAACAACACCATATTTTTATCCTGACAGACAGGACTTAATTGAAAATTTGGTAAACAACCCCAAGTGAGATATAACTCTCCATGCGTCTACACATGTGGGGTTTTAGTCCCACCGCTGAGGTAGTTCGCGAAAGCGCTCTACACATGTGGTTCGCTACCACCTCTGAGGTAGATCGTTGGGGCAAATTGGTTTTAGGTTTAATAGTGGATCGAGAATATATACCTTGCATAAATGTTATGTTTAACAGTTGAGGTTGAACATTGGTTTTACGATAATGATTTCTGCATATGAAATTGTTTTGTGCATATAAAACCTGTGAACTCACCAACTCTTGTAGTTGACACTTGTTTTAACATGCTTTTCAGGAAAATAGATGATAGTAGGGAATGTTTGGGCTACAAGCTACATCAAACTTAGATTTTTCTTTTGTAATGACTTTTGTAATGTTTGAATGTTTTTAACTTTCGTTGGTTATGTAAAATTTGGTACTGTAAATCGTAAACTTTTAAATGAAATGTTTGATGTTGTTTATCTCCTATCGCAATGAAATCTTAGCTGTCACGCCTCGCGTTTCCGCTTTAGCGGGATGTTACAGATCTGGTATCAGAGCCTTAGGTTATAGAGAACATCGGTTTTTCATAAAACCAAGTACTATAACCAACATTTTTCCAAGATAATTTAAAACTCTTTAATTAAAGATTTCAAAGTATAGGATAATTCAAATACTGATATGATTAGGATAGGTACTATTTTGGTATATCATAGGTAGACAAAGCCTGATCACCCATGTCTAGCCATGATATGAGTAGGATATGACTTATAAACTAATCATGCTGTTAGTATTTAGAATTGTGAACTTTCCTGAAATTTCCTGAAAACATATTGTGTGAGTTTGCATTTATCATGTACAATTTTTTTTAAAGTGTTTCTTATGTATTAGTTAAATCTTTTTATCGCAGTACCATGTCACAGGAAACTGACCCGTCAGAGCATCCATCCCAGGGGTCTTCCGAGCATCATAGCGGTGCTCCAAGATCCCTCACTGCCGTTCAGGAGCGGGATACCTCTAGCGACGCTGACTCTCATAGGGCCCCTACCCGATCAGCTACCTCGGTCCGACCTTATGGACCCGAGACCCAGTATGGCCTCAGGGGTAGGGTCACCGCCCGGAAGAGCGTACCCTTATCCACCCAGTGGCATTTCCACATTCCATCTGGGGATGGAGCAGGGCCATCACGGGTCCGAGGTCAGGGTGGGTCGTCATCTTCTTCCTCATCATCGTCCTCGTCACAGCCGTCATCCAGGACTCGGACACCACCACCTGTCGCGCGACCACCACCACCTGTCGCGCGACCACCACCACCTGTCGCGCGACCACCACCTGTCCCCACCACCTGTCGCGCGACCACCACCAGCTATCCATGCTCCCATATTCCATCTAGGTGGGATGACCCCAGTGGAGCGTCAGGAGGTTGCGAGGATAGCCCGGGGCCAGCGCATTCATGAGAGCCTGATTGACCACCATGACCATATGATCGATGCTCTTGTCGATGTAGCCGGAGCCGATAGCCAGCAGTTGACCCGAGTCGTGGCTCTCCTTAGCCACACTATGGCCTCACTCCACCATTTGTACACGGTGGTGTATATGGTGATGGCCTTAGTTATTCTGTTTGGGTGGGCTATTTGGAGGGTTAGGTTCTAGGAGGAGTGATCCTTGGGTAGATCTTTTGTTGATGAAACTATTAACTGCTCTTTTGAGGCGTAATGCCGTGGTTTGATGGACATTATGTAGTTTATTTTGAGATGGTTGTATGCATATTATCATCTTTTGAACTATTTTGGATGACTGTATGGACATTATGTAGTTTATTTTGAGATGGTTGTATGAACTATTTTGGATGACTATTTTGTACACGGTAGTAAATCAAAAGATTATAATATCCATACAACCATCTCAAAATAAACTACATAATGTCCATCAAACCACGGCGTTACGCCTCAAAAGAGCAGTTAATAGTTTCATCAACAAAAGATCTACCCAAGGATCACTCCTCCTAGAACCTAGCCCTCCAAATAGCCTACCCAAACAGAATCACAACTAAGGCCATCACCATATACACCACCGTGTACAAATGGTGGAGTGAGGCCATAGTGTGGCTAAGGAGAGCCACGACTCGGGCATGAATGCGCTGGCCCCGGGCTATCCTCGCAACCTCCTGACGCTCCACTGGGGTCATCCCACCTAGATGGAATATGGGAGCATGGACAGCTGGTGGTGGTCGAGCGACAGGTGGTGGTCGCGCGACAGGTGGTGGTGTGCGAGTCCTGGATGACGGCTGTGACGAGGACGATGATGAGGAAGAAGATGACGACCCACCCTGACCTCTGACCCGTGATGGCCCTGCTCCATCCCCATATGTGTAGAACCCAAGTGTTGAGAAGAGTCAGAATCAACTATCTTTTATGCTTTCTAGTTTAGTTTACTTGTTTTGTAAACAATCTTACTTTGTTTATGCCCTTGTTTGAGGTTTGGAACCTCGAGGGCTATTGTTGACAACTTTTGTAACTTCCTTTTCCCTATAAAAGGAAAAGGATGTTTAGGGTTTTTTGTGGGAATCATTATATACTAAATTGGGCATATTATTCACCATTGTTGAGTTTTCTTAAAAGCTTCATTGATTTCATCTCATTCTTAGAGGATTTCCATCCATTTCTATTGTATTTCATTGTTTTTAGGGACAACAATTGGTATCAGAGCCAATCTTGTTGATTCCTTGGTGTTTGGTTTGTTTTAAAAAGGTTTTTGAAGTTTTTCAAGTTTTGAGTTTTTCAAAACTTTTGGATTTTCAATCCAAAAGGTGTTTTAAAAGGGCTTAAAATAAGTGTTAAGTGATTCCCCATAGTTTTCTAAGCATTTTCATACATTTTGGGGGTCTAAACACTGATTTTTAAGAGGTTTTTAAGTGTTTTTGAGAAATTTTTCGAGCTTTCTGTGCAGGTTTTCCGAATCGGAAAACGAGAGCTGAAATATCAGCTCAAATTTTCCGAGTCGGAAATTGCTCATTCTCCGAATCGGAGAACTCTCCTTTTCCGAATCGGAAAACATCTGTTTTCCGAATCGGAAAACGAGTCTCTGACTCGGGGTCTTGCTCTTGAGAAGTCTCTCTCTTTTCCGAGTTCCCTTTTCCGCACCCACCTTTTCCGAATCGGAAAAGTTCATTTTCCGAGTCGGAAAAGTTGCTTTTCCGAATCCTATTGTTTGAGCCAAATCCGAATCGGAAACATCAGTTTCCAAGTCGGATTTCGCCTCTTTGAGCCGAAACTCTTGCCGTTTCGTTTCTCAAATTCGACACTAAGCTTGCTTTCAAAATCTTTTACTTCTTCCAAGCTTTCCGTGTCCCGAGGTGCTCGAAACATCAGCTTTTTCAAAACCTTTCTGTGTTCAAGCCAAGTGAATCTTACAAGGAGGTCTCTTTATTTTCTCAGAAATGTCGAAGGAAATCCTGGGGATCGGTTCCGAAACTCGCCCTCCTGTACTGGTGATGGGCGAGTACCAGCAATGGAAGCGCCGGATGATACACTTCCTAGACATGCTCGACGGTAATCTCATGAAGTCAATCCGCGAAGGCCCAATCCGACCAACTGTCACGGTTGCTGCTGTTCCCAAAACAGATACGTGTCCCGAACTACCTTCGTATGTAGTTGAAAAGCCAGTTGAGATGTTCAATCCTGAACAAAGAGCCCGGCACCTCGTTGACAAGCGTGCACTGACCCTTCTGATCATGGCTCTTCCCAATGATATGTATGCAAGGGTGGATAGTCTGACAAACGCACGAGACGTTTGGCTAGAAATAGAGCAGCAGATGCAAGGAGGTGACACCGCCCTCGAGAGTCAAAAGGAAAGTGCCTTAAACGCTTACGAAGGCTTCAAAGCCAGGGAAACCGAATCCCTCACCGAGTCTTATCAAAGACTGAACGCCTTCGTAAATGATCTACGAAGACTTGGGATAGAAAAGTCAAAGTACGAGGTGAATGTTAAGTTCCTGAAGAACCTGACATCAGCATGGCAGAATCTGGCGATCAACTTACAACTAAGCCGAAATCTGGGGATTATGGGTCTGCATGACCTTTTTAGCATGATGGTTCAGCATGAGGAATTCATCACAGGCGGCAAGTTCAAAAATACTGTTGACCCTCTGGCACTCGCGGCAGTACCATGTGGAGGATCAAACTCAGCTCCCTTCCAGCATCAACAGTACAGCAACTCATCTCCTCAGCAATTCAACCACTCACCACCTCAGCACTATCAGGAGAACTACAACCAGGAGTTCAACGGGAACTATGGTTCAAACTACCCAGAGTTCAACTCAAACTACAGTCCAAGCTATCAACATCCAGATGATCCGCTGATCATCTCAATCTCAGATGATGAACTCTTTCACGTGAATGAGTCTCTTGCCCTTATCTCAAATAGTGTACAGAAGCTGAATTCCAAACGTGGATACAGTAGACCTAGGGGATCTGGATATCCCAGTGGAGGAAGGATGGGGCAAGGCCGAGGTGGACACTTCCAGCAAGAACGAGTTCAGTTTGGGAATCAAGGAAGAGGAGGATACCAGCAAGGGGACAGATATCAGAATCAGCATCCAGGAAGATACCGTGGTGATCAAGGCCAGTATAGGGAAGCAAGGGGAAGCTACAGAGATAACACCTACCTGGACTATCAGGGAGGTCCTGGAGATCAGGGAGATTGGAGAGGACAAGTCTCCCATATCAACTATCGTCAAAACCAGAGAAACTACACTCCTGAATCAGGATACATTGATCGTCAAGGATATGGCAGCGGGTACGAAGGTGGCCAAGATGGAAGATATGGAAGATCTGAAGGCAGTCAAGGTGGCCGTGGTTATGGACAAGATCAAGAAAGGAACTATCCAGAAGGCAACCATCAGAGTGGGCCTTCCAGGCAAGCTCCGAGAGAAGGACATCATCAAGGTCCTGTTGAGATTGGTGATCAAAGATTGAATACTCCTCCAGCTCCGGTGAATAGTGGTGCTTCTACCCCAGCTCCTCAAAAGACCGCTAGTGCCACTACATCCTGCTTCAAATGTGGTAAGCTGGGTCACTACGCAAACAACTGCCCTGTCAGATACAAGGATGCTGCATACTTTGAGAAGAA
The DNA here is from genome assembly GCA_030169165.1 of Centaurea solstitialis. NCBI lineage: Eukaryota > Viridiplantae > Streptophyta > Magnoliopsida > Asterales > Asteraceae > Centaurea > Centaurea solstitialis. The sequence goes on from CM058043.1 coordinate 54,450,791, forward strand.
GGCAGCATTGATGAGGAAGAAAGAGAAGGGAGTTGCCTTGCTAGTCGATGAGGAAAACTGGGTATGTGAGGAAGAAAGCTCAGACGAGGAAGATCATCTTGTTGGGGGTCCGTGTTTGATGGCAGACTTCGAAGGACCTGAAGCTGTTGGCCCCAGCACATATCGAGACCTCGATGCTTCTGAGGTATCCACTATTCCTGACTTAACTGATGATGTGACAATGTTAGAATCTAGAATTTGTGAACTTGAGAGATGTCTCCAATCGGAACGATCTCTCGTCACGAAATTTAGAATCGACAGTGCCATATACAAAAGTTCTCTTGAGGACTTGACTATAGTGTACAATCGTGAGACTCTTGAGTCTAGCGTCAGAGAGTCCAATTTGTCAAACAAACTCAGTTGTCTTCAGAAAACCCATGAGGAACTTAACAGTGACCATGGTGAGCTCCAACTAAAATTTCAGTTGCTTTCAGAAGAAAGAACTAGACTGTTTTCCAAAATTCAAGAGCTTGAAGATAACAACTTTAAGAGAGGACAATCTGAGCAGACCTTGAGCATTCTTACGCAGCATGCCAACAAAAATCCTTTCTATAAAGCCAGACCCGGACTTGGACTGTCTGAAAACCATGTTTTAGAAAAGGCACCTTCTAATCTGTACAATTTTGAGGACATGGCCGCCTCCAAACCCAAACCTGCCCTAGTAGGAGGACATGTGACCGAGGAATTCGTTAGGCAGACTGTCACATACACCGAAGTTATAAATGGTGAGACCATAACCACGACCGTCAGTCCAACGAACAGCACCTCTAGCAGTCCACCCACTAGCCCTGCTCCCAACAAACCTATATTTGTCCCAGCCAGTGATCCAACAAACACTAAGTCCACATGGGAAGGCATCAAGGCTAGGACCCCTAGGGTAGCTATGCCTCCCATCAACTATTCAGACCTTAACACTAGTTATGACACTAGGAAGATGGATTTTTCAGAAGAGACCTTAGTTATCCCACCAGAGGATGTTTCCGCAACTAAGAGTCCTGACCTAGTCGAACTAGAAAAGGAAATGTTTGGACTTAGACTAAAAGCCATGGATCTGGACGCATGTCAACATCAGATACTGAATCTGAAAGTGCTGATTTCTGAAAAGGACAACTTGGTTCACACGTTGAAGAAGGACTTGATCGAGGCAAATGCCGAGAGAATTAGAATGTCTTCAGAGTGTGAGACCGCAGCCTCAACCTTTACCAATTTTCAACTCAAGGTTGCAGATCTTAAGGCACGATATGTTCTCTTAAATATTCACTCAGAAATCACAAGGGAACTTGATCATGATGAAAAGATCAATTATCGTGTTGCCTTAACCAACCAACGTGTGTCAAATTCCATTTTGAAAAGAAAAGTCATGTACTTTGAAAACCTTTCAGACTCAGTTAATGATAGGACTACTCCACTCCTAGACCATCCGATAGTTGAATCCCGAACCAAATCTGTTACGGATCCAGAGGATTATTACACCTTACTGTCAGATGATGATGAACCCTTCAACTACACACCATAGGATAACCGAACCAAAGACTTTCCATGATCCTAACGTTGAATACGATCTGAAGGTGTTCTTAGATGAAGGTGATGATCCTTCAGGCTTTATTCCAAAAGGGCCAAAATCTGTTTTTGTAAAAACTGAGAAGTCTGTTGAGTCACGAGCTCCCATTTCTGAGAACAGTAACCCTAAGGGTGAAAAATGTGTTGGTACTGACAAGGGAAAGTCAGTTAAGCCTCACGCACCCAAAGGACTCCAGAAAAAGCATTCAAAGTCTAACGATGCTCGTAACTCAGCTAAACCCATTAAAAGTCTTGACCTTAATTCAAGCAGCTTTGAAATGGGTGAGACCTCTCAGTTAAAATCAAAGCAACCTTTCTCTTCCACAAAACCTAAATTTTCAAAACCATCATCTGGAAAAGGTGGCAACTCTTCTCCTATTAAACCGTCATCTAACTCACACCATGCTCGTAATGCAGATGGGAGGAAGAAGGATGGTGGACAGGAAGTGAAGCCACCGAGGAAGGATCACCGAGGAAGACCCAACTCTTTTCAAGCTTTCCCTAAGCAGCATAGTCCTAACCGTGCGGGTCTTGGCTATGCTCCACCTAGTGTAGGAATTAATTCAAACATCTCTGTAAAACGGAATCGACATTTAACTCATGCTTTTGATTCCTTACGTAATGACATGTGCTTTATGTTTGACAATTTTCTGCGCTATGGTGTTTATGATTCCTTTAATGCTGATGTGCCTAAAATCAAATCTCGAAAGAGAAGAGGGAGAAAAAGAGGAAAAGGGAAACCTTCCTCGTCAGTGCAGTCCCCTAAGCCTAAGGAGAAATCCGAAAAGGAGACTGCATCGACCAATTCAATTGTTTCTGACCCTAAGGAACCCATTTGGCAATGGGTCCCTAAACAAGCCTAATTGTTTTGCAGATCAGTCATGTGTGGTACTTTGACTCGGGGGCTCACACACACATGACTGGGCAGCGGTCCTTCATCTTCGACTACGTTGAGAAGTTTGAGGGATACATAAAGACTGCCGACAGAACGCCGTTGCCGATATTAGGGTCGGGAAAAATCACCAATGGAAAGTACATCATCAAGGGTGTACGTTATGTGGAGGGATTGGGGTACAACATGTTTAGCTCCAGCCAGTTCTGTGATAACGGATACTGGGTGAAGACCTTTCAGTACGGAAGTGACGTGAACGATGAAGATAACAACGCTATTCTCTCCGCAAGGCGAAATGGCAATCTCTACACAACCGTCTTCCGTTCAATCCCTCAAACACACCCCCAGTTTGAAGCTAACCCGAAGAATGCGATCTGTCTGCTCTCAAAAGCATCAAAAGGGGACAGTTGGTTATGGCACCGCAGACTATGTCATCAGAACTTCAAAGATATGAACAAGCTGGTTTCTAAGGGTTTGGTCAGGGGACTACCTGAGCTTCGCCTTTCCAAGGACACTCTCTGTCCAGCGTGCGAACAAGGAAAGATGACCAGAAGCTCTCATCCACCAAGAATGGACACGAATTGCCAAAGTCCCCTCGACCTAATACACATGGATCTATGTGGACCTATGAGAGTAGAAAGTCTCGCCAGAAAGAAGTATATGCTGGTTCTCGTAGATGAATTCTCTAGGTTCACTTGGATTGAATTTCTTCGAGACAAATCAGAAGCTGCTGAACGAATCATAGCCTTCATCAAACGCACTCAAGTTCTCTTGGGTCGTCGGGTAAGAAAAATACGTAGCGACAACGGTACAGAGTTCCGCAACGCAAAGTTGCAATCCTTTCTCGAAGAAGTGGGGATCACTCACAACTTCTCGGCAGTTCGCACACCTCAACAGAATGGGGTCGTAGAAAGGAAGAACCGGACGTTAGTCGAAGCAGCAAGATCCATGATGGCTCACTCTGGAGTTCCTCAACAATTTTGGGCTGAAGCCGTTTCCACAGCATGTTACACACAAAACCGGACTCTGATCGTAAAGCGGACTGGTAAAACCGCTTACGAGATGGTCGAACAGCGTAAGCCAAACATTGACTTCTTTAGAGTTTTTGGTTGTAAATGCTATGTTCTTAATGACCGGGATAATTTGGGTAAGTTTGACCCTAAGTCTGATGAGTCTATCTTCATCGGATACTCACATAACTCTAAGGCTTACCGGGTTTTCAACAAACGGACCCGAACTATCCTGGAAAGCTCAAATGTTGATTTCTCTGAATCTGAAACCTATCTGAATGCTAGTTCTAGTAGTGTGTCTGCATCTTTCCCTGAATTGTTCCCTTCACCACCGAGCACAGATCCGTCTTCTAACTTTTCTGCTTTAGACTTTTTAGATCTCGCGGAATACGATCTGCACACTCTAACGAGTCCAATCGTAGTTCCCGCTCCAACAGGTTCGACCACAACCTCAGTGACATCTGATGCCTTCGTCACGGAGCCCTCCTCCAGCACTTCAACTCACTCCGTGACACCTGAGTCCGCGACTCCCCCATCTGAAGTTTCATCCGCAGCTTCACCGGCATCAGATCAAGAACAGACTCCGCACCCTGTTCTTTCTCCAATTCCAGAAGAAGCTCCACTACCTTCCCGAGCACGGCCCAACGATCATATGCTCAGGTAGTTAGAGAGCCCCGGTTAGAGGCTGCTCCGCGGGTTAACCAGGCTGAAGGCACATCAAGTGGGAACCTAGAAGAGGTCTTTGCTGTGCAAGATGAGAACGACGCCACAAACAACCGACAGGCTTATGTCACTCACCCTCACACTCGAAGGTGGACAAAAGATCATCCCCCCTCCCAGATCATCGGGAGTCCCTCACAACCTGTAAACACTAGATCTGCAAAGCACACTGAAAATCTGATCCTTTTCGGTGGATTCTTGAGCGACTTTGAACCATCTGATGTTTGGCAAGCTCTCACCGATCCCGACTGGGTGATCGCCATGCAAGATGAGCTGGCCGAATTCGAGAGAAACAAGGTTTGGCGCTTGGTAGAACGACCATGGGGAAAGACAATCATTGGCCTCAAGTGGATACTCCGGAACAAAACCGACGAGAATAATCTCATCATCCGGAACAAAGCTCGCCTGGTCGCCAAGGGTTATCGCCAACAAGAGGGTATCGACTATGATGAGACGTACGCACCAGTAGCCCGAATCGAAGCAATCCGAATCTTCCTTGCGTATGCTGCACACAAAAATATGACAGTCTATCAGATGGACGTCAAGTGTGCCTTCCTGAATGGAGTCCTTCAAGAAGAAGTGTACGTTGAGCAACCGGAAGGGTTCGTCGATTCTCGATTCCCCAATCACGTCTATGTTTTGGACAAGGCGCTGTATGGTCTCAAGCAAGCTCCGAGGGCATGGTACGAAACTCTCACTGACTACTTAATCGGAGTTGGCTACAAGAAAGGTACTATTGATCCCACTTTGTTTCTCAGGAAGTCAGGTACAGATTTAATTATTGTTCAGATATACGTGGATGACATTATCTTTGCGTCTACGAAGCCTGAGATGTGCCAAGAGTTTGAGAACACCATGAAATCCCAATTCAAAATGAGCATGATGGGCGAGTTGACGTTCTTTTTAGGACTTCAAGTTCGACAACGCCCTGATGGCATCTTTATAAATCAAGCCAAATATGTTCAAGATCTTTTAAAACGATTTGATTTCGGTGGCTCAAACTCCGCGGCCACACCAATGCCCAAAAATTTTCAACTCTCTGCTGATACTTCTGGTAAACCGGTTGACCAGAAAACTTATCGGGCAATCATTGGTTCCCTCTTATATCTCACGTCTAGTAGACCAGATATAGTCTTTTCCACAGGTGTCTGCGCTCGGTTTCAGTGTGACCCACGGGATTCACATCTGTCTGCAGTCAAGAGAATCCTTAGGTATCTGAAGGGCACACCGGATTTTGGCCTTTGGTACCCAAAGGATTCTGGCTTTGAACTAATTGCATATACAGACTCAGACCATGCAGGTTGCAAGCTTAACAGGAAAAGCACTTCTGGTGCTTGTCAATTTCTCGGGGATAAGTTAGTCAGTTGGTCATCCCGGAAGCAGACTTGCGTCTCTTTATCCACCGCGGAAGCAGAATATGTAGCCGCCGCCTGCTGCTGCTCCCAAGTTCTGTGGATGAAAACCCAACTAGCTGCTCCCAACTACTGCGACTCCAAAAGTGCAATACAGATCACGGCAAATCCAGTTCAACATTCTCGGACGAAGCATATCGACATTCGATATCATTTCATCAAAGATCACGTCGAGAAAGGTAACATTGAACTATACTTTGTTGAGAGTGACTATCAGCTTGCTGATTTGTTCACCAAGCCGTTTGACGAGAAGCGTCACTTTTTCCTCCTAAGCAAGTTAGGAATGCTAGACCTTCCTGCCTAAGGTCTAGGGGGAGTCGGGAGTTCTTGCTTTATATGCATGTGTGTAGGGGGAGTCTGTAGGAACTTTATAGATGTTGCATGAATCGAGGGGGAGTCCTAGGTCCTGTATTTATTCGTTGGGGTGTTCTCTAACGTTCTTGGATCCACATCACTTTGGATACCACTTTTATATTTTCTCTTGTAGGTGTGGACCCTCACAACGACTTCTGGTTACTTCAGACCAGGACTCGCTCTAAACCCAGTGAGACGTCCCAGGTAAGTCTCCTTTCTCGGAAGTCGAGGGCTGAACTTGTAACTTTTTGAGAACTTGAAAGTTCAGGGGGCGGTAGAGTACATGTCTTGAACTTACAAGTTCGGGGACTAACTTTGTCACTTTCTGCTTCTTAAAGTTCAGGGACTCGTTTTGCAAATCTTGTGAAACTTGTAGTCCAGGGTCTGTTTTGAAATTTTTCTGGAATTACAAGTTCAGGGACTTGTTTGTAAGTTTTCTCAAACTTCAAGTCCAGGGGTGGTTTTTGCCAAATGGTGAAAGTCGGGTTAAGAGAGCCAAAAGGAGAGCCAAACACAGTGTTTTTGACCCAAACACAGTGTAATTCGGTAAAAATATAAATACCGGTTTTCAAGAATTACTTTTCACAAAATTCAAATTTTCATCTTTTTCTCTCTGAATTCTCACCCGAACCCACTTCGCGCTCGATTCCGGTTTTCGTTCGTTGTTGCTCCGATCGTCGATATCTTTACATATTCGGATTCCTGGTAAGTAAACGATCAACCCTTATATAGTTTTAACATCTAAATCTTGTGTTTTATTGTCTGGATCGAAGCCTAAAGTTTTAAAACTTACCCGAAACCCAAACTTCTTGGAATGGGATTTCGGGACGTTAAAACGATCCTTTGTTGCTTATAATGTTGTTATAAACTGATTTAGGATGAATGTTGATAGTTTAGGGCCTTAGATCGACGGTTTTTGAGCGGTTTCTAAGTGGAGAACTCGAACGGTCTCGGTTTTCCGACTCGGAAAACTTGAATGTTCAAGTTTTCCGAATCGGAAAACTTGAACATTCAAGTTTTCCGCATCGGAAAACGATAAGTATTCTTGTATGTTTTCCGATTCGGAAAACATGGTTTTCCGAATCGGACTTGGTCTCGGTTTTCAAATGCTCCTTTTCCGACTCGGAAAACGTGGAACTACCCTTATGGGTTTCCAAGGTTTTCCGACTCGTTCGAGAGACCAAGTTTTGCCAAAAATTTTTTCTAAGTGTTGACATTTTCCGAATCGGAAAACCATGTTTTCCGACTCGGAAAACCTACATGTTCTTCTCTAAATGTGGGAGTTTCCCGACTCGGAAAATACCCTTTTCCGAATCGGAAAACTTGTCTGGTTTATCAGAATGCTATTTTTACCAAGTGTTGAGTTATCCGACTCGGAAAATACTCTTTTCCGAATCGGAAAACTCCCCTCGTGTACTTTGCTCGTTTTCCGACTCGGAAAACACGAAAAACTCATTATTGGGTTTTCGAGTTTTTCCGACTCGCGCTTAGTCGAGGGTATAGTCTTTTCACGTTATAATATTTCTAACACTTGAGGTATTACAGAAATGGCTGATCAACAACCGATTGCTCCCACTTCTCCAGTCGCCAACGCTGCTGATCTCGCACTAATCAACCCGGCTGACATCGTTGAGATTCACCAGAACAACCAGTTCGTTGACTTGGCGAACTTCACAGTCCAAGATGACGTTGTTCTCGAGATTCTCCGAGCTCACCCCCTTGCATACGCAATGCAAGCCACTGCTGATGTTCCGATGATTTATATGCAGCAGTTCTGGCACACTTCCCGTGTTGAGAACCGGGACGGAGTTCAAACCATCGTCGGCCGAGTGGACCAGACTGATCTGGTCCTCACTATGGAGGATCTTCGCCGAATCCTTCGCCTGCCAGCTGCTACTTCGGAGGCACCGTTCGCCCCTCTCGTATCTGGATCTGAGCTGTTCAGCGAAGTACTCGCTGTCGGAGTCCACTACACTGAGAACAACAGGCCGAGAGGAATCTCCCAGATCTCTCAGGGAATGCTCCCCCCAATCTGGTATTCATTCTTCAACATACTCAACCGGACGATCTCCTCAAAGACCCATGGCGTGGACAAGGCATCCACCCAGTTCTGGCATATCTTTCATGCGGTCGCCTACGGAAGGCGGATCGACTTTGCTCAGCAAATCTGGGCGGACATCATCGGTGATGTCAGAGCTGGACCAGGACGCACAAAGCACACATCCATACCTTGGATGCGCTTCTTCAGTCTGGTCATTCGAGATCACATGAACCAGAACCGAGCCGTCCGACGCAGAGCAAACCATCTCCGCTTTGAAAGCCAGCAGATTGGACGAGCCAACAAGAAGAATCTGAAGTCAGGACAGGTAGAGATGCCCATACCGGACAACGTGCTGAACTTGGCAGACCGTAGGTCTATGAGCGTTAGGATGTACCGAATCTCCGTAGGATTAGAAGACACGTCTACGGACTCCTCAGAACCGGGGAGCCCTGCCCAAGACGTGCGACCCGTCCTTACTAGAAGCCGTGCCTCTGGTACGGCGGGCCAGAGCTCCAGTGGGGGAGCTTCTGGCTCGGGAGTGATGAGAGTCGACGTAAGGGGAGGAGCGGGTAGAATAGTCGGTACGTCTGCCACACCGCACACCTCCAGAGCCGGTGCATATCAAACCATGATCCAAAACCGTGCCACTCGTGCTCGCACTCCTACAGTTGTAGAGGAGTCTACTGATGCCGTCCGCTTGCGCGAGTACACAAGCCACTTCAGAGTAAAGCAGTACATGGGCACCCTTCAGCAGTCTCCGGTTCACTCGTCATCGGAAGGGCACCAATCACCGACGCCGCCGCAACAACCTACTGGGGAGGACGTGGAAGCTTCCCCACAAGAACAAGCACATGTTCCTCCACCACCTCACTCGGCGGCCGTCACTTCTCAGGGAGGCGAACCCTCAGGCGAACCCTCAGGCGATGACTCCGACGGTCACGAGTCCTCCGAGCACACTCCTACGGACCGTCGTGAGCCCGATGACGAGGCAACAGAGTCAGAACAAGTCGACTACGGATCAGATTCTGAGTTTCAGCTTTCAGAACCACCAAAGGGCGGGAAGGCCCAGGTAATAGATTTGGATGAAGCCACCTCCTCCTTCAACGACGACCGGATTTCTGGTGATCCCACTCTTATTGCGGATCTGGCGTCGGATGACCGAACTGTCGGTCAGGAGGAAGAAGGTGAGGCCGAAGTTGCTACCGGCTGGGGTCGAGAAGACAGCGAAGAGGAAGAAGAGAGAGAGAGGGGAGAAAAGGAGAGCGAGAGCAGAGAAAAAGAGACCGCAGACGTAGAGGTCCAGTTGAGCGAGCCTTGGGCTCAGTTAGAGGAGGCGGAAGTAGAAGAAGAGCCGCATAGGTTAGATTTGGATATCCCTTTAGCCCAGAGTCCAAACCCCACAGAGGCAACCCACATTCAGACCGGTCACCTAGTGACGTCGGGTCAAGACGCTGGCAGCCAACCAGCGCATTTGCACGCCCAATCCAGCCACTCGGCCATCTCTCAACAGATGGTCGTTTCACATTCTCACGGGGAATTAGCTCAACTTCCACCGGCCACTCAATTGGAGTCTGCCGGTGTTGAAATGAGAGAGGCTCTGCCCCACCTCTCGACGTCTTTCAGAGCACCAGTAGTCCTAGAGCCACTCATAGACACCTTCAGGGTTGTTCATTTGTCTAGGACACTTGTAGATGCTTCATCTGCCCGCCCAAGTGGCGAGGCCGGAACGGGGAGAGTTGGTGCGTCACTGGACGCCCTTCGAGGATCCACCGGAAGCCCCGACACCGTCAGCATTATACCAGCGGTGACATCGGGCCGAGAGAGTACCTCTTTAGGACTCTACTCGTCAACTGGAGCCCAAGTGGCACCAGGCTTAGTTCTTCCGGGACCGGGTCCGACAGACTCGAGCAAAGTCTATAAAGATGCTCACGCAACACCGGGCTTTTGAGCCTGACGGATTCGGGCGGAATCCCTAAAACCGCCCCTGCAACACCGGGACTTATAGGTCCGACGGATTCGGACGACATCCTTAAAGTCGTCCAAAGCAGGTTATTAGCCGTGGAGCAAGCCAATCAGGCTAGGGACGCGCGGGTTGAGGCACTCGAGAAAGCCTTGGCCGAGACGGAGAGGAAGAGACAAGCCGATCTTGAGGCGTCGCGCAAGCTTCAAGAAGACCGGGATGCAGAGCTGTACGAGCTCAAGAGGAGGATCAAGGGCAAGCATTCTGAGGCTGCCCCATCTACTGAAGCTCCCATCCCCAGGCCTACTGAGGACGTCCTCAGGCTCGCTCCTCCGACTTCGGGCGACCTTCCACCGATTCCAGGCTACGTCACTGAGGTGGAGCACTTGATGATGATCACCTCATACACCACTCAGAATGACCGCCTGTCCGCCCAAGTCCGAGAGCAAGCTGCCCAGATCGAGCTGCTACAACAAAGGATTAGAGAACTGGAGGCCGTGTGTCGGTCCCAGGCTCAGCCTTCGAAGAGGAGGCATGATGACCCTGATGACTCCGCACCAGGTCCTCATGAGGGGGAGGTACAAGCTGCAAAACGGCTTCGCACCGACCTCCAACCTGGTTCCGGCTCCGGTTCATCAGCTCCAGCTCCAGGTTCCTCAGCCGCTCCCTCGAGCGCCCCCACAGACTTCGATGCCGCCGAAGCTCCCTATGTCAACTCCGATTCAGAAGACATTCCGGACATGGGGAGTTGGAGATACGAGAGGATTCCGGAAGGGGAGAAAGTTCAGTTTCCTCAGATGACGGACACGGCCCAGATTGATCCCGTTCTCCCAGAAGCAGCACCGACTGATCCTTCAGAGTTCCAGATTCCGGAAGCAGCCCGGAAGATCTTGCGGTCGCTCGCTCAGAGTCTAAGGGTCTATCACAAGGGAGATGACCTCGTCAAGGATCCTGACTACGCCAACCTCCTCTCAGCTCTCAGGTTCCCAACTCCAGAGGCCCCACGGACAGTTCACTCTACCGATCCAGAAACCGATGCTCCTACTGTCATCCAGCTCAACTGGAACCACTCCATCATCTTCCGTCCGTTTCTAGAAGAAACGTTCACCCGCATCTATCAGCAAGAAAAGCTGCACGCCTGGTCCCGAAAAGTCTACTTCGGGATCTCTCACATCAGCAACAAGAGACGAAGGACAGCGTACGTGCATCAGCGAATGTGCAACTGGGCCACTCATGGACGCCAGAGGATCAGACGTCGCTTTATCAAGGTAACTGCTATGCGCCCCTACAAACATGGCCATCAGTTGTTCTTAGAGTTTGATGTCCGCATGTACGGCACCGGTGTCCCTCGAGGTGAACTGCAGAACTGGACCTTCACAGAAGCTGACTTAGATCGGGTGCATCTAGAAGACCTTCTCACGATCATCAAGTACCTCCAAGGCCCGATCCTCCGACCAGAGCACTACAGAGATGGCACAGAGATACTGAAGAAATATGTCCGTCATGCAATCTCTCTCGCGAGAGTGACGGACTACCAGCTTGCCATAGAAAGCCGCCAGCCGAAGGTCAACCTGCTGAGACCAAACCTGCTCGTTCCTGGTATCGATGCCTACATTCCTTACATGCCAACCAGGATACCTGAGCATGGAGTCCTGTACCTGACTCGGAAGAAGAAGGAGCGCAGGTTCATGAGGTTTGGGGAGCTCTCCAGGTTCTGCGACGGGACCCTCCTTTATGTCTACAACGGCATGCAGAGCAGACTGCTGGCGGATCAGATACCAAGTCGGAAGATCATAGATGGCAAAGGAAAGCTGCTGGAAGCAATGAGGTTGATCGAGAAGAAGCTAAAGGAGCGGATAATGTACAGAAGAGCTGAGGCTGCAATGCAGATGAGAGCACGGATAATCGGCGAATGGGAAGAGTACCTGCAGATGTCCAAGTGGGAGCCTGCTCTAGAGTTACCTCCACCATTCTGACTGCTTCTCAAAGGGGGAGATTGTAGAACCCAAGTGTTGAGAAGAGTCAGAATCAACTATCTTTTATGCTTTCTAGTTTAGTTTACTTGTTTTGTAAACAATCTTACTTTGTTTATGCCCTTGTTTGAGGTTTGGAACCTCGAGGGCTATTGTTGACAACTTTTGTAACTTCCTTTTCCCTATAAAAGGAAAAGGATGTTTAGGGTTTTTTGTGGGAATCATTATATACTAAATTGGGCATATTATTCACCATTGTTGAGTTTTCTTAAAAGCTTCATTGATTTCATCTCATTCTTAGAGGATTTCCATCCATTTCTATTGTATTTCATTGTTTTTAGGGACAACAATATGGAATGCGGAAGTGCCACTGGGTGGGTAAGGGTACGCTCTTCCGAGCGGTGACCCTACCCCTGAGGCCATACTGGGTCTCGGGTCCATAAGGTCGGACCGGGGTAGCTGATCGGGTAGGGGCCCTATGAGAGTCAGCGTCGCTAGAGGTATCCTGCTCCTGAACGGCAGTGAGGGATCTTGGAGCACCGCTATGATGCTCGGAAGACCCCTGGGATGGATGCTCTGACGGGTCAGTATCCTGTGACATGGTACTGCGATAAAAAGATTTAATTAATACATAAGAAACACTTTAAAAAACTTGTACATGATAAATGCAAACTCAAACAATATGTTTTTCAGGAAATTTCAGGAAAGTTCTCAATTCTAAATACTAACAGCATGATTAGTTTATAAGTCATATCCTACTCATATCATGGCTAGACATAGGTGATCAGGCTTTATCTACCTATGATATACCAAAATAGTACCTATCCTAATCATATCAGTATTTGAATTCTCCTATACTTTGAAATCTTTAATTAAAGAGTTTTAAATTATCTTGGAAAAATGTTGGTTATAGTACTTGGTTTTATGAAAAACCGATGTTCTCTATAACCTAAGGCTCTGATACCAAATCTGTAACACCCCGCTAAAGCGGAAACGCGAGGCGTGACCGCTAAGATTTCATTGCGATAGGAGATAAACAACATCAAACATTTCATTTAAAAGTTTACGATTTACAGTACCAAATTTTACATAACCAACGAAAGTTAAAAACATTTAAACATTACAAAAGTCATTACAAAAGAAAAATCTAAGTTTGATGTAGCTTGTAGCCCAAACATTCCCTACTATCATCTATTTTCCTGAAAAGCATGTTAAAACAAGTGTCAACTACAAGAGTTGGTGAGTTCACAGGTTTTATATGCACAAAACAGTTTCATATGCAGAAATCATTATCGTAAAACCAATGTTCAACCTTAACTGTTAAACATAACATTTATGCAAGGTATATTCTCGAGCCACTACTAAACCTAAAACCAATTTGCCCCAACGATCTACCTCAGAGGTTTGAAAGGATATATAAGTAATTTAAAATTTTAGAAGGATATACAAGTAATTTAGAAGTTTTGTAAGGACATAGAAGTAAATCTCCCAAACGGTAAAATAGGGACCGTGAATACTCACCTCGATAAGCTTAACGATTCGATCAACGATTCAAGTTCCGATCTCCGAGCCTAAGAGTACCCTAAACAATTCATGGGTAACGTAAGTGCCAAATTATCGGTTCAATATCCTAACTAAGTCCCAATCCGATATCCTTATATAATGCCTCTACTTAGTTTATGTAGCCAACCATAGTATAAAACAATTTTAATAAATTTTTTATAACCCCTAATTGGATGCAAGATCTTGAAACTCAAAATTCAAGCTTTTGTAAATTTTCAGATGCTGATAGATTTGTGTACTTGGTAAAAATGTCACTTTTAAGCTATACTCCAAAAAGGTTTAAGTTTCCAAATTTTTATCCACTGAAGTTGGGTGTGTTAGCAACATTCCCACCAAATTTCATAAATTTTTGATGTGTTTAGCATATATAAACAACTCACATTTGAAAATACATGTCTGTAGTGTTTAGTTCATAGAGAGTTTGTTACAACTCCAAAACCTAAATTTCAAAAGGGGTTTTCAAGCTAACATGCATATCCATCTAATAAAACAAGATTCACACCAACTTGATGATTTTTGAGTGAGTTATGACCTCTTAAACTCACATGTGTGAATCTGCCATTTCTGGATAGCTTGCACCATGATTTTGTTTTCATTGGTTGCATGCTCAAAAATTCACCAAATCAGATGATTCCAGGTTCTTTGGAAAGCCACTTCAATGAACTTGAGTTTAGAATCAAAAAGTATGCAATTTGAACAAGTTTTCAAGGAGATATGCATGCAACAAGTTGACATAAAATCTGACCCGTAGCCATTTGCACAACAAAAAGTTTTGTGATGGTTGAAGGTCCTAAACTTGGAATTTTTGGGTGATTCCCGTTGGGTTCGAACCCTAACTCACAAAATATTAACCCATAAAATTTTTAGACAAAAATCAATCCATTTGAACCCTTTTTGGGTCGTCCAAAGTTGCATGAAGTAATCTGTCAGCTTCTGTCCATTACAAAATTCACCATTTTCACAAGTAAAGCATATAAATCTTTATAAATTGGGGTTTCTTTGATGCTAAACTAAAATCCCCCATCATATAACATGTAATAAACAATATTTTGTACAAAAATCAAGATGATTCTTGCATGCAATCATCCAAGAATTTCCAGCTCCTAACATAAACTAAAAACACCAAAATTGGGGTTTTTCACCCTTTTCTTGTGTCTATAGAGGAAATTCATAGGATTTCACCTTCTAATGGATATTTAAATCATCCATGGTGTTCATCCTCATCTCCAAAACATCAAGAACATAAATCCATCATATATTGTGGCTTAACTACAAAAACCTTGCATAAAGAGCACTAAAAGTGCTAGAAATTGAAGCTACATTGCAAGGATTGTTCTTACCTTGAAGGATAACTAATAGAACACTTGAATCTTGCTTCAATCTTCTAAGAATTTCGATTTTTGGGGCTGATTGTTGCTGGAAATTTTGAAGGTGAAATGAGAAAGAAAATGAGAGAAAAAGGTGGATGTTTGAAAATTTTGAAATGAAAATAAGAAGTGTGTTAAAGAAGTCTTGAAATTTATATGGAGGGAGAGAGGGAAGGCGGTAGGGGGCCGGCCACATGCGGCCCACCCAACCCATCACATATATTTTTTTTTTAAAAGAGCAAGCCCAAAACGTCTCTCGGTTCACGTTTTCTCGACTCGTACAAGTTTTTCCGATAGAAGCGATTTTTATCAGTTTATGTCCAAATTTTGAAAATTTTAAAATGTCTTTATGCAACATCTTAAAATATGATAATTTAAATAGTATAGACTTTAGTAGAGTCGTTTCGGCATTATATACGATTTTCGGACGATTATGGACTGATACGGGCTTTTCTGGGCTATGTTTGGGACTTCTAAGTTCTCTTCCAAAAATTTTCGCATAAACAAACCCAATTCTTTCTAAATAATTATAGAACTAGGTTTTTCACTAAAATTATGCTACAGTGAGTGCTATACGAGTTTCTAACCTCATAGCCGAATTTGGTCAGTTGTCACATTCATTTAAAAGTTTACGGTTTACAGTACCATATTTTACATAACCAACGAAAGTTTAAAACATTCAAACATTACAAAAAGTCATTACAAAAGAAAAGTCTAAGTTTGATGTTGTTTATCTCCTATCGCAATGAAATCTTAGCTGTCACGCCTCGCGTTTCTGCTTTAGCGGGGTGTTACAGTTTTCTATTACATCAAAGTGAAACACCAACAGAAACGTAACTCAATAGCTTATATACAACAAAATTTGATGGTGATCAGAAAATTGTACTATTTCATGCTACCAGTCTTTACTCTTTCTTTGATATACATACATGGAATACGTAAACTTAAAATTTAGTGAGCAGTTATGGTTTCATGAATAAACAAATTCATAATACTGATAAATTTGTGAATAATAATTCACTAAAACTCTTGGCATGCATAAAATATTCTTTTTGAGATCTCACTTGCGACATGTAAATATGCCATACTTGCCTTGAGGTTTGCTAACCCCCCCGTCCATAAAGGCTGCCCCATAAGGTCCGTTTCCAAGACGTCCTTTCATGTAATATACTGTAAGTTGGATATTTATGGTCATATATAACATGCATAAAACTTGTGCCTTGTGTGTAAAACACATCATAACATGCATCTATCTTGGCTATATAAAAGTGTCGTCATTTCATGCAAAGCAATCATGCAAAAACATCTTACCAAATTCTTTATAATGCATAAATTACATTTAAATAGCATACAAGTATCTTAAGAAATCATATAATGTACATACCTTGTTTTGCTTTAGCTTTTCTATGGATTTCTCACTTTGAACTTGGTGTTGTTTTAAGCTATTTTCTAACTTTGTCATGGATATAATGGTTTCATTTAAATCGCTATTTATAGGTTATCACAATTCATCAATATTTTTGCCAACTCATAACTAGATTGCTTTGTTATGCTTTTCCTTGTAAGCTACTTATTGAACAAAATATGATGATTTATAGTTACTAATGTTGGCTAGCTGTTGGTGCCTTTTTAGTGCACTTAATTTGATCAATAATGCTTCTATTTAAGACTTAAAACTACGAACTCTAACAAATATAGAAAACTTGGGTGGTACACGTGTTGGGTAGGTGGGTTCAAATGTTTCTTGATTCGTCACTGTGGATATGATACAATAGCACAAAATTATTCAAAATTTCTACCTATACTTCTAGGATTAATAAACTTTGAGATTCACACACCCTTCTGCTGATTCTTGGGAAAGGATGCACAATAATGCATTTTTTGAAATTTTAGTTGGGTGCGATGTTATGAGTATGTGTCTATACCCTTTTGGATTTACATATATTATTTGGGTTTAGTTCCTCAAAATGTATCCAACTTGTCACCTTTTGCTATTGTATATACTGTACTTTAAAAATTACCACTTAATACATCATACTACTAAAAACCTAACATTTTAAATACTAAATGACTTGTAAACCAGGTAGCCGGTCATTCCGGCCACCTGGTCAACTTCTCCGGCGAGACTTTTTCCGGCGAGACTTTTTCCGGCAAAAACCTATCTTCTCCGGCAACCTTCGGCAAGAAGCCATCTTTTTCCGGCGAGACTTTTAGCACGAACAACAACCTCCATCTCCGACACCCACCATCTTCTCCGGCAACCTCCATCTCCACCACCCACCATCTTCTCCGGCAACGTCAATCTCCGCCACCCATCATCTTCTCCGGCGACCTTCATCAACCCTTCCACAAACTCACCAGCTTACTCCAATCCGAACACCTGAAATCATCAGCATCGTTGCCAGAGAAAATGGTGGTCGTTGGGAAATCGCCGGAAAAGATGGTGGTTGCCGGGAAGTCGTAGGAGAAGATGGTGGTTGCCGGGAAGTCGTAGGAGAAGATGGTGGTTGCCGGGAAATCGTAGAAGAAGATGGTGGTTGCCGGAAAAGTTGTTGAAGAAGAAGGTAGTGGTCGGAAAAGTCACCGGATAAGATGGTGGTGGCCGGAAAAGGCGTCGGAAAAGATGGTGGTGGTGGCCGGAAAAATGGTGGTCACCGGAATGTCGCCGGAGAAGATGACCGGATGGCCGGAAAAGTCGCCGGAGGGGAGGTGACCGGCTGGTAACCTTTGATAGCAGGTCAGATACATCAAAATGTTAGGTTTTAGGTAGTATGATGTATTAATTAGTAATTTTTAAAGTACAGTATATACAATAGCAAAAGGTGACAAGTTGGATACATTTTGGGGAACTAAACCCATATTATTTTTGATGATTTATGGAATAGTTCTTGAATAAAGAGGCAACCTAAATAGTTTTTGGGTTTGACTTTTTTTTAAATTTGAAATGTCACAGACAATATTTTGAAGAAGTAGATCGGACTTGGGAGACATTTGAGGAGACCCTATGGTCACATATTTCTAACTTCTTTGAACTTGCTAAAGAAAGGTATGCTCATATACAGTGCTTCTTCTCATTATCTAGCTACTTTTGTTTGTATGACGCTTTCGAATTTCATGCTACTATGAAGGTGCTACTTATGTTTTCTTAGGTGTCTTGTGGGTGGTAGCATATTGCTTTCCTTTTCTAAATGGATATATCTGCAACTGTTACATTATGTCCTCATTATGAGTTTATGTGTCTATACAGAGGTTACTGTTAAGTCAGGAGAAGGGTGTGGACGATAATTGTTTTTTTAAATGTTTGTTTAAAAGCATGAAAAAGTTTGAGTTATAAATTTGCACATGCAAATTATATACCTTGTAACTTGTAAGTACTGATTCGTTATTAGTGTTTATTCTGACGCATTGACCTACCTTGATATTCTACTATGTAGGACACAAGCCTAACAGACCTTTTGGACAACTAGAATGCCTTGGTATCTTTTGATATTCCTCGTACCTCATCAACAACTTTGCATGTTTTCTGGACCATCTACTCCCACTTTCAATGGTTAGCGACTGTTTAGCCTAACCATTGTCATCATCCTTTTTTCTGGGTGGGGGTGGGGGGTATCCTTAAGGGTGCGTTTGGTACATGGGACAACAAATAAGAACACATAACAGTGTTCTATGTTTGGCAGAACTTTTGTGTGGAACAGAGAGGAACAAACTTGTTCCACCCCCACCCATGGAACAAACTGGAACAAGATGGAACAGTCGCATGTTTTACCTATATAATGTCAAACTAAAACATAATTCTTTTCTAAAACATCAAATATGTCTTTCTGCATACATTTTATTCATTATTTAAAGAGTAAATTACGGATTTGGTCCTTGTGGTTTAGTGGTTTTTATGGATTTGGTCCTTGTGGTTTGCAAATTCTATTGGATTTGGTCCCTGGTGGTGCAAGTAGGCAGGGACCAAATCCAATAGAATTTGCAAACCACAAGGACCAGATCCAATAGAATTTGCAAACCACAAGGACCAAATCCAATAGAACTTGCAAACCACAATGACCAAATCCGTAATTATTGAAGTTTAGGGACCAAATCCATAAAAATCACCAAACCACGAGGACCAAATCCATAATATACTCTTATTTAAATTTTATATTGTACCTTATACTCTTTAAACTTCCACTTTACTGTCAAATAAAAATATTATTTTTATACAATTACTATATTTTAATTAATTTATGTAATTTATTAAATGTTAATAATAAAAATATAATACATAAAAAGTATAAAATAAAAATCGAAAACTAATTAAAACCTTTTATTTTGGAGTCATTTTAATAGTCTTGACAAAAACTATTCTAATTTTATATTTTGTTATAAAAATATTCCTTTTAATACAAGTTAATTAATTACATAACTAATCAAAATATATAAAATATATAAACAACCCATTAGAGGTAAGTTGGTCAATTTATCTGTTCTGTTTATTTTTCTAATCTGTCTTACCAAACGTTCAAGTATATACCTAGATCTATGTATAGATTCTACACCAAGAAACGTTCGGGACCTTGCCTTATCAATCTCTTTTACAATGTTCAAAAAAGTGTTAAGCGGTGCTAAGAGATAGAATAACGTTCTAGATCTTAATTGACTAAGTGAGGTTAAAGTGGTTCATATTAATATATTAGTTGAGTCAGATGCTGGAGAGGTAGATGGGAAGGGGATAGGGTTAGTAGGTCACAACTTGGTTACAGGAACCATAAGTTGGACTAGGGGTGTGTAGTTTCCACACCATGGTTATGTTTTCATGTAGTTGCTTCTATCTATATCGTTGTTGCTTACTCATGAGAAATTTAGCATATCTGTCTCACTTTCTACTTTTAGTGATGTTGCTTACTCATCTTGCTTTTCAAGCTCTAGCATTTATGTCTCCCTCTCGCACCTTCTTTACCAGCCATGATTTCACGGAAACTTTATTCTTTAGGATAGAGGTCATCTCTCTTCCATCTGACACCCTCACCCCCACCCCACCCCAACCTCGCTTCCGGGTGGATAATATTGGGATCATTTGGTTTGGTTTATTTTTGGATTATCTAAACGTATAGGAACTAGAATTTTCATGCAATTGCTATTTTAGATGACTAGTTTCATTGTCTCATTAATATAAACTCATCAATGACTAAAGATTCTCTTTAATTTGAGAAAATTTGATCGAAGTCGATTACTCCCAGCGTATTGTTCAAGTGCCCACATG
The DNA here is from genome assembly GCA_030169165.1 of Centaurea solstitialis. Lineage (NCBI taxonomy): Eukaryota > Viridiplantae > Streptophyta > Magnoliopsida > Asterales > Asteraceae > Centaurea > Centaurea solstitialis. The sequence continues at coordinate 54,470,933 of CM058043.1, forward strand.
CATTTTTTTATATACTTATGGACCAACCAAACTGTATTATGCTGTTCACTACACATGTTTCTTCCTCCACAATCTCTAAATTCAAAGTTTTAAATGTATTTGTTCTTTGTGTTTTAATTGCAGCCCACAGACACTTGTACGTGCTTTGAGGTATGTTTATCAGTCAACACTGTTAAGATTTTTTTTTTGGTAAGTTACTATATTGTTCTTTTTCATTCAACTTGAAACCTTTTTATCAGAAACTTTAACGCCCCCTACTTTCTACTACACTTCCAGGGTTGTTGAAATGCAAGAGATCTTCGATGAGCAAGTTGCCGAAGAAGCAGCTGAGGCTGAAGGAGGTGGTGCAATGGCATCGGTAGCAAATCCTCGTAGAGCTGGCAAGTATGTATTATGATTAACTTCACTCGTTACTTAACCTAATCTTACTTCAGTCAGGGCTATCTTCAGCTTATGTTTTTCGAGCTCAATGCATGTTCATATGTGGTTGTTTCCTCCTGACGTGCAGAAAATCTATGGCTGCGGTAGCGTCTTCCAAAAACATTGCAGCGCAAAAGGCAAAACAGGGAAAATGCTACAAGGATAAATGCTATGAGCATATCACGAAAGCTGTTGAAACAAGATTCAGCAAACTTCTATCAGAAGTACTTCTTCAACCTATCATACAATTCTCGTAGTTTTATCTATAGGATGGACGTGTATGCATGCATATTTTTATACATTTCACTATGCTGCTCTGCAAGAAAGAAATCGATCATGGTTTAAATGCCAAAAAAAATACTTATTAATCATTTGAGAGTAGTGGTGTCCAAATCTCAGTTACGGGTCTGTTATAACCGGTTACCAACCGGGCCGGTTAAAAACAGTACACCGGCTTAACCGGTTAAGGAGGTTTTGGGGTATAACTGGTCAAGGTTATTTTAACCGGCTAAGGTCGGTTAAGGCTTTTTTTTTATTTTCTGTTTTTTTAATAAACTTAATGATTAATTCTATAAACTTTAAAAAATTAATAAATTTTGCATCACTCAAATTAGTTTAAAAATACGTTTATTATACTTTTAAACTAATAAATTAGTTATATAAAAAATACATCACTCAAATATAAAAAACAACTATTTTTTTCAAAAAAATCGGTTGCCGGCCGGTTATAACCGGTTATGCACCGGGCTGGTTATAACCGGTTACGTTTGGCCATCACTATTTGGGAGGATGACAATGGTACTACTGCCATTACTAGTCATATGAGCAAATGACAAGCAAGGGCATTAGTATTATTATTGACTTTATTGCTATTTTCTTTGCGATTATTCTTCTTGTGAGACAGGTGTCATATTTTCTACATTCTGATTTGAACAGTATTTTTGTGACAGCTCGTTTTTGAAAACTTGAAAGGTGCTATAGAGGAGGCAAAAAAGGTATGCACATTGATTTTATAAAAAGTTAATAGGGTGGGTCCATCCTTGAAAAGCAAAATGTTTTCTCTGTTTAGTTCTTTCTTTCGCCAACCCTACAGCTTTTATTTGTTAATTACTTTCAGATTGGGGAAGAGCTTGGAGATATATACGATTATGTGGCCCCTTGTTTTCCTCCAAGGTTGCATTTTCAAGTTTTTACTTATGATGTTTGATTTCCCCGTCTTACAGTACATTTGAAGTTCCATTATTATTTTGTTGTGTGCCGTCTCAATTTCCCTTTCGTATATTCTTCTTGTATATGCATACCAGTCGAATATTCATTTTGATAGCTGGCAGTCGGAGGCTATTTTTCCGCATGTTTTTTGTACCATGGATCATGGATGTTTCATTGAAACAAAAATAGTTAATACCTGGAGAAGGCAAATCTAGTAAAATCTGGAACTTCTTTTTCTTTTTGGGATGTCCTAGTATTGGTGAAGTTGAATGTGCTTGACAGATAATCTTTGCTTAAGCTGTTTTAACTATCGTCTAATTTGTATTAACCTTGTTAGGTATGAAATATTCCAGCTCATGGTGAATCTGTACACGGAGAGGTTTATTCAGTGGCTAAGGCTATTGAGTGACCGTGCTAATGATTTATCAAACATTGAGATCTTAAAGGTATCACGTATGTAACTATTTTCGTTAAAATCATCGATGGCTATTGCCAAAAGCTTATCTGGATTTAGTATTAGTTGACCAGTAACTAGGAACCCTTTCTGATGATGCAGTTTTGGGCAACGTTAAAAAATCTGTAACCTGGGATCATTCCATCCTATTTCCCTTTTCTTGCGACAATTCTAGTACTAGCAATACTTATATTAACTTTGTGTTTGCAAATCATACAAAGTCTCTTTTTATTACTGAAATCAGGTAACTGGGTGGGTGGTTGAGTATCAAGATAACCTGATTGCACTTGGTGTTGACGAGACATTAGCTCAAGTTTGTTCAGAGAGCGGTGCAATGGATCCCCTGATGGATTCATACGTTGAAAGAATGCAAGCAACAACAAGGGTAAGCTTGCAATGGTAACATCATCGTCTACTGTTTTTATTATTTTACTAGTTAGTGAATTACTGATGTTTTTTTCCTGCTACTTTTTCTTGGCTGTCTGCTTTCATCGTTTCAGAAATGGTATTTGAATATCCTCGAGGCTGATAAAGTACAGCCGCCAAAATCAACCGATGAAGGAAAGCTTTATACGCCAGCTGCCGTTGACTTGTTCAGAATCCTTGGGGAACAAGTGCAAATTGTTCGAGAAAATAGCACCGATGTTATGTTATACAGAATTTCTTTGTCCATCATTCAGGTATATAAATATATATATATATATATATATATACCTCCTATAGCTTTGCTAAAAACATGCAAGAGAGCAGCACTTCTTTGTTTATCGGGAGGCATTAGCTAATTTAGCTTTCTATAATTCGTCATAGAATCGTTGTTAGTATATTATCATCATAGTTGTCTATACCATGTCTGCAAGATGCCGGCCATGTCATCCTTATGGCGACAAATCATTCACTATGTGTTATAAAATATCATCATTTGGAAATCCAATAAAAATGTTTGATGTTAGAATTAAATTGCAAATACCTTTAACCACAAAGTTAGAACACTTGCATCATGAAATCAAAACAACTTAAAAAACATGCTGTATTATTGCAAACAGAATTCAGAACTCGATTTCATATCAAGTAGTTTACAGAGAAAGAATAAAATAATTAGAAATAGAGTTTCAGAAATAAATAAACTTAAAAACTACAGAATCCAAATAAACAAAATTTGGGAAATGTGACTTTGTGATCGGATGAGTAAGATTGTATCATGTAATAGAATGAATCTGAATGAAACTTGTTTGAAAATTGATTGTAGGTAATGATTGATTTTCAAACAGCCGAAAAAAAGAGACTGGAAGAACCTGCTTCCGAAATTGGTCTAGAACCAATATGTGCAATGGTTTGTAGTTTTTGTTATGTAGACGTATTACAGTTGTTTAAACTTCCCCGAAAATTGAAGAGAATCTTTAAAGCAACTCTTAAGTTTTTTCATGGTGACAGATTAACAACAATTTGCGCTGTTATGATCTTGCTATGGAGCTAGCTTCTAGCACGATTGAAGCCCTTTCAGAGTATTATGCTGAGCAGGTTATTCTTCATTTCACCACATTTTACATGAAAAAAACAAATGATTCTCTTTTCTGATATATCTTCATTGGTGATATAATTTCATAGGGAAAATTATATTGCATCTTTATGTGACTACTTTATATGTGGACATACCAATTCACACTATTTCATTTTATTATATTTCTTGGATCCAAAATCTGGTGAATCATCTCTAGCTTTCTCCTGAGGTTTATTGCTTGGTCCTTAATATGGCAGAGAGAACTTTGACTGAAGAAAGGTTGGAATTCAACTTGTGAAAAAAGAAAACAGAGTACAACTAATTATACTACAACAAGCATCTGGAACCTTCTAACACCTTCCAACTAATCAACAGTCATAAACTAACTACAAGATATATAAAGACTAAAGAACTATCCTTCCTTTAGAAGTTAGAACAAGCAACTTCCAATCCAAGAAAGTACTTCAATTTTCCAAGATCCTGCAACTTAAAGGCGGCACTTATACGCATTTTGAGATCTTGAATTGCCAATGGTGAGGTGAGGCTCCCTTTGATGATTATATCATCCACTTTTAATAAAAGAGCTACATAATTTACACCAAATTCTTTTAAAGAATAATGAATAATTTGCTTTTGAATAAACAAACCCAATCAAAACCATTAACTGAGAAAATTTTGTATTCCATTGCCGAGAAGCTTGCTTTAAATCGTATATCGATGTATGAAGTTTGCAATTCAACCTTATATCGTTGAGGAATTTCCATGTAGACTTTGTTGTCCAAGTCTCCATTATCAGATCTAAAGACTATTATCATCCGTGCAAACTGAGTTTCAAAAGGGAGTCTCCTTTCTTTAGATAATGGACAAATCAAACAAGTTCTATTTGCATCCTTAGCAGGAACGTCCTTAGCATTCAACAAGTACTTAAGGGCGGACAATCTCTTATTTTATGGATGCCCAAAAAGGTTGTGCCAAGTTTGCAATGAAATTTGATAAACATAACTTTAATCTCAAATTTCATTTTTCGTTGCAATCATGTATAGATCATGGATCCTGTTAGCCTGTCACTCCGTCCATTCATCTTTTTGATGTTAACATTCTGGATTCGACATAATTATGAGAAAAATGAACTGTGAACACAACATAACGTGTAATAGGCTAATAGCACTCGTGGAAAGCAAATTGAGGCAGACTTTAGGAACAAAAAGAACATCACATAACCCATATTAGTCTTCCAAATGGAGTTTATCTGTATACTACTTGGGCAAATCCAGAGTCTCTTTGCACTATGTTATTGGAGACAATTTTGGTTACTGTTGGTTTTGGAGGAAGATGGCTGCATTTTTTAGATTAAGCCGTTTATTTGAGATTTAGATCACAAACTGGTTTAATCTGCTGCCTATCCGTCTACTTAATCATTTTTAAAACTTTGAAACAGGTTAATTTTGAAGACACCTGCAAAGGCTTTTTGGAGGTCGCAAAGGTATGGACATTATCGCTTACTAATAAAGAGGGACAGAAGTTCATGTCCAAACCTCTTAAGGGATATAAGGGGTTTTGGAGTCCATAATTTAAAACATAAAACTTGCTATCGGAAAGGCAAGTGAATGAGTTTCTATATTCACCGGGTTCTCTTTTTACTAGAAAAGGCAATTGAATACGATTTTATATTTACTAGAAAAGGCAATTGAATACATTATCTAGAAATATATTGTGGTATCTTAAACCTTGGTCATAGTAACACTTAGGTGTCGCTTGTTTTTTGAGAGGTCTGAAGTCTAAATTCACGTCAAAAAATAAGAGGTTGATGGGCCACCTCTTATAATTTTAGAGGACGGTAGGAGGTTTTCAGGCTTTTTCTTAAAAATAAAACAAATGGTCTTAAGTCTGCAAACCTCTTCATTTTCAGACCTAAAAGGTTTTAAGAGGTAAGTTATAAAAAGGGTTTATTTCACGAAAGTGTATCCAACTTGTTACGAAAAATTATTGTATGTATTGTACTTTCATTTTTACCATTTGATATATCAGAGTTTATGAAATGATCATTGTATGTATCCAACTTTATCAAAACCTAATATTTAATGTATCCAACTTGTCATGAAAATGTATTCAATTTGTCACGAAATACATTAAATTGTAGGTTTTGATAGTTTTGATACGCCAAATGGTAAAAATGAAAGTACAATACATACAATAACTTTTCGTCACAAGTTAGATACACTTTCGTAAAATAAACCCTTATAAAAAACAAACAGCCCCTTACTGATGATCTATGCTGATATTGCCCTTGTGCAAGATTCTTGTATTTTGTTTGACCTTATTTAATGAATTTAGGAAGCTGTACTTCAAACCGTCAATGTCATATTTGACGATCCAGGAGTGCAGGAACTACTGGTCAAGCTTTATCTTAAAGGTAAACATTTTCTTCTTATTTAATTTTGCAACTTACTTTCCTTTTTCTCTTTTATGTTATAGTTTTGGACAGTTGTTGTTCCTTTAATATTTGGTGTTTACTTGTTCTATCCTATATATGCAGAATGGAGTGAAGGACAGGTTACTGAATACCTAGTTGCAACATTTGGTGATTACTTTACAGACGTGAAGATGTAAGTTTCGAGTCCAGTGTTGGTAAATATCCATATCATGCTTGCTTTTTTAAATGAAGGCTAAGCTAAGATAGTGTTTTCTTTTCTTTTTTAAATGAATATAAAAATTCAGGTATATTGAAGAAAGATCATTTAGGCGATTTGTGGAGTCTTGCCTGGAACAAACAGTCATTGTTTATGTCGACCATCTTCTGTCTCAGGTTCCATAAGGATAAGGATAAGGATAATATTTTGAGTTTGTTGTGTCTTACTTTGTTGTTTGATTTAAAATAAAATGATGGTGGGAATGGAATGGGTTTTGTGTTGTAGAAAAATTACATCAAGGAGGAAACTATTGAACGGATGAGGCTTGATGAAGAGGTTCTTATGGATTTCTTCCGGGAATACATAAGTGTTAATGTAAGTAATTAAGATACGCTCATATATAATACTGTATTTGTGTAAAGTGATAATTTTACATCTATTTATGTCTATATATGCAGAAAGTTGAAAACAGACTTAGGATACTTATCGACTTGAGAGAGCTTGCATCAGCTGAGAGCCCAGATACTTTCACTCTTGTTTACACAAATATCCTTGAACATCAACCTGATTGCCCCGTAAGTAGCGCCACATTTACTTTATTTGAATTCAAATTGAAATAATTTCCAATTAATCGGTTATGTTGTGGGTGTATACGCATGCAGCCTGATGTTGTTGAGAAAATTGTTGGACTGCGAGAAGGAATACCACGCAAGGATGCCAAAGAGGTAACCACCCTTTATTATTATCTTTTGTAATACAAAGATATAGGCTATGTTTGGCAAACTAGCTAATAAGCTAGATTATGAACAAATTATGTTTGGCAAAACTAGCTTATGAGTATGTAAAATGACCAAAAAGGGTATATATATTTTGGGGTATAATAATTAATATTAATAAGGGTATAATTGGAAAAAAAGCTACCTCCAAGTAGCTTTTTAAAAAGCTAGCTTATAAGGTACTTTTTGTCCATACAAAAAATAAGCTAGCTTATGTTTACCAAACAATGCGTAATGTTTTCTTACATTAGATGGTAGGTTTTAGAACTCTGATACATTAAATGGTAAGTTTAGAAGTCGACAGTACACATTGTACCAAATGTGACACTTGGATACATTTTGGTGTACTTAACCATTAATAAAACAGTAATCCAACTTTCTTGCTATAACAATCAACTAGAAGAAGGGTAAACCGAAAGTTGCTTAATTTTGCGGTTAATACTTGAATTGTTGTGAAACCAGGTGGTACAAGAATGCAAGGAAATATACGAGAATTCGTTGATCGATGGAAATCCCCCTAGGGCAGGCTTTGTCTTCTCCAAATTGAAGTGCTTTACCTCATCAAAGATCACCAATATTTTTCGAAAACGTCACTAGCTGTATGTATTTATGTTATACATATATATACATATATAGAAGTAGGTTCAAACAAGAACTAATTCATTTTGCAAGAACAAATGAACAATTACTAACCACACAAATCTATTTAGAAAACCAAAAATTAATTTAATATATATCTAATTAGTTGAAGGGTATTTTGGGTATAAAGTTACTTTTTGAGAATAATACTATTCATACAAGATTTCTCTCTCTTTTGCTTTTTGGAAAGAATACTATTCATATTTGATTTCCCTCTCTTTTGCTTCATATCTAAGATATTTCAAGATAAAATATCAGTATGATATGTGATTTTGTACAAGGTTCATTGTAAAATCATATCTGATTTCAGAATTATATATGATTTTGTAGAAGCTTCTTGTGAAATCATATGAGATTTTCAGTATCATATATGATTTTATGAAAGGTTCTTGTAAAATCATATGTGATTTTCAGTGTCATATATGATTTTCTGAAAGGTTCTTGTAAAATCACATGTGATTTCGATTCTGGTATGATATATGATTTTGTACACGGTTATTGTAAAATAATATTTGATTTCGGTATCATATATGATTTTATACAAGGTTCTTGTGAAATCATATGTGATTTCAGTATCATATGTATGCCTAATTTACGACATCACATGTGATCACATATATGTAATATGTAAATTCATATGTGATTTTCACATGCAATATCAAACATGATTTTGTACAAATTATTAAGGTGAGATCATATACTACTTGAATTTGATGTGAAATATTTCAAATCTATTGTATACCTAATTTACCACTAAAAGAAATACCCCTAGATGGAAAGTGGATATAAAGTACATTTAATTACTGATATGTCATCTAATATAATATTTATTAGAGAAAATAATTTGTATAGCCATCCACCAACCCCCAATTCATCTCCTACCCTTGCTCACGACGAAAAACGTATTGGGCCGCCAATTTGGCCGGCCGCCATTGGCGACCCAATCCACATGGCGGCACACCATTGGGTCCCCTTTCCACCTCAGCCTCCACATCACCCGCCAACCAATCAGCCACCATTGGCGACCCAATGCTGCCAAGTCAGACGCCAACTCACCGCCACCTTGGATCCACGTGCCATGGACCGCTAAATTCACCGGCCGCCATTGGCGGCCCGTGCTGTTGTGTTGAAACCCCATTGGTCCACTTGTTTGATCCCTAAGAAACCCTAATTATTCTAACCCTTTTCAATTTCTTGTCCAATCCATAAGAAAACCTTTTCAGTATTTAACATGCTCCAATTGTGAATGAGAAAATATCATTTTCATCTCCTCCTTTACTCACTCTATCAGTTTTCTCATATCTAGTAAAATTTGTGTGATTTGAAAATGAGTTACGGTGTAGATAAAGCAAAGATATATTTTTGTTCCAGTGGTCATTGGGCTGACGGAAGCGACGGATGGGATTACGTTATTACTGAAGAAACAGAGACTCAAGGTGTTAAGATGAAAGTAAACAGTACAATCAACATCTGGTTGATTACTGTTGTCGAAAATGCGGACTCGGGCGTTCGATTGGCGAAGTGAATGTACTGTACAAGAACGGTGACCAGATATTGAAGTTAACCAACGATGAAGATGTTAGGTTGTTTATGCAAATGGCGATAGGGTCAAGTGAACCTCTTAAACTTTACGTCGACGTATTTGTAACTGATGGAGGTGGTACTTCGAACGAGGTCAACGAAGAAGAAATGTATGTTCCTGAATTCGATAGTTCCTATCACGCAGACTTTGGATGTGGTCTTAGTGACCATTATCCAGAAGTTGTCCTAGAGACGCAACAGACACAACGACAACAACAACAACAACAACAACAACAACAACAACAAGGGCAAGAAGAAGAAGAAGAAGAAGAAGAAGAAGACGAAGAAGAATACGAGCGTAGAAAGTTCGCCGGGTGTCTAGAAGATGAATCCCATGTTTTTAGGGGTTTAATTGATATTGATTCATCAAACAACGAAGATGTCGACACCAAAGAAGAAACCGAACAACAAACCGAAGAAGATGCGGAACCTTTCAAGTTACGACAAGGCGTAAATGATTTCTTTGATATGCCTCCTCTCCTTCCTACCCAAGATTTCCTGCCGACCAACAACGAAGTCGTACCTTATAGACGTAGTCAAAGGGTAAAAAAGGGTCAAGTATTTGATACGAAGGAGCAAATGATTATAGCGGTCGGGCAGAAATTCCTAGAAGAACATTTTGAGCATAAGACGAACCGGTCCTGCAGAAAAAGGTACAAGATTGTATGTGCCCGCGACAATGTAAGTGGGTTATGAAAGCCCAATTCGTTGGAGATGGGGGTATGTTTCTTGTAAGACACTTGTATGACATACACACGTGTTCGAGGACCCAACTGAACTCTACACACCGTCAAGCCAACGGGAAAATATTGGGTAACATTTTTAAGACAAAATTTATAAATGCCAGTAGAGCACTAACGCCAAATGACATCATGGATGACGTTCAGGAAACGTATGGATATACGATATCGTATGCCACCGCGTGGCGTGCGAGATGGAAGACCCTAATGCTAATCAGAGGCAGTCATTCAGAGTCGTTCACCCGGCTGCCTACGTATTTGTATAACTTGGAGCGCCGGAATCTAGGTACCAGAACGGCAATAAGGAGATGTTAGGATTATGTGCGAGACAGTAACAGGGTTACCGTGTCTAATGTTATAAGACACTAGTAGGTCACACCGCTGCACACCTAATTGAGAATTTGTGTGAAAGAGATAAATGAGAAGAGAGAATTAAATAATTATTAGTTAAATAATTATTTACTAGTTTTAATTAATCAGTAAATTAATTAAAGGATTAATTAATTAAGAAATTGATTAAAAGGATAATCATGAAAGGAATTATAATCAGGTTAAATCACTGCCTTATCTGATCCTATAAATAAAGGGTTAAGGCTTTGATGAATCAGTTGATTAATCCTACGAAAATCTCTCGCTATCTCTTTCTCTCTCCCAACCGCCGACCTCTCTCTCTCTCACACATCGGTCGGAATTTTTCCGATCAGTCACGGTGGTCTAGCAACCCTCTCGCGTGGTGTCAGTAGCGGTGTACTGTTCGACAGATTCGCACACCCCCTGTTCTTTTTATGTTTTAATTATTTATTTTATTAATCGAACGGCAGCGGTGCCAAAAACAGGTGTGCAAAAGAAATAAAACAAGTAACCTTCGGTCCAAGTATAAACCTCCAATTACTGTCGTTTTTCTAAAACAAGTAATAAAAATGGTACAAGTACCAGATATCGATCCCACAGGGAAGCGGTGAAAACAATCCTTCGAAATTCAGTTTTTGTGAGAGTTAACTTCAAATGGGGTTTGGATGAAAAAGTATTTGGTTGGTTGGTTGATTATGAGCTATGTTAAGAGAACAATTATAAAAAGGAGCAAGGGGTGTAAAGTCTTTTAGTTGGAATAAAAATAGATAAATTGGATAGGAAGTGATTTAATAATCTCAATTATGCAGAAATGATATCCAAGTAACTTCTGAAAAGTTATCACATTTTCATATAGCCCAATTATTTATCGATGAGTTTAGATGCAATCTTTAATGAAATGTTAAAATATATTAAAAATCAACACTTACGTAACCTCTGAAAGATTAACACATTTTCATGCATCTGACTCATCGTTAAATAATTAGTTATAATCTTTAATGGGATACTAGATCTGATACCAACTTCAGGAATAGTGCCAATTGTAGCCCCTTAAGAGACTAACACATTTTCATGTCTTTGGATTATTACTAGTTAATTATTAGACATACTCTTTAATGAAATGTTAAAGACGTGAGATAATAGCAACGAGTGTTGTCACCCACTCATATACCCCCAAAATAACATTTTAGTAACTTCTGAAAAGATACCGCATTTTCGTACATCTGGTTAACCGGTAAAATCCAAGGACAATCTTTAATGAGGCATTTAAACTTAAATTGGCAAAAATTGAGTTCATATAAAAGACTTTTTTCTTTACCAAAGATTCATTCCAAATTAAACTTTACACCCCAAGCTATGAAATTAACCTATCATACTTGAGTGTGTTTTACGACTATTTTTAGATAAGTAATTGTTTGGACAAGAAAACGTTAGTACAACGAAGATAGCTATAATTTGCAGTAATAAAGACAGTTGATAAGGTACGGTTACTGGAAGTGATCAGTGAATATTAAAACAGTTAATAAAGTGCAGTTACTGGAATTTGACCAGTGAAAATAAAAACAGTTAATATGGTAAACTGGAGAAATGACCAGTTAGTAACATGGATATTAAAACGTATGCTTAACTTGAAATATTAATAAACACTTTAATTAAACAAAGACTATATATATTTTATCATTTTATGTTACAAAACTAAGTATGCATGCTCATAAGATTATATGTATATGATAGCAAACATTAAACAAAAGACAATGAGATAACTGAAACGTTACTTAGATTATACTTTCAAATATTCACCAAAACACTTGGAGATGCGTTCGAGTCAAACAACGAGTTTTAAAGGACTCGAAAGCTCAAATCACCAAGTATCCAAAAGAGATGTTCGGCCTTAAAAAGGAAACCCGAACCGAACAAAAGAGTAGTAGTCGCAAAAGGGATTGTCTAGAGGTGAGGTCGGCTTCTTGCTAGAAACCGAGAAAACAAAAGAAAATGATGATGTTCTTGAGTTTGGTGGTAAGAAATTATATATCCTCCTTAGTTACATAGACACACATATATATATAAGATCTCTCATGGACTTGGGCCAAAAACTAACTACTATGGGCTTGTAAGTTGGGCCCCCATTTCTTTGCATAGAAACCGGCCCCAAAAAGGGACTTCTGCAGCCCATCAACAGCTTCGGCCCGGCTTCTTCTTTGGTCATCCAGTCCGGCCCAATAGCTCAAAAGACATCCCGGTGTTCCATGAGAGAGAGTTCCTGAAACGTAGTATTTTACGTAAGTTTGTGCAATAAACAAAGAAGAGAACATATGAATGTGATCGTTTAGTAAAAAAATGCATGTAACCATATTTTATGTAGTTTTATTATTAGAGAGTAAGAAAAGAAAGAGAAAAGTGCATCAAATACGTTAATTATGAGGGTAAAATATTTACCCTATCACATCCCTAAACTTGAATGGTTGCTTGTCCTCAAGCGACGAAAAAGGAAGTATTTCAATTAAAATTTTGTTTTACTAAGATAGCCTCCTTTAGTTATCAAGAAATTGTCAACCTGACCATTGTCTTTCCAAAGATAACGAGAATTTATAACTTTATGCAACACATTTATTATTTTGACAGTTAGTGTTAGATGTTGAAAAAGCAATGCATAGTTAAACTTTATTGGCTCTTCCAATGCGCGGTTAGCTCATGGTTTGTCATGGGGAAGGTGCTTTAGGCATGTATTGTACTTTTGTTACTCATACATTCTATACAATGGCACAATTTTTCTGCCAACATCTCATATTGAGGTATGGTAAAGTTCCATTCTGGCTTATGTGCTGATTTGACTATTTGTCAAGTACCTCATCTATGTGAGTTTTGTACACAAGTTTGGGTGGTAAAGCCAGAGAAAGAGAGAAAGGAAAAAATTTTAGGTTAGTATTTGTTAGAGCTATTTACTGAGTTTTTGGGGGGGGGGGTGTTATCCATCCCTAAACTTTGAAATTTTGCTTGTCCTCAAGCAAATAGAAGGCTTGTGTAATGGGAGGACAATAGAGATGAGAGAGTGGTGAAAGTAAGAGCAAGATGTGGGTAAAAAGTTGTAGAAAATGGGTTAGAGTGAAAAGTTAGTGTATAGGAGTTTTAGTGAGCTATGCGTTTGGAAGAAGAGACAAAAGTTTGTGTCAATGCCCACTTAATCCTCAATCAACCCTAAGGTGTCATGTTAGTAGAAATGCGTCCATAAAATAACAGGAGAGTAAGAGAAAAGAGGAATTTGGAATTCCTAAGGTTAGTTTGAAAATAACAAGAGTAATGTTGACAAATTATGTTAGCGAAAGTGGTAACTTAGTGAAACTCATGGTCCAAGTATTTTCAAAAGCTAGTAGACGATAAGTCGAATTTAAGAAATTGTCTACTATTAAAGTATAGGTAGCAGCGCTTGAAATGGACAAGTGAACACCGAAAGACTTGGGATGATGAGTGTGCTTGTCGTTCACTGTGATAGTAAACAGCAGCCTTACGGCTGGGCTTATGCAAAGCAGTGGCCGTGGGTCGGTTTGTGTGTTTTGGCCAAGAACAAATTGGGCATACAGTTAGACTAAAGTGCGTGGTCCCATTAATTGAGCACAACAACCCCATGCATATGCAACTATAAGTATATAAAATTTGTTTGGAGGGCAGGTTAAGGGTATGAAAGATGTAGGGGCATTTAAGTCATCATTATACCCGGGGCTTAATGAACAAGCCGGCAGTGTAACTAAACAAGTTATCAACAACCTCGGAGGTATTGATGATGCCATGCATCCCTAAACTTTGTATGGAGGCATATATAAAGACTAAGTTAACTAGAGTATAAGAGATGGATTTAATACATAAGACCAAGAGTACGTAGGATATGGAAGTAAAAATTTATTAAAGTATATAAGCGAGAGAGATAGCAAACCACTTCCTACTGTCGGCGAGTAGGTGGTTGGAGCATAGGCTCCATAGGTGGCATAGTGGGGTAGGATGGTAAACCAAACAGCATGTCTCGGTTGACACTTCGTACGGTATCTCTCCAAATACGGTCACGTTGAATGTCATACTCCCGGGATTGGAACAGCACCCGGATGATCCAACTGAGCTGAAGCTGGTGGTTGTGGTGCAACCGCATGAGTTCCCTAAGATCCTGCATCTCAAAGTTAGAGTTAGCCAAAATTTGCTCGCTGGGAGCATGGATTTCATGAGTCTTACTAACAAGTGATGTATGCAAAGATTCATCCGGGGATGAATGAGTACTGTCTAAAAGTTGAAAGGACCGTACTAGCTTGCCCAAAACTTTACTCCCCATTGTCATCTTTTCCTTACAAAAGATGTCAGTTGGGAAGACTAAAACTCTTGCCGCGGCTAACAGTTTATGAATAAGGGCTGGGTAAAATAGTCTCCCATTAATGCGTGTACAACTAGTTTTGATGTTTTTAGAAATCAATGCACCAATATCAAACGGATACCCCTTTAGAATGCAATATAGTATCAAAATTCTATCAATGCCTAATTTGGAATTGTGGCTTGTGGGGAACAGTGTATGTTTGATAAATTGTGCCCATACATTGGCCTCTGGAGTAAGATTTCTTATGCGGATATGCCTAACATTTCCCTCAAAGTACCAAGTTGAACCTGGGGTGGTAAGGGTAGTCAAAATATCATCTAAGTCCTCCGTGGTCAAATGTCGGCTCAATGCATCGAGCTTGGAACTTACATGAGGGTGTGTGCCTAAAAGCCTGTGGAGAGAGGCTGGGGAGTAGTCTATGAACACTCCCCGAATAGGGATTCGCTGAGAATCCCTTATAGAAGCCTCTGTATAAAATTCACGTACCCAACTCAAATTGTATGGGTCGGGTACGGTGCACAAGATATCCCACATATGCGTTGTGATCACTTTTTTTATGCAAGGAATTTTAGAAACAGTTTCCTTGAGGAATCCCTTCGGTGAATGTGCCATTTTATTACAATAAATAGTAAAGCGTAAACTCGCGACCTCATTACTAAATAAAGTTAGAGTAGGTACCTCCCCGCGAGTGTTTCTAGACGAGTTACTACCTCCGCGGGATTGTGGTAGTGTCGGTGGTACCCATGAGATTGGGTTGGGGGCAGGTGCACTAAGGTTACGTGCATCCGAAGAACGACGACTATACACATTGCGAATCGGAGGCAGTGGGTTTAGTTTCGGTGGGTTTGGCATGGGTATGGCGGTGACTCTAGCCACTGTTGCCTGTGAGGATGGTGGGTTGTAATACGGGTTTGGCAGATTTGGCCGTGCGTTGGGTGGTACATACGGGACCGGTTGACCGTAGGTATTTAGCATCATTACCGTCGGTTGGACCGAAGGGTTAGTGTAGGTGTTTATAGCAGAAAACGGGTGGTCATGGGTTCGATTCATTTGATCGAAAGCCAAGGGTGGGGGTATCATCTGGGATTGAGCGAGACTTAGGGCTAGGTTTCGGTTAGCCTGTTCAATGAGGGTTTCCAAAGTGATGGAAGTGCCCTTGTTCGGGTCCATAGGCTCGCTAGGGGTGCGGTTAAGGTCGAAAGTTGGTTTTTGTTGTGGTGGAGCTTGGCTATCAATGTCCATAGATATCATCTTACCCTTACCCTTCAAGTCTTCGTTGGTGGCTGTTGATATCATCGCCGCCGCCTCAGCGAGAGCGTGGATGGACTCGGATGTTGGGTTGGGGATGAGTTCAACCTCCGTCGTGGCTCGCGATTCTCGATCGGAAACCTGTTCATCGGCAGTGGTGGGGGTGATGTAGGTTCGGTTCACCGATCGGGTCCGGTGGCGTTGAGTGCGTTTTTTCTTTCCGGCGCTCCGGTGGCTAGTCATTGTGTGGTTCGAAATCAACGGTTGCTTACCGTCTTTTATAGTCAGATGGTGGGGGATGGGTTGTCTCATTGCGGCAGAGATGAAGAAAAGGGTGGGGGGGTTAGGGTTTCTGTTAACAGTGAAGAGAGGAGAGAAAGGGGGGTGGCGGTGATGGCGATCGTGGTGGCAGGTGGTGACAGGAGGAGTGCAGGTTGTACTTACCGCTGTTATATGTACGAGGTTGGCCGGTGGTGGTCGCCGGCGGTGATGCTCTGTGATTGTGACCGGAGGTACGAGAGGGAGATGAGAGGAGGAAAAGAGAGAAGGGAGATTGATGGAGAAAGAAAAGTGACCTCTGGTATTCTGCATGAGGGAAAAACCGGCGCCTCCACCTCTTTTGTTTCCTTTACATCAGCGTGATGTCAGTGCATTAATTGCACTGATTAAAAAAAATTTCTTTTTATTTTATAACTTATTTAAACAAATCAGGTTTATAGACAAATTGGCAATGGGCTCAAATCCCTCCTTTGGTGATTATCCTATTTTGGGCCGTGAGAAAAAATATGGGCCGAAAAAAATTGAGATATACACTAATGAGAACAAAAATTTCGTAATGAAACTGGGGTTGACTGCGGGAATTATAAAAAAAAACTTTTTAAAACAATATCTAACAGGTTTCTGGCGGAGTATAAAAACGTTTCACTCGCTGACCATTTACCTTAAAGTTTGTACCTCTTTCAGGGTCGATTAACTCAATAGCCCCGTAAGTGTGAACTTTTGCTATTGTAAATGGTCCAGTCCATCGGGAACTTAATTTTCCTGGAAATAATTTTAATCTGGAGTTAAATAGGAGTACCTGTTGGCCTTCGGTGAACTCCTTAGGAATAATTTTCTTATCATGCCATTTTTTCGTTTTGTCTTTATAAAGCTTGGCATTCTCATAAGAGTTATTCCTAAGTTCCCCCCAGCTCACAAATTTGTAAAAATCTTTTCTTTCCGGCTTTGTCAGGACTCATGTTTAATTCCTTGATGGCCCAGTAAGCCTTGTGTTCTAATTCTAAGGGCAAATGACAGGCTTTTCCGTAAACTAGCTTATACGGGGACATCCCTATGGGGGTCTTATAGGCAGTCCTATAAGCCCATAGGGCATCATCCAGTTTGGATGCCCAATCCTTTCTGTGTGGCTTGACCACTTTAGTAAGGATCCCTTTTATTTCTCTGTTAGAGAGTTCGGCTAATCCATTGGTCTGTGGGTGATAAGCGGTAGCTACCCGGTGCCTAATGTCATATTTTTCCAAAACGTCTTCCAACATTTTATTTATAAAATGGGTACCCTCATCACTGATCAGGGCACGCGGGGTACCAAATCTTGAAAAAATTTGTTTTTGCAAAAATTTAATTACTGTTTTTGCGTCATTGGAGTGACAAGCCATGGCTTCCACCCATTTAGACACATAGTCTACAGCTACTAAAATGTAAGAGCAGTTGTTTGAGATTGGAAATGGTCCCATGAAATCAATGCCCCATACGTCAAATAATTCTATTTCTAAAATCCCGTTTAGAGGCATTTCATTCCTGTGAGAAATATTCCCACTTCTCTGACATTCATTACAGCTTTTTGCAAAACTGTAAGAGTCTTGGTGCAAAGTGGGCCAGAAAAATCCAGACTGCAAAATTTTTGCAGCTGTCCTACTTCCACTGAAATGACCTCCACAAGGTCCAGAATGACAATGGTGGATTATCTGAGTGGTCTCCTCCTTGGGGACGCATCTCCTAATCATCTGATCTGCACAAATTTTAAATAAGAATGGGTCATCCCATAAATATTTTTTTGAATCAAAAATTAATTTTCTTTTTGCATGCTTATTTAACTCTTTAGGAATAATCCCACAAGCTAAATAATTGACAATATCAGCAAACCATGGTACTGACAATTGTTTTACAGCAAAAATCTTTTCATCTGGAAATGTCTCACATATGTCAGTACCAGGTTCTTGATTGTCCTGCTTTTCCAATCTGGACAGATGATCAGCAACTTGATTATTTATGCCTTTTCTATCAACAATCTCCAAATCAAATTCTTGTAATAGCAAGATCCACCTTATTAGCCTTGGTTTTGCATCTTTTTTAGAAATGAGATACTTGATGGCAGCATGGTCAGTATGAATTATAACCTTAGTTCCCATCAAGTATGATCTGAATTTTTCAAAAGCAAAAACCACAGCTAATAATTCTTTCTCAGTGGTGGTGTAATTGATTTGAGCATTATTAAGAGTTTTACTGGCATAATAAATGGAATGAAAAATCTTTTCTTTCCTCTGTCCTAAGACTGCACCAACTGCCCAATCACTAGCATCACACATAACCTCAAAAGGTTTTGACCAGTCAGGTGTGACTACTACAGGAGCAGTGACCAATGCTTTTTTCAAAATGTTAAAAGCAATTCTACATTCCTTATTAAAATCAAATGCATGGTCTTGTTGCAGTAATAAACAAAGAGGTTTTGAAATCTTGGAAAAATCTTTTATAAATCTTCTATAAAAACCTGCATGTCCAAGGAAACTTCTGATCCCCTTGACTGTGGTTGGTTCTGGTAATTTTTCAATTACCTCCAACTTTGCTCTATCTACCTCTATGCCTCTTTTGGATATGAGATGCCCTAACACAATACCTTCCTTGACCATGAAATGACATTTTTCCCAGTTTAAAACCAAATCCGTTTCTTCACATCTTTTAAGAATCTTTTCCAGGTTTTGTAAACAATCATCATATGATGTCCCATATACAGAAAAATCATCCATAAAAACTTCCATGGAGTTTTCTAACATGTCAGAAAAAATAGACATCATACATCTTTGGAAAGTGGCAGGTGCATTGCATAATCCAAAAGGCATTCTTCTAAAAGCAAATGTACCATAAGGACAAGTAAAAGTGGTCTTTTCCTGGTCATCGGGTGCTATGGCAATTTGATTGTAACCAGAATAACCATCTAAAAAGCAGTAAAATTCCTTACCAGCTAATCTATCTAACATTTGGTCAATGAAAGGTAAAGGAAAGTGGTCTTTCTGAGTGGCTTTATTCAGTCTTCTGTAATCCATACAGATTCTCCAACCTGTGACTGTCCTGGTGGGTATGAGTTCATTTTTGTCATTTGTGATTACAGTTACCCCACCCTTCTTAGGTACACATTGTACAGGACTAACACATGTGCTACTGGCAATAGGGTAAATAATACCAGCATCTAACCACTTCAGAATTTCCTTTTTGACAACATCTTTCATTACTGGATTGAGTCTCCTTTGAGGCTCAACAGAGTTGAAATTTTTATCTTCTAAAATGATCTTATGTTGACAAATTGTAGGGCTTATGCCCTTTAAATCAGCAATGGTCCATCCTATGGCCTTGGTATGAAGTTTGAGCATCTTAACTAATTTTTCTTCCTGATCTGTCTCTAAGGAAGATGAAATAATGACAGGCAACTTTCCTGAGTCTCCCAAAAATGCATACTTTAAGTTGGATGGAAGTTGTTTTAGTTCCAAGTCTGGTGCAACTTCTAAGGATGGGACAAGAGTTTTCCTATCCTCATTCTCTAAGACTTCAAATGCAGCAGTTACTAAGGGTACTTCCTCACTGTCATCTTCTGTCTCATCATCAGTATCTGCATCCCACAAGATTTCTCCTAAAGTCTTTTCCTCACACCAGGTTTCTATTTCACTCAAGGTGGAACACTCTTCTCTCTCATCAGGGTATTTAAGAGAATCTAACACATTAAAAGTCACCCTTTGGTCATGGACTCTCATGGTCAACTCACCCTTCTGGACATCTATCAGTGTTCTTCCTGTTGCTAGAAAAGGCCTTCCAAAAATGATAGGGACTTCTTGATCTACTTCACAATCTAGGATGATAAAGTCTGCAGGAAAAATAAATTTATCTACTTGCACCAAAACATCCTCAATCTTGCCTTTAGGCCAAACTATGGACTTATCAGCTAACTGAATAGATATAGTGGTAGGTCTTGCTTCACCTATTCCTAGGGTAGTAAAGACAGATAAAGGCATAAGGTTAATGCCTGCACCTAAGTCACACAGGGCTCTCCTAATGGTCTTTCCTCCTATGGAACAGGGAATTGTAAAACTTCCTGGGTCTTTCATCTTAGGTGGAATTTTCTTGGTTAACAGAGCACTACAACCCTCAGTCAGAGCTACAGTCTCATACTCAGTCAGCCTTTTCTTTTTGTTCAAAATATCTTTCAAAAATTTTGTGTAATTTGGCATTCTTTCAATTGCTTCCAACAAAGGTATGTTGATATGCAATTGTTTGAAAACGTCAAGAAATTGTTTAAACTGGGCTTCCTCTCTCTGATTTCTTAACCTTTGGGGGTATGGAATATAGAGAGGGACTTGAGTAGGCGTGGTAGTCTGTTGAGGTGTAGGTGATGGTGATGGTGTGATAGAGACAGGTTTCATCACAGTGGTGGATAAAGTGGTGTCTGTCTCCTTGGGAAGTGTGTTACTAATGGTCTTGGGATTGTCACCAGATTGTGACACATCCCTACTAGAGTATTCCTGAGGTTTCCACACTGTTCTTTGGGGTCCTGTAGATGTTACAGGAGACAAAAGTGGAAAGTCAGGAACAGGTGAGGTGAAAGCTGACTCAGCTGGAGTAGGTGAGTCAGTGTGTGTTGGAGTGGAAGAAGATGATGCAAGATCCTTGTCAGGATTCTGACTCTTCTTTTCAGACTTATTCAAGTCTTTTCCATTTCTTAAAGTCACAGCTTTAACCTGCTCTTTTCCTGGTCTCTGAGGAATCTCAGTGTCACTAGGTAAAGAGCCAGCCGACCTATTCCTAATTTCTAAAGCCATCTGACCCACTTGGGTCTCAAGGTTTTTGATGGATGCTTGGGTTTGAGAAATAAACCCTTTCATCATGGCCTCTAGTGAATGGTCAACCTGCTGGTTTTGCCTTGGTGGATATCTAGGAGAAGTGGTTTGTTGGTGATTTTGTGAGTGGTTGTGTGAAGTGTGTTGGAATCTAGGTGGTTCCTCATCTTGAAAATGGACACGCTTTTGATTTTGAAAATGTGACTGCCCTTGATTTTGAAAGTTGGACTGTCTTTGTTGTTGAGGATACTGGTTAGTCTGACCTTGTATCCTAGGTAATTGTGGATTAAGAGAAGGGCTGTTCCATTTTAAATGCGGATGATCTCTCCATCCAGGATTGTAGGTTGGTGAAAAAGGTCCAGTCTTATCATTATTACCAATGTAATTGACTTTTTCTGGATTTCCCGGGCAATTATCAAAAAGATGGTTCTCACCACAATAAGCACATTGGACAGGTAACTCGGATGCCTCAGAAGCATCAATACCAGACACCACTTGCTTCTTGGTAGTGAGATTCTTAAGCATCACTGCCATATCACGTACCTGGGTAGCAAGTGTTGAATAAGTTTCATTGACACCAGTTAATTGTAAAGGTTTTGCACGAGAGTCTGCCCAGTGGCCATTGTTACTTGAAATTTTCTCAAGGATATTGTATCCTTCATTATAAGAACTAGCAGTAAAAGCTCCTCCTGCAGTAGCATCGAGCATTTGTCTGGCTGGATAATTCAAGCCATTATAAAATGTCTCTAGCTGAATGCAGTAGGGAATGCCATGGTGAGGGCATTTTCTCAGTAATTCTTTAAATCTTTCCCAGGCTGTGGGAACTGTCTCATCATCTTCTTGTTGGAAGGTGCAGATCTCATTTCTAGACTGAGCATTTCTTAGTGGTGGAAAATATTTTTTCAAAAATACTTCAGCCATCTGGTCCCATGTAAAAATAGAGTTTGGTTTTAAAGAATAGTACCAGGCTCTGGCATGATGACTTAATGAAAAAGGAAAAAGTTTTAATTTTAAAGCGTCATCAGAAATTCCTCGAAGTCTAAATAATCCTGCAATTTCCAAGAAAGATCTGAGATGAGCATGTGGGTCTTCCTTTGACAATCCTGCAAATTGACCATTATTCTGTAACATCTGAAACATTACAGTTTTTAGCTCAAAATGCGGGACATTGCATGTTGGATCACGTATCCCTGTTTGCAACTGATGTACAATAGGAATAGCATAATCCATCATACTGTTGTCTTTGGAATTGGCCAGACGAAAGATGTGTTGTTCTGCATCTTCAATATGCTGATTATTATTAAGAGGTGGTGGAGGGTTTCGTAAAATTCCATTAGCTGGATTTTCTTGCTGAACTCGTGGTCCAGGTTCCTGAATGATAGGTACAGGACCAGCATGTGGTTCTGCCACATGTGGTTGGATGTCTTGCAGCCGATTTCTACCATTACCTCCAGGAGGTGGTGGTAGAGGTGGAGGTAGATCATCATTATTGTACCTCCCATCAGGAGGGTTTCCAGGAAATGGCAGTTCCTCTAAAAATGCGTTTTCTTCTTCCATTGTAGACGAAGTAGAAGCTTGCAAATTTCTTTGCTCCCTTTTACGACGTCTAAAAGTTCTTTCGATATCGGGGTCTAGATTGAAAAATTCCCCACGTGGTTTTCTTGGCATAAACTAAAAAAATCTTTTTGTGTTTTTTTTTTTCGAAAATATATAATTATATATAAATTCTTTTTTTTTTCTTTTCTCAACAAGGTGGTAGAAAAATTAACTCTCTAAAACTAAAGTCGAAAAATTGCTTTGTTGCTTCCCCGGCAACGGCGCCAAAAACTTGTTCGACAGATTCGCACACCCCCTGTTCTTTTTATGTTTTAATTATTTTTTTATTAATCGAACGGCAGCGGTGCCAAAAACAGGTGTGCAAAAGAAATAAAACAAGTAACCTTCGGTCCAAGTATAAACCTCCAATTACTGTCGTTTTTCTAAAACAAGTAATAAAAATGGTACAAGTACCAGATATCGATCCCACAGGGAAGCGGTGAAAACAATCCTTCGAAATTCAGTTTTTGTGAGAGTTAACTTCAAATGGGGTTTGGATGAAAAAGTATTTGGTTGGTTGGTTGATTATGAGCTATGTTAAGAGAACAATTATAAAAAGGAGCAAGGGGTGTAAAGTCTTTTAGTTGGAATAAAAATAGATAAATTGGATAGGAAGTGATTTAATAATCTCAATTATGCAGAAATGATATCCAAGTAACTTCTGAAAAGTTATCACATTTTCATATAGCCCAATTATTTATCGATGAGTTTAGATGCAATCTTTAATGAAATGTTAAAATATATTAAAAATCAACACTTACGTAACCTCTGAAAGATTAACACATTTTCATGCATCTGACTCATCGTTAAATAATTAGTTATAATCTTTAATGGGATACTAGATCTGATACCAACTTCAGGAATAGTGCCAATTGTAGCCCCTTAAGAGACTAACACATTTTCATGTCTTTGGATTATTACTAGTTAATTATTAGACATACTCTTTAATGAAATGTTAAAGACGTGAGATAATAGCAACGAGTGTTGTCACCCACTCATATACCCCCAAAATAACATTTTAGTAACTTCTGAAAAGATACCGCATTTTCGTACATCTGGTTAACCGGTAAAATCCAAGGACAATCTTTAATGAGGCATTTAAACTTAAATTGGCAAAAATTGAGTTCATATAAAAGACTTTTTCTTTACCAAAGATTCATTCCAAATTAAACTTTACACCCCAAGCTATGAAATTAACCTATCATACTTGAGTGTGTTTTACGACTATTTTTAGATAAGTAATTGTTTGGACAAGAAAACGTTAGTACAACGAAGATAGCTATAATTTGCAGTAATAAAGACAGTTGATAAGGTACGGTTACTGGAAGTGATCAGTGAATATTAAAACAGTTAATAAAGTGCAGTTACTGGAATTTGACCAGTGAAAATAAAAACAGTTAATATGGTAAACTGGAGAAATGACCAGTTAGTAACATGGATATTAAAACGTATGCTTAACTTGAAATATTAATAAACACTTTAATTAAACAAAGACTATATATATTTTATCATTTTATGTTACAAAACTAAGTATGCATGCTCATAAGATTATATGTATATGATAGCAAACATTAAACAAAAGACAATGAGATAACTGAAACGTTACTTAGATTATACTTTCAAATATTCACCAAAACACTTGGAGATGCGTTCGAGTCAAACAACGAGTTTTAAAGGACTCGAAAGCTCAAATCACCAAGTATCCAAAAGAGATGTTCGGCCTTAAAAAGGAAACCCGAACCGAACAAAAGAGTAGTAGTCGCAAAAGGGATTGTCTAGAGGTGAGGTCGGCTTCTTGCTAGAAACCGAGAAAACAAAAGAAAATGATGATGTTCTTGAGTTTGGTGGTAAGAAATTATATATCCTCCTTAGTTACATAGACACACATATATATATAAGATCTCTCATGGACTTGGGCCAAAAACTAACTACTATGGGCTTGTAAGTTGGGCCCCCATTTCTTTGCATAGAAACCGGCCCCAAAAAGGGACTTCTGCAGCCCATCAACAGCTTCGGCCCGGCTTCTTCTTTGGTCATCCAGTCCGGCCCAATAGCTCAAAAGACATCCCGGTGTTCCATGAGAGAGAGTTCCTGAAACGTAGTATTTTACGTAAGTTTGTGCAATAAACAAAGAAGAGAACATATGAATGTGATCGTTTAGTAAAAAAATGCATGTAACCATATTTTATGTAGTTTTATTATTAGAGAGTAAGAAAAGAAAGAGAAAAGTGCATCAAATACGTTAATTATGAGGGTAAAATATTTACCCTATCACATCCCTAAACTTGAATGGTTGCTTGTCCTCAAGCGACGAAAAAGGAAGTATTTCAATTAAAATTTTGTTTTACTAAGATAGCCTCCTTTAGTTATCAAGAAATTGTCAACCTGACCATTGTCTTTCCAAAGATAACGAGAATTTATAACTTTATGCAACACATTTATTATTTTGACAGTTAGTGTTAGATGTTGAAAAAGCAATGCATAGTTAAACTTTATTGGCTCTTCCAATGCGCGGTTAGCTCATGGTTTGTCATGGGGAAGGTGCTTTAGGCATGTATTGTACTTTTGTTACTCATACATTCTATACAATGGCACAATTTTTCTGCCAACATCTCATATTGAGGTATGGTAAAGTTCCATTCTGGCTTATGTGCTGATTTGACTATTTGTCAAGTACCTCATCTATGTGAGTTTTGTACACAAGTTTGGGTGGTAAAGCCAGAGAAAGAGAGAAAGGAAAAAATTTTAGGTTAGTATTTGTTAGAGCTATTTACTGAGTTTTTGGGGGGGGGGGGTGTTATCCATCCCTAAACTTTGAAATTTTGCTTGTCCTCAAGCAAATAGAAGGCTTGTGTAATGGGAGGACAATAGAGATGAGAGAGTGGTGAAAGTAAGAGCAAGATGTGGGTAAAAAGTTGTAGAAAATGGGTTAGAGTGAAAAGTTAGTGTATAGGAGTTTTAGTGAGCTATGCGTTTGGAAGAAGAGACAAAAGTTTGTGTCAATGCCCACTTAATCCTCAATCAACCCTAAGGTGTCATGTTAGTAGAAATGCGTCCATAAAATAACAGGAGAGTAAGGTGTCCCTAAGGCCGAACCGTGGTAGGGGCGGTGGTTGTTTGCTGTTGATCGCCGGACCAAACCACCAATTGGTGGTGGTCACGATAGGCGGTGGTGGCGAAAGCTTTGCCGCCGGCTGTTGTCATCGGCAGCGATGGCGGCCTTCGCGGCTGCTGTCGTTGCGGTGGTAGGCGGCGGCGATGAATGGAACCGGTGGTAATGGTGACGATTTTGATTGTTACCATCATCGCCGGTAACTAGAAAGTTTTTCCCGATAACCGATAGTAACAATCTCAACCGATTGTGGCTATCAGAAAAGGTATTGGATAAGGTTTCGTGTTGATAGTTTCGTTTTAGCCAGATAGGCTGAAACTCCAGATAAAATTAATTTTTGTGTTTATCTCATTAAATTAAAATTAATTTATGGTGATTACAAAAACCAGTTTGGGTTTTACAATTTTCAGTATTTTTTAACTGCTTATCGTGGTTGTCATAGCTAAGCCCTAGACCTGTGGTTGTAATTTTATTTATTTATTTAATCGTTGGTTACGGGAGGCCTGCGTGCCATTTACAACCCGCTTTTATAATGTAATAAATAAAATAACCGAAGAAACCGAAGACGGAGCACGGAGTCAAAGATGGATCTTGGAGCCAGTGGGAGCACCGAAAAGTTCATGCCTTGTATGTTGCTGTCACTTAGGGTTAAGACCGTCGTTTTGTGTTGGCTCACAAAACGACAATAGATTTAAGGGTTTTTGGCTATGACATGTCTTTTAAAATTGCGTGGTTGTTTATATTTATCAGTTATATTGCGTGGTTGCTTAAGTTACGTAATTTTTAAATATAAACATTTGCTTTTTAAAATTTAAATATTTTTAAAAAGGTAAAATTGGAAACAAAATACAGTTTGTGTTTGGATCCAAAGTTTTGAAAAATAAAAAAAAAACTGGCATATATGACCCTTGTAAAATCATAGATTAGTAAGTGCAACCCATTTTAGGGGCACCTCCGGTGTAAGGTACATAGGGCGTTGTAAGTGCACACACTATGAACGCCCGTGTTCAAACCGAAACTGAAGGGTGATAAAACTCTGCGAATTATCTCCGGGTGGTACCGACCAGAGTTTGTCCAGGTCCCGGGTGGTGCAATCTATTTTGGTAATTATTTATTCACCGGGTGGTACCGGGCCAAAATGCACTAGAGGGACTAAATATGCACGGACTATATATATCCGATGTCCCGACGATCTAGAAGTCGTATTTTCGAGTTAGAATACGATTGGTATAGTTTTACCTACCATAAATCGCATGAGTCGGTTTGACATGATCACATGCTTCCCAACACATGTGAAATATGGATTCTAGTCTAATAAATTTATTTTAAGGGTAATAATTTATTAGAATTTTATAATTATAAACTAAATTGGAATTTATATTCTTCTGTAGATATCTCCAATTAGCATTCCGTTTTATTCACCTGAGGAATCACTTCGCCTTATTATGGGCAAGTGGAAGCTTACGGGCCAGAACTTTCCAGTTTGGAAGTTACATTTACAGAATGTTTTGAGTGCCCAAGGTAAGCTTTATGTGATCAATAAGCCTATGTCACGACCTAAGAGCAATGCCCCTGAAGAGGAATTTGCTGAATATTTTAGATTCATGGCAGATGAATCGGATGTAATGTCCATTCTAATTTTCTCTATGTCACCCGAGTTCACGGGAGATTTAAGAGTCAAATTCTGTCACGAGGTTGTGAAAAATGTGGAGAACCAGTTAGGTCTCTACAAGCATACGGGTAAGCTTTTGATCATGCAAGAGATTTTCTCCCTGAAGCTGCAAAAGGGTCAGTCAGTTAAAAACCATCTTATTGAAATAAGAAGGCTCTTTAAATGTTTATCACGTCTAGGGTACAAGATGACTCAGGAAGAGTTAGTGTATCTCATGTGGTTTTCCCTCACAAAAGAAGTTCAGGACACAGCTAGTGCCTACATAAAGGAACCAAAGAACGACGTGGATAAAGTTCATGAAGATATTCTGGCCAGTCTAGAGCCAGTACCCGAACCTGCAGATCTCATGGACACTGATATAATTGATGAGCTGGGAGATCTGAGTTGCCCAGAGTGCGGCAACGAGGATATTTGCGAGCACTCGATGAATATCGACCAGATAGAGATCGGTTTACCCGATGCTCCAGGTATCTTTATGATAGATTGCTTAATCACTTCTTATGAATCAGGGGTAATTGATACAGGCAGTGGTAACCACATTTGTAATCATTTACAGGGATTCACTAGAAGAAAGACTCTGACGAAGGACCGTTCGAACCTACGAGTTGGCGAAGGCACACCGCTGATAGCTGAAGCTGTAGGATCTTATAGTCTTAGTTTACCCTCGGGTCTAGTTTTGGAACTGGATAATTGTTATTATATTCCAAATATGATTAAGAATGTTTTGTCTTTTGATTTATTAGTAGACCAAGGATTTTATTATAAATATGTTTATAAAATGATTTCAGTCTTTAAAGATAATATTTTCTATTTTAAAGCTACACCCGTGAATGGTCTATACACAGTAAATCTACAAGACAACAGTACTGAAATATATCATATAAGTAAACGATCCAAGGATATTGAGGATCAAACTTACCTCTGGCATTGTCGTTTGGGCCACATAAACAAGAAACGCGTTGAACTACTCCTAAAAGGAGGTTTTCTTGGTAATTTCGATTATAAACCTTTTGATAATTGTGAGTCTTGTTTATCTGGCAAAATGACAAAGCAACCTTTCAACAATGAAAATGAAAGGGCTACTGACTTGCTTGAAATAATCCACACAGATGTGTGTGGACCTTTCAGTCATGTGGCAAGAGGAGGATACCGGTACTTCATTACCTTTACTGACGATTTCAGTAGGTATGGTTATGTCTACCTTATGAGACATAAATCTGAAAGCTTTGAAAGATTCAAGGAATTTCAGAATGAAGTACAGAATCAACTTGACAAGAGGATCAAGTTCTTGCGGTCGGATCGTGGTGGCGAATATCTTAGTGATGAGTTTGACAATCATTTGATGGAGTGTGGGATTGTATCCCAACTTACACCTCCGTATACACCTCAGATGAACGGTGTATCAGAAAGGAGAAATCGTACTTTGCTTGATATGGTACGAACGATGATGTGTCACTCTACGCTGCCAATATCATTCTGGGGACATGCGCTCGAAACAGCAGCACACATACTGAACAGAGCGCCAACAAAGTCGGTAGAAAAGACTCCATATGAACTATGGAAGGGTAAGAAACCCAACATATCTTTTCTAAAAATTTGGGGCTGTGAGGTTTACGTCAAACGACCCACCTTAGAAAAACTCAGGCCCAAATCCGACAAGTGTTTCTTCGTTGGATATCCCAAGACCATCGTGGGATATTACTTCTACAACCCTGAAGAGAACAAAGTTTTTGTTGCTCGAAATGGAAAATTTCTGGAAGAAAAGTTTCTCAGTTTAGAGAACACCAGAAAGGATGTAGATCTACAGGTAGTAGACGAAGAAAACACTGCACCGATTGTTGAGCCAGAAATTCAACATAGCAATGTTGAACCTCAATCAGAGCCGATTGAGGAAGTGCAAACACAGGACCTTCGCAGATCCAGTAGGGTGAGACAAGAACCAGATAGGTATCTTGGGTTTCTAGTCTCTCAGGACAGTGGAGACCCGATTGAACCAACATCCTATGGAGAAGCTGTGTCAGGCAATGAGTCTGAACAATGGCAAGAAGCCATGAAGGCCGAGATGCAATCCATGTACGACAACCAAGTTTGGGTGTTGACTGATTTGCCACAACACTGTAGAGCTGTTGGGCGCAAATGGGTTTTCAAGAAGAAAACCGACATGGATGGGAATGTGCACACTTTCAAGGCCAGACTGGTCGCAAAAGGGTTCACGCAAACTCATGGTATCGACTATGATGAAACCTTGTCACCAGTGGCCATGTTAAAATCAATTAGGATTCTAATGGCCATTTCAGCGTACTTTAACTACGAGATTTGGCAAATGGACGTCAAGACAGCCTTTCTGAATGGAAAGTTAACAGAAGACGTCTATATGGAACAACCAGAGGGGTTTGAAGATCCTAAGAATCCTAATAAGGTGTGTAAACTGCTAAAATCCATTTATGGATTGAAGCAAGCATCTCTAAGCTGGAATTTACACTTTGATGAGCGAATCAAAGAGTTTGGTTTTACCAAAAGTGAGTTCGAGCCGTGTGTCTACACTAAGTTCAGTGGGAGCATAGTAACCTTCTTGGTCTTGTACGTAGATGACATTCCACTCATAGGAAACGATGTACCAACTTTACAGAGTGTAAAGAGCTGGTTAAGCAAATGTTTCCAGATGAAAGACCTTGGAGAGGCCGCTTATATACTTGGTATAAAGATCTACAGAAATAGATCTAAGCGGCTTATCGGACTTAGTCAGAGTACGTATATCGATAAAATTCTGAAGAAATTCAGAATGGATGAATCCAAGAAAGGATTTATCCCGATGCAGCATGGCATAGTGTTAAGTAAAACACAATGTCCTGTTTCTAGTCAATATCAGGACAAAATGAAATCGGTTCCATATGCTTCTGCAATTGGATCGATTATGTATGCCATGTTATGTACTAGGCCCGATGTTGCTTACTCAGTAAGTGTTACGAGCAGATATCAACAGAATCCGGGTGAACCTCATTGGGTGGCTGTCAAGAACATTCTTAAGTATCTGAGAAGAACGAAAGAAATGTTCTTGGTCTTTGGAGGATCTGAGGATGAAATTAGTGTCACCGGATACTCTGACGCTAGTTTCCAGACCGACAGAGATGACTTCAGGTCACAGTCAGGGTACGTCTTTACCCTAAACGGAGGCGCGATCTCATGGAAGAGCTCGAAGCAGGACACGATTGCAGATTCAACTACAGAAGCAGAGTACATTGCAGCATCTGATGCGGCAAAGGAAGCTGTCTGGCTAAGGAATTTTCTATCGGATCTCAGAGTGGTTGCCAGTATCTCGAGACCGATCGATATATTCTGTGATAACTCGGGAGCCGTGGCGCAAGCAAAGGAACCTAGAGAGCATCACAAGTCAAGACACGTGCTCAGGAAATATCACCTCATCCGAGAGATTATTGGAAGAGGAGATGTAAGAATATGCAAGATTCCAACAGAAGAAAATGTCGCAGATCCGCTGACAAAGCCACTAGCAAGGGTAAAGCATGAGGCACATGCAAGTTCCATTGGGATGCAGTACCTGGACGCCAGTAGCTAGTTTTTGTTTATTGAAGTATTACTATAGTTTAATTTTGAAACAATGTAATCATGTAAAGTTTTATTTCACAGTGTGTTGGAAATAAATGGAGGTTTTTAATTTCATGATTGTTCTAAAATTAACTATTTTTCGCATATTTAACGTATCCATGATTTTTACAAAGTTTTGTAAGAAAATCAAAATTTCCGTAGCCACTTATTGAAATGGGAATTTCAATAGGAAGTTTAACGCTATTATAAATACTTGATGATTTATTCGAAGTAAAGAATAAAAGCACAAGTGATGTGACCAAGTATTTATAGATACTCATCAGAGTGTTTGGGTACTGGAAGTGACCAGTAATCAAGTCTGCTTCATGGAGCCTCAGTCATAAGCATTGACTTGATAGGTTGTCCTTAGACCTGAGATACTTGGTTTGGAAACATGAGGACTGTTGTACTCTTAGCACGTACTAACGCTGCACCATAACAGGGCGGCCATACGGGACGTGACTAGATGCAGCGGAAGCCGTGGATCCAAATGCAAGTAGTCAAGAAGGGATTTGCACCTCTTTCAAAAGAGAGATATTTCCGGGCCCCTTGACGATTAAGATTGGCAGAAAACGCGTGGCCACGCTCGGATAGAATAACAGGTGTTATTTAGTAATATCCGTTACTGCAGGCAATCGAAATCAGAGTCAAGAAATACTTGATTTTAAGAAATGAATCCTCCACTCCATGTCTTAAAATCACTTTAGAAATATCGTGTGCAAAAGGAATGAACCTGTGTTCAATTTTAAGAATTGTATCTCTGGATGTAAGAGATCTTATAACCTGGTTAACCTAAGTGTCTGGGTAGGGACCTCCTTAGGCTAATGGTAACAAGCATAGTTACATGTCTAGCACAAGTGGGAGTCTGTTAGGATTATGTGCGAGACAGTAACAGGGTTACCGTATCCAATGTTATAAGACACTAGTAGGTCACACCGCTGCACAACTAATTGAGAATTTGTGTGAAAGAGATAAATGAGAAGAGAGAATTAAATAATTATTAGTTAAATAATTATTTACTAGTTTTAATTAATCAGTAAATTAATTAAAGGATTAATTAATTAAGGAATTGATTAAAAGGATAATCATGAAAGGAATTATAATCAGGTTAAATCACTGCCTTATCTGATCCTATAAATAAAGGGTTAAGTCTTTGATGAATCAGTTGATTAATCCTACGAAAATCTCTTGCTCTCTCTTTCTCTCTCCCAACCGCCGACCTCTCTCTCTCTCTCTCACACATCGGTCGGAATTTTTCCGATCAGTCACGGTGGTCTAGCAACCCTCTCGCGTGGTGTCAGTAGCGGTGTACCCCCTGCCAGCTTTCCGGAAGTCTATTCACTAAAAGGTAAACCGTCAAACCCACTTTGATTGTATCTGTTATGGTTTAAGATGGGTCTGGGTTTGGGAATCGTTTTTGTTATCCGCTGCGCACCGTTAGTGCCTACGGTTCCCAACAGGAGAGACTCCGACGGGTGTTTTGCCGAGTGTTTCGTTGCCCTCGGTGTATCGGTACATTTATAGCCAATAACTTTAAAATTTTGTTTTTGACCATTGACGTTGCTTTCTAAACGCCTACATTTATGCAGATCGAAACATTTTTGAACAACTTGCATCCTGTCCTTATAATAGACGTTGCGCACTTGAAGGGGGCTTATCTCGGTACGATGTTTTTGGTTGTGGCCATGGACGGGAACAACAACATTGTGCCCGTTGCATTCGGAGTAGGTAGGTTCGAGACGACGGACGAGTGGACGTGGTTTCTCAACATGTTGAAAGGATGCATCGGTGAGCCAAGAGATTTGGTGTTTATGTCGGATAGGGCCGCTTCCATAAACGCCGCCATTTCTGCAATTTTTCCAACTGCATATCATGCCTTATGTTGTCGACATTTGGTCATGAACATGAGATCTAGGGCCCCACTGACAAAAACTTATAAAACCCTATACTGGAAAGCATGCAAGGCTTACACCATGCGCGTGTTTGACCGAATGATGAATATTCTGCGAGTCGCCGTACCTGTAGGTGCTCAGTTGATGGAAGAGGTCGGGGTGGAAAGGTGGTCAAGGGTTCATTTTCCGGGGCAACGTTTCAATATTATGGCTTTTAACAATGCAGAGTCGATTAACGCAATGTCAAGGTTTTCACGTAGATTACCTATAGTCGGACTCATAGAGTACTTCAGAGAACTTCAACAAGAGTGGTATTTTCTTCGTCGGCTTAAAGCAGGTTTGGGTTGGGTCAATTTGTTACTTGTACGTAAGACTTGAATGATTGTTATTTTGTTAGACGAATTTATATGTTGTATAATCTTTTATCTTGTTAGGTGAATTGAATCACCCGCTAACAGAATGGGCTCAACTCAAGATCCAGAAGAGGATTGGGAAGTCCGCGCATTGGAAGGTACGAGGAATCGGCTATGGCAAATGGGAGGTCTGCGACGACGACAGGGGCGCAGAGGTTGACATGGGTACACGAAATTGCTCATGTAGGAAATGGCAGGTGTCCGGGTTACCTTGCGGGCATGCCATCGAGGTTGCAAAAAATTGGGTAAAAAGGATGTTCATAACTTGATCACCGTGCCTTATTACATGACTGAACTGTACAAGGCAACGTACCATGGGGTAATTTATCCAGTGGGCCCTGCAGACACATGGGAGTCTCCAGAAGTCCCTCTACCTGCTGGTAATAAAGAGGCCGGTCGGAAGACCAAAAGTCCACAATCGTAGCACATCTCGTGGGGAAAGTCGTTCACGGAAGAGCTGCCCTAGGTGTGAAGAATACAGACATACGAGCACACAATGTCCTTTGATCCCATCTTCAGCTAGAGGAAGCAGTCAGCTAGAGCCAATAGGGACTATCCACCTTAATAGTCTCGACCAGAATGTCCAGTTTAGTTAGTTGTTGAATGTGTAACCCATCCTACTGTTTTAGTTTAATTGCATTAATAAAACATGACTTTCGGGAAGAAACATTATATATTAACGAAACCAAAGACGGAATACTATTAGAGATTTTGGGTAATACCGATACATAACGAGATAAGCGTAAACGCGCATAAACAACTTAGACATAGAAAAGGAAAACAAACTTAGACATAAAATAAGATAAGCGTAAACGCGCATAGTTGAGATCTACTACCACAGATTCCCGTAGTTATCATTCGGATAGAGTTCTTTTATCGAACAAATCCACACTTCCTTAGCATCGATTAGTTGTTGCATCTGTGGATACCAAGGTACATACTTCTCCTTCAGACGTTTTTCTTGGGCTCGAATATCCTTTTGAAGTTCTTTGACGAACTTCTTCTTGTTTTCGATTTCATCTTCAATTGTATCTTGTTCCCCACGCTTACGCACCCATTCTTCTTGTATCGCCGCTATCTCCCCTTCCTTTTTTGCTATTTGCCTACGTAGTGTTCCAGGCATTGTTTGAGTACAAGGAGGGTTTTCAATTTGAGAAGAATCAGGGTTTGCAGACATTCTTTGAGAAGGAGGGTTTTCAAATTGAGAAGAACGACGGTTTCCAGACATTCTTTGAGATGCAGGGTTTTCAAATTGAGATGAACGAGGGTTTCCAGACATTCTTTAAGAATGAGGGTTTGTTGATGAGGAAGACAATTTATCAGCCATTGTTGCAATAAGAACTAGATAAGAAGTCTATGAGAGGTGTGAGTATTTGGTTCAAGGGATATACCCTTTTTATAGCCATGTTTTCCCTTTATTTTATTAAATTTCTTTTGGATGAATCAATTGTGGCCTTACTTTTTTAGACGAATGTTGTTGCTTTATTAGCTGTATGTTTGAGGGTGTGTTGTCACTAATTGATTGAGGGTGTGTTGTCACTTATTGAGTTGTCAGTTATTGCTTTTTCAGGCTTTTCAGACGAATCTTACAGTTTTAGCTTTTCAGACGAATCTTACTGTTTTAGCTTTTCAGACGAATCTTACTATTTTAGCTTTTCAGTAGAAGTGCTTGAGTTACATAAATATTAAAGACATACATAAGTATTAAAACATCGTACAATGAACATAATCGTGGTCAAGGGCCAAACAGTTACATTGTTAAATAGAACAGACACATAAATAAGAAACACACAAATGACGCCCTTATACATCCATGAGACCAACAAGAAATCACATCTTCGCGAA
This sequence comes from Centaurea solstitialis, assembly GCA_030169165.1. Taxonomy (NCBI): domain Eukaryota; kingdom Viridiplantae; phylum Streptophyta; class Magnoliopsida; order Asterales; family Asteraceae; genus Centaurea; species Centaurea solstitialis. Next base: position 54,506,068 of record CM058043.1, read on the forward strand.
ATCAAACTTCACAGCGTACATTGTTTAAGCAAAAAATTACACCAGTCGATTATCGTGTAAAATATGTTAGGCTTAACCGTCGAGAGAAAGAAATTACAATTGATAATAAGTGCGATGAAAAGTAAAATAACACGAATGATTTGATGACGCAGGAAAAACCTCTCGAAGGAGGAAAAAACCTGCGGTCGACTGAATAACTGTCGACAGTGCAGTATGATCACCAAGCAGGGGTGATATCTCTCAAGATTACAGCGTGTGTCGAAACATTACAAAGAGAATGTACATGCGATCGAACGTAAATTACAAGTATTCTATGAATTCTTAACTAGAAAAAATATATTAGTTTCTTCCAAAGTTGTCCGGGCTCTTCAAATGTTGTCTTCGTTGCTTTATATAGACTTTTCTGCAACGGTCGTGCATTAAATGTCTTTAACGGTCATAACGGACGTCGCATTGAATGAGATTAAATCTTTGTCTTGATTGTCTTTAAATGATCTTGGACCAGATCTTTAACTGCAAGCGAGATATCCGGTAACTGACGATTTCCTGTGATCAATAAGAAAACTTACGGTAGAGGTTACCGTTAGTAATGCGTCGTACGTCCTGAATAGGAATATCGTTCGACTGATCGTTAGACTTATTCGACCGATTGTTATACTTGTTCAAGAGTATTATTAAGTTTATCTTAGGACCTTATCTTAATACAGGATTATCTCCAATGGATTGGGCTTTCATAACCCACTTACATTGATCGCGGGCACATACAATCCCTTACCTTTTTCTGCAGGACCGGTTCGTCTTATGCTCAAAATGTTCTTCTAGGAATTTCTGCCCGACCGCTATAATCATTTGCTCCTTCATATCAAATACTTGACCATTTTTTACCCTTTGACTACGTCTATAAGGTACGACTTCGTTGTTGGTTGCCAGGAAATCTTGGGTAGGAAGGAGAGGAGGCATATCAAAGAAATCATTTACGCCTTGTCGTAACTTGAAAGGTTCCGTATCTTCTTCGGTTTGTTGTTCGGTTTCTTCTTCGGTGTCGACACCTTCGTTGTTTGATGAATCAATATCAGATAAACCCCTAAAAACATGGGATTCATCTTCTAGACACCCGGCAGCCTTGGCTGTTGGTGGTGGCTGTCAGAGACAATTTTACTCGGGTTTGCGCCTTACCATTTATTAAATCTAGGGTTTGTGGGATTATAGGTTATTCGGGAGTTTCCGTAGTCACGTGGGTAGGCGTTGACGCTAGCTAGGACTCGAGGTGAGTCCCTCGTCTTGTTATGATGATATTATGTGATTCTCGCTCTCGATTGTTATGTGATTGTTAGTATTATGATTGTCTGACATGGATTGGATATTATATTATGTGTATTGCTGTCTTTGATGCTTGACCATGTGGTTTGTTGAATTGTCATTGGATGTTATGTGTTTGTTCGGCTGGCCTAGTCCCGAGACAAGTGTCCTTGGCCTGGATGTCGGGTGCGGAGTGACTTTGTCTAGCTAAGGGTTCACCGCTACTCTTGGATGTCGAGATAGAGTGACCTTGGGGTGTTCGGATGTCGGACATCGGGCGTGGAGATTCGTGGACCCCTTAGAGGTACACTCGTGGTATCGGTTAAGGGTCGGGTCTCCGAGTGTGTTATGTGTGGTTTGGAGTCGTGGGTTCATGTAATTGATTTATGACATGATGTAGGGATTCACTAAGCATTAGCTTACCCCCCCCCCCATCTTTCAGATATTGCAGGTCCTAGTAGCGCGAACGTAAAGGGCAAAGGCGTGGCGTGACAGTACTTCGAAGGATCCCGAACTCCCAGCTGGCATTAGATTATTTTATTTAGTTTACTTATTAATTTTGAACCTGGGTTTTATTTAAATTATCGTTAGGATTTGAATTACGGTTTTGATTACATTTATTTTTGGCGGTACAGGTGGTTATAACGGTTTTTAGACGATGATTCGTGTTTATGTAAAAAATTACACAAGTCAATTGTCGTATGAAAATGTGTGAGGCTTAACCATCGAGAGAAAGAAATTACACTCAGTAAGAAGTGCGATAAAAGTAAAATAAGACAAAGAATTTGATGACGCAGGAAAAACCTCACGACGGAGGAAAAAACCTGCGGTCGACCTAAGAATAAGTCGACAATGCACTATGATCACCAAACAGGGGTGATGTCCTTCGAGATTACAGCTTCAGTCGTACGATTACAATGGAATAAACAACAGAATCGAATGTAAATTACAACCGAGTATTCAAAATAATGAGAGTATAGCTTCTAAACTTCCAGAATGTTCAAGTGTCTTTAATTGAGAGCTTGATCTTCCTTTTATAGGCGCTTGAGAGTAACCGTCCAACGGAATAGTTGATTATAAGTGCTTGAATCGTAACTGTCCAACGGTCTTATTGAGTGTTAATGTCTAGATTATAACTGTCGCGAGAATATGGCTTGTAACGGTTGCCTTCTTAATGATGTCGTCGGAAAGATTGATTATCGAAGAACGTCCGTTATAATGATGAACTCCAACGAGCATAGCATAGTACTCAACTTCTGATTTCCTCAAAGGTGGACAACAGCTTGCCTGCATCAAAAGATATAATCTTCGTATATTTATTCATTAGTATCGTACGATATATGTAATAATATCGTTTCACTAATAGTTGGTTTTATTCGACTGTTTGTTATATTCTTTCGAGGGTACTATTAAGTTTATTTCAGGACCTTATCTTAATACAGAATTACTGTCCTATCATTTGTCCTACGTGTTGGGTTTTTCTGTGATCCCCGAACCAAACCTGATCCGAGAAACACTAAGATTTTTGCGGAAGCATTTTGTGGTTCAAAACCCGGAAACCACTATCTTTCGTTTTATTGATTTAATTAATAAAAGCAGTCTAAAAATACCTGGATTGCTCGAGTATTAATCCACCTAGTGAACAACCGTACGAACACTCCTCTAGCAGAGTTCAAACCCGATGGCAAGAGTCACAAAAACCGGGCTGGTTTAAGGTGGTGGTCGGCGCCGGAAATAAGGAGAGAGGGAGAGTGATTTTTTAGGTGAAAACTGAAAAAGGGATTGAATTAATTAATTCTTTGACCTTGAGGGTTTATTTAAATTGAAGGGAAATCTAAACTGATTCAGTTTCCTCAATTACCTGATAATTATCTTGACCCTTTCTTTTCCTTTAAGAAAAGCCTTCTAGATAATTATCTCTTAATCAATTTGATATTACTATTATTTATTTATTCTACTAATAAATAAATAATCTATCTAGTTAATTAATAACCCTCACACTTTGGGATTTCTAACTGAAACAACCCGACTAGTTTATAATTAACTATTATAAACTCAATCTCTCCATTTCTAGGTTTATTTGACTTATTCGATTTATAGGTTCTCACAGGTGTGACCCTCAAGTGTTTTATAACATTGGACGCGCAATCACTGGTTTGTCAACTTATGCACACAATTACTAACAGACTCCCACTTGTGCAAGTTGGCAATACCGCTTTGATTACACTGACCTAAGGAGGCCCCTAGACAGGCACTTAGGCTAACCAGGTTACAAGAACTCTTATACCCAGGCAGGTGATATAAACCTTCCGTAAGGAAATAACATCTATGAATCTACTGTTCATAAATTGGGTATGACTTGGCTTTTCCCTTTGCATCTCGATATTTCATCTGTGAGTATGAGCTTGGAAAGTGTCAACTCTAAATACTCAAGCAACTGTTTTTCTTGACTATCCGACTTTTACTGATAGGTAAACGACAAAGAACTAATCAGATCGTTTGGGCATGGCCATGCACTTCATCAGCATATTCAGTCAGTCAAGAAGGGCCCAAAAATATCTCTCTTCTGAGAAGAGGTGCAAATCCCATCTTGCATATCTGCATTTAATACCACGGCTTCCGCTGAATCTAGTTAAGCCCTTTATAGCCACCCTGTTACGGCGTAGCGGTTGAGTGTACTAAGTATTCAGCAGTCCTCATGACATCAAACCAGATACCTCAGGTGATAGGGACAACCACTGTGAGATTTACTTATGACTATTTCCAAGAAGTAATCTCAACCGCGGATCACGTCCAATATTTGGTACTCTATCAAATACCTGTGCAACTTTTGGTCTACAACACTTGTAGCTGTTATTCAACAACTGATCATAACTACCCAGAAGTTCACAATGACTTTAACACCCTATCATGTTCCCACAATGATAAGTTGTCACGGACAAGTTTCGAATGAAAACTGGAAACTAGTTTCATTCATGGATTATAAAACATGCAAAATTTATAAAAGTGATAAAGAATTTAATTTTGTGTAGTCCATATTACACTCTGTAATAATAACAAAATTAATGACATTTCTTAATAACTTTTATGATATCTATTTAACGTTTGTTAAATACTAATCTAAAATGAAGTATCACCTATCTTCAGTTTAAACCCTTTGAATAAAGTTTATCATTTTAATCAAAGTGATAACCAAAACAATTCAAGTTTGTGTCCTACTTGATTCTGCTAATTATTGTTTTGCAAACACCTTTAAACAAAATTAGACTTCTTATTTTATTATATTCCCTGAACTTGGAGACCTGGTAAAACTCCTAGTTACCCTGAATATGTAAAATTAGATAGCAACTTTCCTTAGTTGCTGTGTAGATGAATGACTTCTACCTGAAGTCTGATTCCATTTACCATACCGGCAAATCTACTGAAATTCTTCCAACACTTTAATTATTGATTTTAAAATCAATCATGACTTTATTTTGTTTCAAGGATCTTGAAACTTTTATCCTTTTGACTTATAAGGTAAATTATATCTTATGAATTCTCATCCTACCTGGATCATGAATTCCGAGATATATTGATTCAATAATTATATCTTTCATTCTTTATCTTAGACTAGATAGAGAATAAATTGGGCTCCCACTAACCTATATGAAAACCAATTATTACTCAAAATTCACTATTGACTTAGTCAAAGCTTTGATTAGTCAATTCTATTTTAAGTAATACACTTGAGAATTCCAACATTTATAAAACTTAATTGGATTATGTTAAATCCTAATTCCAAAACTTGGAATTTTCCTAGTTTTATAAATACTGTTATTAACGCTGTTTGAGCTAATATCCTAGATTCTCTTTCTAAAACATTTAAGTAACTAAACCTGATCACAAAATTATTTCATAATCATTTACTCATAAATGTTTGTTCAAAACACATTCCTATAGTATCTCGTGTGTCTTTGTCAGTTTTCATATAAATTACTTCAAAAAAAAAACTATTGAAGTAACTATAATAGGCAATATCTAGGATCATATCAAACAGATTCAGAAAAAAAAAAAACTACGTACAACAGATATTTCAATGTCAAGACAATAACTTCTAAAATTAAAACCATAGAATGTAAATTTATAACCATCCAAAAAGTAACTTGTTTTAAAACATAAGTCCAAAATGAAAATGTATTGACTAGAATTGAAATGAACTGGTACTTAAGATCCTTAGCAACTCCTGGGCACTTCACTTCTGACCTCCTGCAATAGTCATTTGCTCTAGGTATCAGTACACTTGTAAACTAACAAGTAAGAAGTGACAAACTAAAGCAATCATAAATATCTGAGGTTTACATACCTGCTTCATGACGCTTCGGGCAGTTTTGCCTCCAGTGACCGACCTCATTGCATGTGAAGCAGCGATTCTCGGTCCTAGCTTTATTTGGCTTGAGCTTCTTGCCCTTGCCCTTGCCTTTGCCTTTGTTATGAACCTTGGGTGCACTCTGGACGCCTGAACTGGTCCTTCCCTTTGCTGGTGCTAGTGTGCCCATGCTTCTTTTTCACCCTCCATCTCTTACCATCAGGACGTCCTTGGTTTTGTTCTTAGTCCCCATATTCAATTCAGCTGTCTTAAGCATGGAGTGTAATTCTGCTATTGACTTCTCCATGTTATTCATGTTGTAATTGACTACAAAGGGCTTGTAGTCATCTGACAGTGAATTGAGTATAGTATCCGTTGCTAGCTGCAACGGAACTGGGTGACCGAGCCTCTCTAGATGATCCAAGTGCCATTTCATTTTCATGACGTGGTCACTTACTGATGTCCCTTTTATCATCTTGCATTCATTAAATGCTTTTGTGGCATCATAACGTTCTGTACGAGCCTGTGTCTGGAACATGTCCTCAGCTGGCGGATCATGTCATAAGCATTTGTGTTTATGAGCCTGCTTGTAGATCTGGGCTCATAGTTGCAAGCATGAGACATGCGACATCTAGCAGGTCATCTGAATGCTTCTTGTGAGCATTTCTAGCAGCAGCCGGAGCATTTGCTGGAGGAGCCTCCCCAAGAGGCTCTTCAAGGACATACCATTTCCTTTCGTGTCTGAGCACAATCATCAGATTGCGCTCCCAGTCGAGGAAATTGGGACCAGTTAGCTTGTCCTTTTCAAGGATAGAGCGGAGGGAAAGATTGTTTGTGCTGGTTACAGTGCTTGCCATCTACACATTAAAACTTTTGGTTTCTAGCAACTGTAAATAGATTAATTTCCAACAAATATCAATAAACCCTTAAATGATCTATTTATTGGACTAGGATCCTTATTTCATACGCCCTGATGTGCGGTGTGTTCTTGCTCCACCAGGCCCGTATTTATTTCGGTAGGTAAGGACTTTTACCAATCATATCTAACTGATATGACTCCTAGATCTTTTCGGAACCACAGTAACTATCCGTACATGTTTCGGTCCCTCTTAGTGCATTTTGGCCCGGTACCTCCCGGTGAATTTAACAATACCAAAATAGATCTCACCATTTTGGGAACCTGATCACTTTACTCTGGCCGGTACAATCCGGAGATAATTCGCAGAGTTATGTAACCCCTCTAGCTTCGGTTTGAACGTGGACATTCAAGGTGTGTTCACTCAAAATGCCCACGTACCTTACGCCGGAGGTGTCCCTAGATGGATTGCACTACTGATCTATGGTTTTTCGGGGTTTTCTTTTATAGTCCAGTTTAAAGAAAAATTGTAATTTTGAAAAACTGATTGTTTAAACTGATGTTTTAAACTAACTGTTTCAAACATACGCTTGTTCTAAAACTAATTGTTTTAAAAAGGTTCTTGCTGTTTAAAACTAACTGTTTTTAAAAGCATTTTGTTTAATCAAAACTATCTGTTTTGATGGCATTCTAGTTGATAAAACTGACTGTTTTGTCAACTTGTCCTTAAACAATCATTTACAATTTCATTGGTTTCAAATAAAATCTACCGTTTCAAAATTTAAGAAAAACTGGTGATTTTCAAAATTTAAAACCTATTTCCTTTTGGTGATATAGTTTAGTTCTAAAACTACTTATCATGCAATATAAATAAGCAACCACGCAGTTAAAAATTATAACTACACAGTTTAAAAGTAACTAATTATAGGTTTGCCAACTTTTGTTCCTAAGGACCATTTATGACCTATTTCCTAGAAAAAACTCTAACACCTTGCGTAGCTCCCACTGGCTCCGACATCCTTGTTAGAATTCCGGGAAAAAGAAAAATAGCTTCGACTGGCCTCACCTTCATTGTTGGTAAAACAAAAAATATTATCCTATCGTCATTATTACAAAGGGGTTGTAAACGGCACGCAAGCCTCCCCATAAAATTCCAAAAAGGGTCTAAGTTGGCAAATCCTATAATAGGCATATACTTAATCAACCACGCATTTATATAAATAAAGCAATATAATAAAGAACAATCCTAGATCCGTTAAACAATTATCCCGTCTCTCTTTTCGTAAAACTTGATTTTTAATCAAACTATTTTATAAACGATAACCTTAAATCCATTAAAAAGTCTTGTTTCATTTTTCGGAAAAACGACCTCAACTGATTTGTAAAAACAAGCCGTTTTATAAATCTTAATCCAATATTATAAAATTTAAGACAAATAAATTAGTTTTATAACGGATTAATTTAGTTTTATACAAAAAACATTTGACCGCACGGGTTAAAGAATGGATAATAAATTTAATTAGAAAACTTGGTCCAAATATGGGCCTTAGAGCCCATTACCAAACTGGTAATTATTTGGGCCTAACGGTTTTTCGAAAAAAATATCGTAAGTCAAGACCCTTGGCTTGGTTAGATTGGTCCGTACCCTTTACGATGCTGGATCAGCACCTCTCATGGCGCGACAACCCTGGTTACGGCCATTGCTCGTGGCGCGAGAGCTTTGGTGACCTTCGTTCACGGCGCGAGCTGAGCACTGCTCGCGGCGCGACGATTGTGGCTCTGGCCACCGCTCGCGGCGCGAGCTTATCATTACCAGGCCTTATCGAAAACCCTAGATTTAACCACCACCGCCGTTTGACGACAACAGCTAAAACCGCTGTCGCCGTTTGACTGATGACCAGCGCCACCACCACGATAGCAGCAGCGATCGGCCGCCACCACCGTGGCGTGGCCGATCGGTGTTAATTTGAAAAACCCGGTGCACGACGGCAACGCCAAAACGCCACCGCCGCCGCCCTCTTCGTTGAAAACGAACAGACCACCACCGCCCTCTACCACCGGCGATGGCAACGGCGCCAAAGCACTACCACCGCCACCAGCGGCAAACGACAGCAGCAGCAAAAGGACCGCTGCTGCCATCGCCTTTTGCGGCGGTTTGAAAAACATGAATCGCCGCCACCACCGTGGCTGCCTTAGCCGATCGGTGGTGCGGCTGCCGATGTTCGAATGCCGCCATCGTCTCCGCTGTCCAAGGACAGCGGTGATCGCCGTCCGGCCCTACCACCACCACGACTGTGGTTGGCTTTTGATTTGGTGATTGTATACTCGCCGCCACCACCACGCTGGTGGTTTGGCTTGGTGATCGTGAAATCGCCGCCACCACCACGCTGGTGGTTTGGCTTGGCGTCGACGTGGTCTGGCCACGGGTCTGTTGGACGATCGACCACCCGCCGCCGCCGCAACCACCAACTGTGGTGTGGCCGGCGATTCTCATTAACGGCTGACTGCCGCTACCAACACGACGGTGGTTCGTCTACGGCTGTAATTCGTCGTCGTAGCCAGCGATGTCAATAGTTGACCACGGTTGTCGATCGCCACCGGTCTAGTTGCGATCGAACAACGCTGCTGCCGCACACCACCAACCGACGTCGATCGGTAGCGTCAAAACTCCCCCGCCGCCATCGTTTGCTCGATCGAGAATACCCGCCACCACCTATCTGGTGGCGCGGATGTGGTTGTGCGACTATCTCGGCCACCACCAACCTGGTGGTTAGGCCGCGGTGGTCTCTTAGCATTGTAGGGGTTCGACCACCACCACCTAGCTGGTGGTGTGGCCTGGTGGTTTCACGGACAGCTGCTGGCACCGCCACCACTAGCTGTGGTGCGGCCCCGGCAATGGTTTTTGTTGTGGTCAAAGAACGCCTGCGATCGGCTTGGTGATCCGGTCACCGCCGATCGTCGGTTAGGTTTTATGATACAATAACACTAAAACTTTATAAAATCAGTTTTTAAAAAAAAAAGCTTTCTAATTTTAACGGATCTATAATAAACTTTAAACAAATAAAACGAAAAACGTGGCTCTGATACCACTGTTGGGTTTTTCTGTGATCCCCGAACCAAATCTGATCCGAGAAACACTAAGATTTTTGCGGAAGCGTTCTGTGGTTCAAAACCCGGAAACCACTATCTTTCGTTTTATTGGTTTAATTAATAAAAGCAGTCTAAAAATACCTGGATTGCTCGAGTATTAATCCACCTAGTGAACAACCGTACGAACACTCCTCTAGCAAAGTTCAAACCCGATGGCAAGAATCACAAAAACCGGGCTGGTTTAAGGTGGTGGTCGGCGCCGGAAATAAGGAGAGAGGGAGAGTGATTTTTTAGGTGAAAACTGAAAAAGGGATTGAATTAATTAATTCTTTCACCTTGAGGGTTTATTTAAATTGAAGGGAAATCTAAACTAATTCAGTTTCCTCAATTACCTGATAATTATCTTGACCCTTTCTTTTCCTTTAAGAAAATCCTTCTAGATAATTATCTCTTAATCAATTTGATAGTACTATTATTTATTTATTCTACTAATAAATAAATAATCTATCTAGTTAATTAATAACCCTCATACTTTGGGATTTCTAACTGAAACAACCCGACTAGTTTATAATTAACTATTATAAACTCAATCTCTCCATTTATGGGTTTATTTGACTTATTCGATTTATAGGTTCTCACAGGTGTGACCATCACGTGTTTTATAACATTGGACGCGCAATCACTTGTGACATCCGTCAATTTTTGACTTTCAGGTTAGCTACCCGTTTAATCCACTCAGTAGCGTTCCCGTAAGTGAATAGGTAGAATTTAAGTTGCCTGAATAATCTAGGTTAGTTGCGTGAAAAAGTTAGGCAAAAATCCTAAAAATCCCGGAAAATGCCCGAAACAGCCCGTACCGGCCCGGAAACGTCCGAAAATCCTATAATGCCAAAATTTGAGAACGAATTATATAAAATAAGGAATTTTGTTAAAAATATAAATAAACTGTTCCATATAGTCCAAAACTACTTTCGAAAAAGTCGGTTCCTACCGAAAATGCGAAAAACCCGATACTGCGTTTGAAAATGCAGTGTAGGAAATTAAAACAATGATAAAAAAAAAACAAAAAAAAGGGGATTGGCCCTAGTTGGCCGGCCACCTCCCCACCCTCCAATCATCTCTCTCTCTTTTTCTTTTGTTTCCAAGGATTAAATCATCATCATCTTTCTCTTTCTCTCATTTCATTCAAAACTCTCTCTCTCTCTAAAATTCATTCTCTCCATCCTCTCTCTAAAAATCCAGCAAACTTTCACATTCAAATCAGATTCTTTGAAGATTAAAACACCCTTTCAAGATTAAAGTATCATCATCTCAAAGGTAAGAGCATTGTGTATGTGTTAAACCTCATTTTTGGGCATCTTGAGCTTCATTTTCGTATTTTCTTGAGGTTTTAACCTACTTTTATGGTTTCTTAATCCTCTTGATGTTTGGGAAGGAGATTTAGCCGTAGAAATGTTTGAAAACAATCTAAGAAGGTGAAAATCCGTGATTTCCCCATAAGAACACAAGATAGGAACCGAAAAATCGTTTATGTGATGTTGTTGACCATCATTCTTGGGCTAAACTTCATGGATAGTTCATGCATGAGTCTTGATGGTACCAAAACATGTTTAGTTTATTTTTCACTTGTATAATCTGATTTGGGGGTAAAATAGCAAGAAAAACCCCAAAAGTTTATGATTTTATGTGTTTTGGTGGTAAAAATGGTGTTGGATTCTTGACAGATTCTGTCAATGTTTTTGCATATAGTTTACACGACCCAAAAAGGGTTTTCTCGAACTCATTTCTTCATGAAATTTTTATGGATTGATATTTAAAGTGTTAGGGTTCAAACCCCACTGGATTTGTACAAAAACACCAAGATTTGAACCCAAACCATCATTAAACATTTTCGTGTGCAACAGCACTTGGTCAGGAAATTGAGTCATCTTCATGCATGTATAACTCTTTGATAAATCATCCAAAATGCAAACTTTTTAATTCTAAACTCAAGTACTCTGAGTTAGCTTTCCAATGAGTCCAAAATCATGTCATTTAGAGGAGTTTTGAGGGTTTAACCAATGAAAACAAGTTGATGTTGCAAGCTGTCCCAAGATGGCAGATCCGCATGCACAACTTTAAAGAGGCATATCTCTCTCAAAAATCACCTAAATGATGTGAATCTTGTCTCATTAGCTTGGTATATGTTTTATTTAGAAAATCCCTTTTGAAATTCGTGAGTTGGTGGGATAATGAACTCTCTATGAACAAAACTTCACTGACATGTATCTTTGAAAAATAAAAGTGTGCACTGATTTTTCAAAAATGTTTAAAAATAGTAAAAGACCTCTAAAAATTGTGAAATTTGGTGGAATTGTTCCTAACATTCCCTAAATCAGAGGGTAAAAATTTGAGGATTCATCATTTGGTGGACTTAAGTTCAAAAGTGACGTTTTTACAACTTAAAACTTTGGACAGATTCTGGAAATTTGCAAAAACCCAATTTTTATGAACTTTAAACTTTCCAAAATATTTGGAGGTCTTCGAAATGTGATAAAACGAATTTTTACTATATTGGACTATATAAATAACATAACGGCATTATACGGATATCGGTACGATTTTAGAATTAGGGACCGTTGAACTTAGAACTTACGTTAAAAATTACGTGTTTGATAGGGAAAACATAGTTCGGAGCCGGGATTAGACCACGCCACCATCACTTACAAAATCGCACTAAACGCTTGAGGTGAGTATTCACAGCCCCACTTTTACCGTTTTTATGCGTTTTGGGGTGAAAAGCATGTTATGAATGATTGTGAATGAATTTGTGAAAATGTTACGAATTGAAATGAAATGAAATGTATAGTGAGTTAAATTTGATGCGTTTTAAAGCATGATATAGTGAGTCTGAAATGAAAAAGTCCCCGGTAACTACTATTAACTCATAACAATGGGCCTATAATGCATGTGGATAGCGCTATTTGGTTTGACATACCCACCTTGACTGACGAGAATATAGGTGCACTGTATTGATTAATTCTTCACGCGTGGACAAAAGTCCCACCGTTGAAGACGCGTAGGGGCAATATGTCATAATTGGCAGGATTAGTAGTGACTCAAAGAATAAGTATCATGCGATTAACAATTCACCCGAGAAAATTTACTCACAAGTTGGTAGCGAATGAACGGGTTCACTCTAACTGTTTTTATAAAAATTTAGTGAATGAACGGGTTCACTATATGTGTTTACAAAATTTAGTGGATGAAAGGATTCACTATAAATGGATTACGAATACTGAGAGAATAAAAACTATTTACCGGAATTGTCGTTGCTTTTAAAATATTTTGTGCATATAAAAACCTGTGAACTCACCAACTCTCGTAGTTGACACTTGTTTAACATGCTTTTCAGGAAATCCGAAGGTCTGTTAAAGTCATTAGTGGAAATTTTGTGTACACCAATCAAGACAATATTTATTTTGTTAAGTCTGTAAACTTAAAACTATGGTTGGGTTGTAATACTTATTAACTATTTAAATTTATGTTATGAATGATTGGTGTGGTTTATCTCCTATCGCGATGAAATCTTAACTGTCACACCTTGCGGTTCCGCTTTAGCGGGGTGTTACAGATTTGGTATCAGAGCCATAGGTTATAGAGAACATCGGTTTTTCATAAAACCAAGTACTATAACCAACCTTTTTCGAAAAGAAGTTAAAACTTTTAATTAAAAAGATTTCGATGTATAGGAGAATATAAAAAAAAAAAAAAAAAAAAACTCGTACGATTAGGATAGGTGCTATTCTGATATATCATAGATAAGCGGAGCCTGATCACCTACGCTTAGCTATGATATAAGTAGGATAGGACTTATGAACTAAGCGTACTGTTAGAGAATAAAAGTTGGAGCCTTCGAAAAATTTTCCTGAAAAACATAAACCGTGTGAGTTCACATAAGCACATCATGATTCTGATATCTACTATAGCACTTACGCGTTTAAGCAAAGTAACGCCTTTGTTAAATACTCTTGCGTTAGCACTTAGGATGTCACTATTATTTGAATGCGCGTTAGTTAGTTATGCGGACACTGCAATCACTATGCCGAACACTATTACTTAGACTTCGGAGAAAAGACCCGTCTAGGCATTGCGATTCCGACATCGGAGTAACAAGCAAAGACGTTTCAATCGATCCACCTCCGAACCTCACAACACCTCATATGTGACAACTCAGAAGAGAGTTGCAGCAACCATTCGGAGTGGACTGGCGATAACTCATCAGGATAATGCAAGATCATTTCGTATTCTTTTGAGGATATTGATCAGTCATATTACTAGTATGACACAAGGAGAGGCTCGAACTATGCGAACATTCGCCGACGGACTACAAAATAGTCGAAGCAGGGCATCAAGATAGAATCGGGTCATAAATAAGTTGACAAAATTGGTGCATCTCTTGGAGGAATGTGCCACCAATGTTGTAGAGAATGCTATGACGGCAAGAAGGACGACTAGGAAAGTTGACTTGTACGCGGAAGTTGTGGTAATACTTTTGGCAAAGTTGATCCTTTCGATTGTAACTCTCGTGAATTTGAAAGAATTTCAAAGTATACTTTTTGGTTGTCCCATTTAAACCATAGCTTGGGGGAGTAAAATATTTTAAGGATGCATTAGCATCAAATCTTGACCCTTTCAAATATGTATTATGTTTTTATGAAACTAATTTTTATTTAATCACAAAGATGTTCTTATCGATTTTATTTTAAGGAAATTGTCATAAATAAAATACAAATATTTTTCAAAAATTTATTAAAGACAACTTTTAATCAAACGTACATTTTACAAATGATTTAGAACCGCATTTTCCAAAAGAAACACACGTAGCTAGAAAATGAACTGTGAGAACTAATCGATCAACATTGCTCAACTGATAGCCCAACAAGTCCAGGAAGTCGTACCTACCATAGTCACTCAAGTTACTATCGACCTTGTCGCAAATAGAAGAAATAAGGAAGTCATAATACCCATCGAATGGAAGGATGGTAATGCAAGAAAATTTGAGCACCAGTCAGAGGAAACGACTCGTGATAAATCAATCAAAAGTTGAAAAAGTAGTCAGAAATTTTGGAGCAAAGACCCAAGAAATCACAGAACTTGAAAGAGGAACACTTAATTGAGTATTCTAACGGGGAGTTAGTTAAGGCCAGCAAAGTAGTTAAGAAATGCATCCTAGGTTTAGCAGGAAAGGATTTTAGTATAGACCTAATCCCGATCAAGATAGGGAACTTCGATATAATAGTTGGCATGGACTGGATGTCCAACCACCGAGCGACGATATGCTGTGCTGAGAAGATAGTTACGCTACCGCTACCCGATGGAAGTGTACTGGAAGTACATGGAGAGAAGCCGAAAAGGGACTTTAAGTTAGTGTCATTCATGAAAATGCGTAGCCATCTGAGAAAGGATTGTGTAGCATTCATGGCGCATGTGATAGACAAGAAAACAGAAGAGAAGTCAATTCAGGATATTCCAGTAGTACGTGAATTTCCTGAGGTATTCCCGAAAGAGTTACCCGGATTACCTCCGCCACGACAAGTAGAATTCCACATCGACTTAGTTCAAGGAGCAGGACCTATAGCAAAGTCGCCTTATCGACTAGCGCCATCCGAGATGCAGGAACTGTCTAACCAACTTCAAGAGTTGCTAGACAAGGGATTTATCCGACCCAGTTCTTCACCCTGGGGAGCCCCTGTGTTGTTCGTCAAGAAGAAGGATGGATCCTTCCGCATGTGTATCGACTATAGGGAGCTGAACAAGATCACCATCAAGAACCGATACCCTCTTCCGCGCATCGACGACCTATTCGATCAACTGCAAGGAGCAACGTACTTCTCCAAGATCGATCTTCGATCTGGTTACCATCAAATGCGAGTGCGTGAGGAAGACATCGCAAAGACAGCGTTTAGAACTCGTTATGGTCATTATGAGTTCTTAGTCATGCCTTTTGGGTTGACGAACGCTCCAGCAGTGTTCATGGATCTAATGAACCGAGTATGTCGACCATACTTAGATAAGTTCGTAATTGTCTTCATAGACGACATTCTAATCTACTCAAGGAGCAAGGAGGACCACGAGCATCATTTGAGGCTGATATTGGAACTGCTGAAAGCCGAACAGTTATACGCCAAATTCTCGAAGTGCGGGTTTTGGATCCGAGAAGTTCACTTCCTAGGACATGTGGTGAATAAAGAAGGAATTCACGTCGATCCAGCCAAGGTTGAGGCCGTAAAGAAATGGGAAGCCCCGAAAACACCGACAGAAATTCGACAATTTCTCGGTTTGGCAGGCTATTACCGGCGATTCATTGCAAATTTCTCCAAGATTGCGCAGCCGTTGACAACCTTAACACAAAAGGACGAGAAGTTCATCTGGGGAGAGAAACAAGAGGAAGCATTCTAGTTGTTCAAGCACAAGTTGTGCAATGCACCCATTCTGGCGTTACCCGAAGGAACGGATAACTTTGTGGTATATTGCGATGCTTCACATCAAGGCTTGGGATGTGTTCTGATGCAGAACAAGAAAGTCATTGCCTATGCATCCAGACAGTTGAAGGTCCACGAGAAGAACTACACCACTCATGACTTGGAGATCGGAGCAGTGGTGTTTGCCCTTAAGATTTGGAGACATTATCTCTACGGCACCAAATGCACAATTTTTACGGATCATAAGAGCCTCCAGCATATTCTCGATCAGAAAATGTTGAACATGAGGCAGAGAAGATGGGTTGAGTTGCTCAGCGACTACGACTACGAGATTAAATATCATCCAGGGAAGGCGAATGTCGTAGCTGATGCGTTAAGCCGAAAGGAGCGGGTAAAGCCTACAAGGTCACGAGCAATGGGAATGGTAGTGCAGACCAGTCTAAAAAGTCAAATAGTGGAAGCTCAAAAGGAAGCTCTGAAGGCTGACAACCTAAAGAAAGAAACTCTCCACAAGTTGGAAAAGGAGTTTGAGGAGAAATCGGATGGAGTCCGATATTTTAAGAATAGGATCTGGGTTCCAAAGGTGGATCAATTAAGGGCACTGATCATGGATGAAGCTCATCAGTCGAAGTATTCGATACATCCAGGATCCGATAAAATGTACAAAGGACTGAAGGAGCATTACTGGTGGTCCGGTATGGAAAAGGATATCGCCACTTACGTGAGCAAATGCTTGACTTGCGCGAAAGTTAAAGCAGAGCACCAGAAACCGTCAGGACTTCTTCAGCAACCGGAAATCCCGGAGTGGAAATGGGAGCAGATATCGATGGATTTCGTGACTAAAACTACCCAAGACTAAAAAGGGTCATGATACGATTTGGGTAATCGTTGACCGACTCACGAAATCAGCGCATTTCTTGCCAATAAAGGAGACTTATAGCATCGATAAGCTTGCGCAGCTGTATGTCGATGAGATTGTCATGCGACATGGAGTCCCGATATCGATCATCTCTGATAGGGATAGTAGATTCACCTCGCGGTTTTGGCAATCGCTTCAAGCAACCTTGGGCACTCGTGTGGATCTAAGCACGGCTTACCATCCTCAGACCGATGGACAAACTGAGAGAACCATCCAAACATTAGAGGATATGCTACGTGCTTGCGTGTTAGAATTTGGAGGTAGTTGGGACGATCATCTACCCTTAGTCGAGTTCTCCTACAATAACAGCTATCATGCCAGCATTCAGTGTGCGCCATACGAGGCACTGTATGGACGCAAGTGTAGATCCCCACTTAACTGGTTGGAAGTGGGAGAGAATAGATTGTTTAGGCCTGATGTCATACAGGAGACCACCGACAAAATCAAAATGGTTCAAGAAAAGCTGAAAGTGGCCAGGGATCGCCAGAAAAGCTATGCCGATAATCGGCGAAAGCCGTTGGAATTTCAAGTTGGTGATAAAGTGTTACTAAAGGTATCACCATGGAAAGGGCTAATAAGATTCGGAAAGAAAGGGAAACTGAGCCCTCGTTTTGTTGGACCATTCGAGGTCGTAGAAAGGATCGGACCCGTTGCCTATAGGTTGGACTTACCTTAGAGCTGAGCTCTATTCATGACACATTCCACATGTCTAACCTGAAGAAATGCCTGTCGGAAGAGACAGTAGTTTTGCCCTTGGAAGAAATTCAAATTGATGAGCAACTGCGCGCCTCGGAGGAACCAATCGAGATTCTTGATCGAGAAATCAAGCAGCTCCGGCGCAGCAAAATACCGATCATCAAGGTACGATGGAACTCCAGGCACGGACCTGAGTTCACTTGGGAGCGGGAAGCATTCATGAAAAGCAAGTACCCGCATCTCTTCACAGAAAACCCCGGCAGTAGCAGCAAGAATTAAATTTCGGGACGAAATTTCTTTCAACCGGGGGTAACTGTGACATCCGTCAATTTTTGACTTTCAGGTTAGCTACCCGTTTAATCCACTCAGTAGCGTTCCCGTAAGTGAATAGGTAGAATTTAAGTTGCCTGAATAATCTAGGTTAGTTGCGTGAAAAAGTTAGGCAAAAATCCTAAAAATCCCGGAAAATGCCCGAAACAGCCCGTACCGGCCCGGAAACGTCCGAAAATCCTATAATGCCAAAATTTGAGAACGAATTATATAAAATAAGGAATTTTGTTAAAAATATAAATAAACTGTTCCATATAGTCCAAAACTACTTTCGAAAAAGTCGGTTCCTACCGAAAACGCGAAAAACCCGATACTGCGTTTGAAAATGCAGTGTAGGAAATTAAAACAATGATAAAAAAAAAAACAAAAAAAAAGGGGATTGGCCCTAGTTGGCCGGCCACCTCCCCACCCTCCAATCATCTCTCTCTCTTTTTCTTTTGTTTCCAAGGATTAAATCATCATCATCTTTCTCTTTCTCTCATTTCATTCAAAACTCTCTCTCTCTCTCTAAAATTCATTCTCTCCATCCTCTCTCTAAAAATCCAGCAAACTTTCACATTCAAATCAGATTCTTTGAAGATTAAAACACCCTTTCAAGATTAAAGTATCATCATCTCAAAGGTAAGAGCATTGTGTATGTGTTAAACCTCATTTTTGGGCATCTTGAGCTTCATTTTCGTATTTTCTTGAGGTTTTAACCTACTTTTATGGTTTCTTAATCCTCTTGATGTTTGGGAAGGAGATTTAGCCGTAGAAATGTTTGAAAACAATCTAAGAAGGTGAAAATCCGTGATTTCCCCATAAGAACACAAGATAGGAACCGAAAAATCGTTTATGTGATGTTGTTGACCATCATTCTTGGGCTAAACTTCATGGATAGTTCATGCATGAGTCTTGATGGTACCAAAACATGTTTAGTTTATTTTTCACTTGTATAATCTGATTTGGGGGTAAAATAGCAAGAAAAACCCCAAAAGTTTATGATTTTATGTGTTTTGGTGGTAAAAATGGTGTTGGATTCTTGACAGATTCTGTCAATGTTTTTGCATATAGTTTACACGACCCAAAAAGGGTTTTCTCGAACTCATTTCTTCATGAAATTTTTATGGATTGATATTTAAAGTGTTAGGGTTCAAACCCCACTGGATTTGTACAAAAACACCAAGATTTGAACCCAAACCATCATTAAACATTTTCGTGTGCAACAGCACTTGGTCAGGAAATTGAGTCATCTTCATGCATGTATAACTCTTTGATAAATCATCCAAAATGCAAACTTTTTAATTCTAAACTCAAGTACTCTGAGTTAGCTTTCCAATGAGTCCAAAATCATGTCATTTAGAGGAGTTTTGAGGGTTTAACCAATGAAAACAAGTTGATGTTGCAAGCTGTCCCAAGATGGCAGATCCGCATGCACAACTTTAAAGAGGCATATCTCTCTCAAAAATCACCTAAATGATGTGAATCTTGTCTCATTAGCTTGGTATATGTTTTATTTAGAAAATCCCTTTTGAAATTCGTGAGTTGGTGGGATAATGAACTCTCTATGAACAAAACTTCACTGACATGTATCTTTGAAAAATAAAAGTGTGCACTGATTTTTCAAAAATGTTTAAAAATAGTAAAAGACCTCTAAAAATTGTGAAATTTGGTGGAATTGTTCCTAACATTCCCTAAATCAGAGGGTAAAAATTTGAGGATTCATCATTTGGTGGACTTAAGTTCAAAAGTGACGTTTTTACAACTTAAAACTTTGGACAGATTCTGGAAATTTGCAAAAACCCAATTTTTATGAACTTTAAACTTTCCAAAATATTTGGAGGTCTTCGAAATGTGATAAAACGAATTTTTACTATATTGGACTATATAAATAACATAACGGCATTATACGGATATCGGTACGATTTTAGAATTAGGGACCGTTGAACTTAGAACTTACGTTAAAAATTACGTGTTTGATAGGGAAAACATAGTTCGGAGCCGGGATTAGACCACGCACCATCACTTACAAAATCGCACTAAACGCTTGAGGTGAGTATTCACAGCCCCACTTTTACCGTTTTTATGCGTTTTGGGGTGAAAAGCATGTTATGAATGATTGTGAATGAATTTGTGAAAATGTTACGAATTGAAATGAAATGAAATGTATAGTGAGTTAAATTTGATGCGTTTTAAAGCATGATATAGTGAGTCTGAAATGAAAAAGTCCCCGGTAACTACTATTAACTCATAACAATGGGCCTATAATGCATGTGGATAGCGCTATTTGGTTTGACATACCCACCTTGACTGACGAGAATATAGGTGCACTGTATTGATTAATTCTTCACGCGTGGACAAAAGTCCCACCGTTGAAGACGCGTAGGGGCAATATGTCATAATTGGCAGGATTAGTAGTGACTCAAAGAATAAGTATCATGCGATTAACAATTCACCCGAGAAAATTTACTCACAAGTTGGTAGCGAATGAACGGGTTCACTCTAACTGTTTTTATAAAAATTTAGTGAATGAACGGGTTCACTATATGTGTTTACAAAATTTAGTGGATGAAAGGATTCACTATAAATGGATTACGAATACTGAGAGAATAAAAACTATTTACCGGAATTGTCGTTGCTTTTAAAATATTTTGTGCATATAAAAACCTGTGAACTCACCAACTCTCGTAGTTGACACTTGTTTAACATGCTTTTCAGGAAATCCGAAGGTCTGTTAAAGTCATTAGTGGAAATTTTGTGTACACCAATCAAGACAATATTTATTTTGTTAAGTCTGTAAACTTAAAACTATGGTTGGGTTGTAATACTTATTAACTATTTAAATTTATGTTATGAATGATTGGTGTGGTTTATCTCCTATCGCGATGAAATCTTAACTGTCACACCTTGCGGTTCCGCTTTAGCGGGGTGTTACATCACTGGTTTGTCAACTTATGCACACAATTACTAACACTACGATTGTAGTCGGTTGTCGTGCGATCGCAGATTTTTACCCAAACAATTTGCCCCCAAGATTTAGAAAATAAACTATGTATTTACTAAATCTTTTATCTATCGAACGAATGGTTGACGAACGTTGGATAACGGCTTTAATAACCGTTGGCGCGGATGATGTCATGGAGCCGTTGCATGACAGTTGTCTTTCTAACGGCTAATTGAGGACGCGTGGCCATATTTCCTTCGATGACTCAGCCTTGATTCGATTACTATAAATACGGCGATTTAGATTAGGAACAAATTTTACAAAATCTACTTCTAATTCTCAACTGATTTGCGAGATCATCCCACAATCGTAATCCGACTCTAAATTCGGCAAAGATTTCGTGAGACTAGGCATATAAGGTATCCTTCTCTTCCCTAGTTCATGCGTTTGAAATCAATAGCAAAAAAGAGTAATAGAGGGCTAGACGTTCTTAGGTTTTTGCGTCTTCGTAACAATTTAAGTCGTTTAGAGTTTGTAATGTCGAGCGAGGTTAGCAGTTCGATTACTGAAAGTCTAGAAGTAGGAGAGTTGAGAAATCTTGTTGGATTGCCGGAGGGTGCTCAAATCAGGGTGGCCGAAGAAATTCGGCCGGCGGATGCTCTGGCGAGGTTCTTTGCCCTGTTTGACTATCCGTTTAAAATCGGATTTCGATGGCCGTATTCCCCTCTCTCTCGAGCTTTTATGACTCGATTCAATCTATCCCCAAGGCAGTTGATGCCCCAATTCTAGCGTGTCATCCAAGTTATCGAACGGGTAACGAGGAATTGGGGTCGTCCTGAGTTTACGGTCGACGATCTGCTCACTGCCTACAACGTAACGAGGCATCCCTATAACCGATATGGGTTATTTCCAAGGGGTAGGAGCGATGCTATGCTTGTCCATGGTACCCAAGTGAACGATCGAGGATGGAAATCTCGATACGTTTTTGTTCAAACGTCCTCTGTTGATGATGATTATTGGGTCATTCCATAGTGGAACTCAAATGGTAAATAGAATTTTATTTACTCCTTTGGTTTAATATATATAATTTCTAATCGTATGTCTTTTTGTGCAGCAATCAATTTCGCGTTTGAGGAGACTACCGAAGCGGGTGAGCAGTTCTTGCGATACAGTATAACTGATCGTACGTTTCGTACGTCTAAGGGGGGTGAGGATAGCGACGTCGAGCCCGAGGTTCAAATAATCGAAGAGGAGGAGATGGAAGGTAAATAATATTTTAAACCGTGCAATTTAAATACCTTTGTCGAACGTTTTGTTTAGTCAACTTATGTTTTTTATAGGATCTGCGGGCAAGTCGAAGAAGACGACGCAAATGGAAGCTGCCGCTAGAGCTGCTAAGAGGAAGGCTGCAGCTAGTGAAGGTTTGGTGGCTAAGAGGACTCGGTCGTCGTTCGTTGGGGGAAGCCCTCCACCTAAGGATGCCAAGCGAAAGGCTGAAGGTGGAGAGGGTGCAATTCCTCTAAGCTTTGCTCCTCGAGAGGGAGCTACTTGTCAATCCTCTTCGGGGATTGATAAGGCAAAGGGTATTGAAGATCCTGGTCTTACGACCATGACGATCAAGATGCCCTCGAGCTTTATGATGGACGACGTTATTAAGACGGTGTCCATCTTCCCTGTTCTGGATCAATTCCATTGCCCTGCTCAGAAGGCACGAATGGAGCAGGTTGAAATCGAAGACCTGGATGCGTCGGTCACTGGTCTATCCTTCCTGGTAAGCTTTTTTCCTTTTGATCGTTCGACTTTTGTTCAATTGTACGCTTTCTGACGTTTTTGCTACTTTCTGTAGGCTCTCCAGACTAGTCTTAGTCTCCATTCGAGGATGGCTAAGATCAAGGAGGAGATGTCGGCCAACCAGGCCGACACAAACAGGCTAAGAAGGAAGCTGAGAAGGCCAAGAAGAAGGTGGCCCAGCTGACTCAATACGTCGACTCTAAAAATGTCCTTATCGGGGACTTGGAGTCGAATGTTGACATGATGGAGCGTTTCCAGGCCGAACAACGTGAACACATGAAGATCTACATGGATCGTTCGAGGGAGTTAGAGGCGGAGCTGGCAGAGGTTCGTCGAGAGAAGATTGAGAGGGAAGAGTCTCTCTCGTCGAGGATCCAAGAATTGGAGGATGATGCTACTTTGGTTCGAGTGGTCGCACGAGCCGCACTTATGCGTCGTGTGGTTGCTGGGACCATCACTCTGAAGATGGCGTCTGATGAAGTAGCAGCTTTCAAAGATCTGATGGGTTCTGAAGATCTTTTGGATGATGATGACTTGAAAGATCTCGACGAGGAGAAAGCAATGGATGACAAGCCAAAAGCCGTCGAACCATCGGTTGTCGGGGAGGGAGATATTAAAGAGAAAGCTCCTGGATCCCAACCTGTGGGCGAGACTATTGTTGAAGGAACTTCCATTGCTGATCCCTCGACGTCCGACGCTCCCGTAGCTTAATTTCTTTGTAATCGTACGATTTTAATTTTTCTTTTATACTCTGCCGTTTTAGCAAAAATATTAATGGAAAGGCTTTTTGTTTAACTGTGGTTTGTCTATACTTTTAGTCTTGTGTTCTGTTCTTGCGATATAGATTATCATCGTGCGTTATAGCTTTTCATAGTGCGTTATAGCCTTTGTTTTTGCATGTGCTTGTTTAAAGTCTTAAGACTTTTTAGAAACGTTTCTTTTTGTACTCATTGGAGTATTCGTGCGACTGGCAAGTTGTCTTGCGCTCTTGCGATGTAGTCGTGCGTTATAGCATTCAACTTGCGATTCATGCGATTTTTGTCGTGCGATTCTTGCGATGAGCATGCAATTAAATCGTGCGATATTTGCGTTGATCGTGCAATTCATGCGATTTATCGTGCGATACCTGCGAAGAAAAATGACTAAGGGGTGGCCGTTGGCTTGGCCAACGGCGCTCCGATGCTTAAGTTAGTAATGGATAATGGAAAATAAATCGTATGTATATAGGTTTAGAAATAGTACCTTTTGAGGTGACAGACATTCCAACTACGTGGGATTTCCATACCTTCCATTGTCGTAAGCCTGTATGCTCCATTTCCAACGACTTTGGGAATAACGTAAGGTCCTTCCCATTTAATGGAAAGTTTTCCAGCGTTTTGTTCTTAAGTGTTCTGAAACACATGTCGTAAGACATAATCTCCAACTTGGAAGATTTTAGCCTTTACTTTTTTGTTGAAATGTCTTTCGACGATTCCCTTCTGCGCAGCCATCGTACGCAATGCCTTTTCTCGTAATTCTTCTAGAGCATCCAAATCGTAGGATAAGTTTATTGCATTTTGCTCAATAGTACGATTTCTGGCAATGGGTACTCAGGCTTCGATTGGCAACACTGCTTCACATCCATATATTAAAGAGTATGGAGTTTGTCCTGTCGATGTTCTTGGTGTCGTTCGATTTGCCCATAAGACGGAAGGTAGTTCTTCCACCCATTTGCCTTTTGCTCCTTTCAGTCTTTTACGGATCGAATTGATTACAACTTTATTGCTTGATTCGGCCAATCCGTTGGACTGAGGATACCTTGGAGTGGAGGTAACTAGTTTGGTCCCACATTTTTCATAGAACGTACGAGTCTTATCACTTATGAATTGTGAACCGTTGTCGCACATGATCTCGGATGGCACTCCAAATCTGTAAATGATGTTGTTTTGGATGAAGGATATAATTTCCTTATCTCTGACCTGTGAAAAAGCACCAGCTTCTATCCACTTCGAGAAATAATCAGTAAGCACAAGTAGATATACTTTTTGTCCAGGAGCAGGGGGTAATTTTCCCACGATGTTCATTCCCCATCGCATGAATGGCCAAGGAATTAAAACAGAATGCAAAGGTTCGGATGGTCGATGAGTCATGCCTGAATGTTTTTGACAGGCGTCACATTGTTGGACGTACCTTATTGCATCTTCTCGTAAAGGTGGCCAATAGTATCCCTATCGTGAGATCCTGTTAGCAAGGCTTCTGCCCCTGCGTGATTTCCACATTCTCCGTCATGCATTTCTTGAAGAATTTGATTCATTTGTGCTTGACTTACGACACATCGTAAGAGGAGTCCAGACGTGGATCTTCGATAGAGCTGATCTTCAAAGATTGTATCGAAGCTTTGAATCTTGTTTTTCGGGCTTCCATCTTATTTTCAGGAAGATTATCGTGCTTGAGATAGTTCCATATATCGAGCGACCAGTTGTAAATTTCTTCGTTCATCTGTACTTCTTCTTTTATTTCGATTGTTGGCGTCGTAAGATGAAGTATAGGGATGTTTTCCAAAAATGGATCATTGAACGCATATCCCAAATTGGCTAATGCGTCAGCTTGAGTGTTTTGATCTCTTGGGATTTGCTCTATTGAGAAATGATCGAATCGTGCGATTTGCTCTTTGACGATCTTGAGATAATTCTCATCTTTGAGTCTTTTGCTTGAAAATCTCTATTTATTTGATTTACCACCAATAATGAGTCGCTTCGTACGTCCAGGTGTTTTGCCCCCAGTTTATGAGCTATATCCAGTCCAGCGATCAGGGCTTCATATTCTGCTTCGTTGTTCGTGGCTTTGAACTCGCATCGTATGGAGTACACCATATTTCCCCCTTGTGAGGATTTTAAGACAACACCTAGCCCTGCTCCTCGTATGTTCGAGGATCCATCGACATAGAGTAACCAAGGTTGGTTGTCTTGAATCGTCACAATTTCATAGCACGTCGTTGGCTCCAGTCCTGGAGAAAATTCTGCTACAAAATCTGCCAACGCTTCTGACTTAATCTCCGTCTTGGGTTTGAATTCTATGTTGAACCCACTGAGATAGATGCTCCACTTGGCTAAACGTCCGTTAGTTCTGGCTTTCGTAGGACAGTCTTGAGTGGATAGTTAGTCACAACAATAATATGGTGCGATTCGAAATAATGCCTTAGCTTTTTTGCTGCAGTCATGAGACCCAGTAGTAGTTTCTCCATAGACGTGTACCTAGTCTCTGCGTCGAGGAAAGATTTACTCACACAATAAATTGGTCGTTGCTGTTGATCCTCTTCTCGTACGAGTACCGCACTCGTCGCATTATTGCTCACCGCTAGGTATAACTGTAAACTTTCTCCTTCGACTGGCTTAGTCAATAAAGGTGGGGAGACCATATATTGTTTTAGGTCTTGTAGAGCTTTCTCATGGTCGTTCGTCCACTGGAATCCTTGGTTCTTTCGAAGAACATTGTAGAATAAGTGGCATTTATCCGATGATCGTGAGATGAATCGGTTTAAAGCAGCCACTCGTCCTGTTAATTTCTGAACTTCTTTGACATTTCTTGGAGACTGTATTTTAGCAATGACTTTCACTTGTTTTGGACTTGCTTCAATTCCTCGTTGCGTCACCAGGTACCCCAAGAACTTTCCTGCTCATACTCCGAAAGAGCATTTTGTTGGATTGAGCTTCATCTTGTATTGTCTTAGGATGTCGAATGATTGCTTTAGATGTGCTACATGATCGATCGAACGTTCTGACTTCACGAGCATGTCGTCGATATAAACCTCCATCGTTCGTCCTAGATGTTCCTTGAACATCATATTAACCAGCCTTTGATACGTCGAGCCTGCATTCTTAAGACCAAATGGCATGACTTTGTAACAGTATATGCCTTTGTCTGTCATGAATGCGGTTTTTTCTTGATCGTCCGTATGCATCAGTATTTGATTGTATCCTGAATATGCGTCCATGAATGTTAACAATTCATGTCCTGCTGTTGCGTCGACCATGGCATCGATATGAGGTAACGGAAAAGGATCTTTTGAACAGGCTTTATTCAAGTCTGTAAAATCGATACAAACTCGCCATTTCCCGTTTTTCTTTTGTACGACGACCACGTTTGCCAACCAGTCCGGATATTTGACCTCCCTCATCTTGCCAGTCTTAAGCAGATTGTCGACTTCATCGTTAATTACTTTGTTGCGTTCAGGTGCGAACTTGCGACACTTTTGCTTTATTGGCTTGAAAGTAGGACCTACGTTTAATTTGTGTGATATGACGTTAGGATCTGTCCCAACCATATCTTCGTGCGACCAAGCAAAACAGTCCGAATGTTCTGGAAAAAAGATATAATCGTATTTTTTATGTCAGGGGGAGCGAGGCTCCTACGAAGACTTTTCGATCAGGATGTTCAGGATCGAGCACGACTTCTTCTAGTCGAAGATCATCGTTCGATTTCTTCCCATCCTAGCTCTGTAACTGCTAGATGTCCTACGGCTTTGTCTTCATCGTGATCTTGTAGCATTCTCGTGCGATTTTCTTTTCACTAGCAATTTCTTAAATTCCCCAAGGAGAAGGAAACTTGATTTTTTGGTGGTACGTCGAAGGCACTGCTTTCATCTCGTGGATCCAAGGTCTTCTAAAAATAACATTATAGGCCGATTGGCAATCTATAACATTGAATTTTGTTTGCTTGTTGATTCCTTTGGCGAAGACAGGTAAGATGATTTCTCCGAGAGTGTTCATCGGGTCTCCATTGAATCCGATCAGGGTAGTACTTCGTCGTACGATTTCTGATCGTTCAATTCCCATGACTCTAAGAGTATCTGCAAAAATAACGTTAGCGGAGCTGCCTCCATCGATCAGTATTCTCTTAGTCGAACAGTTTCCAATTGTCAACTGTATGACTAGAGCGTCATGATGCTTATGGTGGACCTCCTGAGTATCATCTTGGTCAAACTAATTGTCATCGTATCGAGCTCTTTTTCGGCCTTCGACTTGATTTTATCGGGGATAGGACGCTCGTCTGGACCATCTCGTGCATGTCTTTTGGCAGCAGAATACGTAAGACCGCATACTTCTGATCCTCCAGTGATGTAGTTTACAACTTTAGTATGAACTGGAGATGCTAGTCGTCCTTGTTCTTCTGGGATGACACCTTTAAGATGTCCCTTCGACTTCAAATATGAAATCTCCTTCTTGGGGCTGATACATTCATCCGTCGTATGGCCATGATCTTCGTGGAAATCGCACCATTTGTTTCGATCTCTATCTTTGCTTGGATTGTCGGACTTTTTTGGCCAACGTACGTTTGTATCAATCTTTTGCAAGAATCCACCAAGTCTTTCGATGTACCTGCAAAATTGTAAGTAGATAATTCTGGATAACGTATTTTATTGGTACCTTTGCTTGGTCGAGTTTTTGACTCGTGTCGGGGGTTTCCAATCTTGTTTACTCTTTTGTGCTTGAAATCATGCTTATGAGCACTAAGAGGTTTCTTCTCGATGGAATGCTTTCGTCGAAAGAGAGCATCGTCTTCTATTCTCATGAAAGCTAACGTTCTAGCTCGTACGTCATCGAAGTTCTCTGGCGGATATTTCGTCAGTTCTAGATATAATCTAGAGGAATCTTCCAACCCACGTTTGTATGCCTCGATTGCAGTCTTTACGTCACAATTCTTTACTTCAATCATAGCTGCATTGAATCTGTTGAAGTAATCACGAATTGTTTCTCCTGGTTTTTGTACGACATAATACAGGTCGCTGGTCTGTTTCTCCATCTTACGACTGCCAGCAAACTATCGAGTGAATTGGTTTACCAATTCCGTGAAGGATCCAATACTTTTTGGCTTCAGGTTGATAAGCCACTGCAATGCTGCTCCTGTTAAGGTCGATCCAAAGCTTTTGCACATGCAAACTTCTTGGTACTGCGTCGGTATAGGAACTGTCCACATGAGTTGCTTATATTGTGCGACATGTTTGACTGGATCGGTGACTCCGGAATATTTTGTTGCAAAGGCTGGAATAGTGTATTTTTTGGGTACGTCGACAAGAGCTATTTCATCGACGAATGGTGAAGCTTGAAATCCAGTTTTGGGCTCGACTTCAACAGGTACTGCTGCTCCGGGTAGCTTTGTAAGTAGTGCGAACAGCTTTTGATTCTGTTCCTCTAAAGATTTCAATCGTACGTTCAGAGGATCTTCAGTGGTTACTGGAATTGTTGGGATAAAACCGGAAGAAACTCCAGTGTTGGGTGGGATTGTTGTATGAACTGTAGAACTAGCAGCTGTGGGTATATGACCAGGAATAGGGATTTGCTGAGAAATGTTGTTAAAGGGACCGAATGTGAATCCGGGTGGACTTTGAGGCATGCATGGTCGTACGAAGTTCTGCTGGTTATGTGGTAAAGGTACTGAGGTGTTGAACTGAGGACGAAACGATGGTCATAGGTGCTGAGGTGGATAAGGAGAAGGAATAGGCATCGATGGAACTTGAGAAGCTCGAAGACGTTGGATTTCTTCGTTAGCTTGTTGCAATTGTTGTTGTAGAGATGCTATGAATGTGTTATCCATTATCCTGCAGAAATAGCTCAAAGAGAACTCGAAGAAAAGATTAGTACGAAGGTGCACTTTTCACCGAATGAAATTTTCCTCAAAACGGATCCCCACGGTGGGCGCCAAACTGTTTATGTAAAAAATTACACAAGTCAATTGTCGTATGAAAATGTTTGAGGCTTAACCGTCGAGAGAAAGAAATTACACTCAGTAAGAAGTGCGATAAAAGTAAAATAAGACAAAGAATTTGATGACGCAGGAAAAACCTCACGACGGAGGAAAAAACCTGCGGTCGACCTAAGAATAAGTCGACAATGCACTATGATCACCAAACAGGGGTGATGTCCTTCGAGATTACAGCTTCAGTCGTACGATTACAATGGAATAAACAACATAATCGAATGTAAATTACAACCGAGTATTCAAAATAATGAGAGTATAGCTTCTAAACTTCCAAAATGTTAAAGTGTCTTCAATTGAGAGCTTGATCTTCCTTTTATAGGCGCTTGAGAGTAACCGTCCAACGGAATAGTTGACTATAAGTTCTTGAATCGTAACTGTCCAACGGTCTTATTGAGTATGAATGTCCTGATTATAACTGTCGCGAGAATATGGCTTGTAACGGTTGCCTTCTTAATGATGTCGTCGAAAAGATTGATTATCGAAGAACGTCCGTTATAATGATGAACTCCAACGAGCATAGCATAGTACTCAATTTCTGATTTCCTCAAAGGTGGACAACAGCTTGCCTGCATCAAAAGATATAATCTTCGTATATTTATTAGTTAGTATCGTACGACATATGTAATAATATCGTTCGACTAATCGTTGGTTTTATTCGACTGTTTGTTATATTCTTTCGAGGGTATTATTAAGTTTATTTCAGGACCTTATCTTAATACAGAATTACTGTCCTATCATTTGTCCTACGAATGTAGTCGGTTGTCGTGCGATCGCAGATTTTTACCCAAACAATTCGTTTTTAATTAAAGTTGGGATTGGTTGTTTTATTTTAAAAATCTTTTCTAAAATTGTCGAAACTCTTGGAGCCTTACAAGTTGGTATCAGAGCCTAGCTTGAGTGAATCGGAAGCGCAAGAGTGTGTCTCTGATCTCAAGCTGGGGTTCGGTTAGGGAGGAGTTCGGGATCGAGGGTTCTTTACTATCTGGCCATCCGGAGCTCAAGGTAATTGTATTAAAAGATGCATGTGTTTTACGACTGTGTGTTAATACTCTGTTGATTTTTGGTATGATTGTTTATGCGAATGAGCAACTAAGTGGTTGCGTGATAAGAGGTATGTCATAGGATGAGGTGGCCTAGAGTACATAATCTAACTCTTTTGCATGTTCCTTGTCTGACTGTTGACTGTTGCGTGAGAGATAGGTTAATATCTGAATAGCATGCCTATCTATATTTGGTGAATGTATTAGAAACCACTGTCTATATGAGTTGTTTGAGTACTTAGGGATTGATCGGAACCAACCATAGATCGGTAATGAAGGTGGTTGAAGAGCTCCTACCATTGTCATTACGGGAACTATGTTTGAATGTTGAGAGATTTCGAATGAGTCAAATAACTTGGCGTTAGATGTGTTAAGTACAGTAGGATACTTGAACTTGAACTGACCCCACTATTTTCCTTCAAAGATGGTGGTTACGCGGAATAGTCAGGGGATGTCGTCTGATCAGATTAGGGAACTAGTGGCAGAGGAGGTGAATCACGCATTCACCAATATGGTTTCCGAGCTTATCAATCAGGTGAGGGACCAGCTCACAGCTCTAGTGGAGGAACGTTTGGCTACTGTTACCGCGGCTGGGGGTGCTCCGCAGCGGGGATTCACTTACCGCAACTTCTCAGCTTGTACTCCTCTGGAATTTAAGGGGGAGTTGGATCCCACTGCAGCTCTACGGTGGATTTCTGACATGGAAGGAGTCTTCCATACTTGCGGCTGTCCGGAAAATCTCAGGGTTCCTTATGCCTTGAATCTGCTTCGTGGGCCGGCGAAGGATTGGTGGAAGCTGCAAGCGGCGGGTATGACTGAGGTTCAGCTTGGAGCGCTACTTCGGGGCGAGTTTGTGGAGCGCTTTCGTCGACAGTACGTACATCGGGTTGAGATCGAGCGGATCACCCGACACTCTCTGAGTTACAAGCAGCAGAACGAGTCTCTTAAAGAGCTGGCCATCAAGTTCAGAGAGATGGCGCTCTTCTGCCCTGATTACACCCGGAGGGAGGACATGAAAATGGAGAGGTTCGCGGGAATGATGAGGGACGAAATCCGCGAATTTGTGAGGGCTGTACCTCATACAAGCCTGAATCAGATGATTGAGGCCGCTCGGAGACGGGAGCTGGAATTGGAATATCAGGTGGGGAGCAAGAGGGCCGCTCCAGCACAGCCTGACTCTGCATCGCAAGCCAAGAAGTTCAAAGCGACCGATAATCGGACTAGCAAGAAGGGTAGTGGAAACAGCCGTAGGCCTCAAATTGGATCGGGCCGGCAGTCGGTGTCATGTTTCAAGTGTGGCCAGCTTGGCCACATTATGAGAGACTGCAAGCAGGGTCTCAGACTTTGCTTCAACTGCGGCCAGGGTGGTCACCTGAAGAACGAGTGTCCACACCCGAAGACTAGTGGGACTGGCGGTGGAAATGTGCGGGCCCCTACTCCATCAACACTCCGCCTCACTGATGGTTGATCGATGGTTTATGCAACCCTCCAAATCAACCGCAAGTGTACGGTGTCAATCAAGTAATACGTACTAAGTACGAGTATCGATCCAAGGAACTACGATGTTAAAGATCACAAAGGTTACCACAACCACTAATTGAACTTTTGATAAAAGTGATTTTGAGTGATTAATTAACTAAATATCTAGGAACAAAAGAGATAGGCACAAACACACAGTTCATATAAGGATTTAGGCAAAGATGAAGGAATTACTTGGTTGATAAAAGGAAGGCTAGGGGTCGGATTTCAATTGGATTCCGTCAACACATAATTATCATACATAGAATAGCTAACATACAAGGTTGAATATGACAAATCCATAAATACTTACTTTTCTTTCTCAAGTAAAAGCAAGAATATCTCATATCATGTATATTAAAATCTCTCGACAAATAAACGATGATAATCAACTCATTAAGAACAAGAAATGCATGCACATAACTAGAGTTTACTTGGTATATCTCTATCCAAAATCTCACTCTAGGTCTAACTAGCTTAAAACAAGTGTAAAACCAATTTCTCAAAAGGAGATACAACTAGAAGATAGATAAGAAGGCCAAACTCATCAACATGAAGAACAAGCTAGAAAAACTCAACCAACAAGATGATAACTAAAAATACTCATAATAATCACATATATAACGGTGTGAATCCAAAATCCATCCTTCCCCTAACCTCAAACTACTTAGCTCATGCTCATCTAACAACTAGCATCAAAGATAAGAAAATATAGACACCCCAAATCATTGTTTCTCAACAAAAAGTACAATGGAATGATAGACACTTTCAATAATCGATACAAACTACCAATCTTCGCTCCAAAATGATGATTCCACCTTCCAATCTTGACGAAAACCTTCTATCTGCTCCAAAATGCCCAAAAACGGCTCTGAAAGTGCCTAGCCTCCAACAATCCCGAGATAACCCTAGCTCCTAGGGTTAGGCAGCTTTTTATAGTGTCAGACCCCGAATGCGATAGTGCCATGCGATTGTGACATGTGTCACTATCGCGGGCACAATCGCCCGAACTTCCAAAATGGGGTGTTGCCCGCGGTACACTTTGTGCGATTGTGCCTTGCGATTGTGCCTTGCGATTGTGACATTTGTCACTATAGCGGGCACAATAGCATAGGTTGCAGACTTCACATTCTCTTCGCTCGTTTGTTCGGTTTGGTCACTTTTGCTTTCTGGCTTCAATACGATGTGTTTTGGCATCTTTTCTTCCATTTTGTCATTCTTAAACCTACATAGCACTTACATACAAAAATTAGTCCGAAAAGTCAATTTTTACCTCAGAACAAGCCGTAAACTTATGATTTGGAGGGTAGGAAACCGATAGATAACGAAGTTATCAATGGCCGTGGTGGAACGGCGGACACTCAGCCTGCTCGGGGTCAAGCGTTCCAGATGACGGCAGAGGAAGCTCATGCAGCTCCGAAGGCGGTAACGGGTACTTATCCGCCTTGTTTATATGAATTGCCTATAGTTGTGGTATTTATTTGTGTATTGTTTACTACCTGTTAGGCACTTTTTTGTGAACTCTATGCCTGCTCTTGTGCTATTTGATAGTGGGGCAACCCACTCTTTTGTGTCACTGTCCTTCTGCGCGTTGTGGGATCGGGAAGCGGAAAGCTTGGGTCATGTACTCATAGTTGATGTGGCGGATGGACGTACGGTGTCGGTTACGGACGTCTATTGCAGCTGCTGTATGGAGTTTTCGGGAAAGAAGTTCGAGATTGATCTGATCCCTATTGCGATGAAGGAGTTGTGCGTAATCGTGGGCATGGATTGGCTGGACTCGGTGGGGGCAATAATTGACTGCCATTACGAACTGGTGTGGGTTCGAACCCCAAGTGGGGGAGAACTCGTCATCCAGAGCAATACCTCAAGGCATGGCGCGGCCTTACGTTCGATCGGGAGGGCTCGGAGGCATTCTCAGCACGGCGAACGGGGTCTTCTAGCTTATGTTAGGGATACTCGCGAGGTGGGTCCCGTGAAGACGGCCACAGACGTGCCGGTGGTGCAAGATTACGCGGACGTCTTTCCAGAAGAATTGCCAGGGGTCCCTCCAGAACGACAGGTGGAATTCATGATTGACTTGGTGCCTGGAGCAACGCCGGTAGCCAAAGCCCCGTACCGACTTTCTCCGTCGGAGATGAACGAGCTGTTCGTCCAACTGCAGGAGCTGCTTGGGAAGGAGTTTATCCGACCCAGTAGTTCACCTTGGGGAGCTCCTATTCTCTTTGTATAGAAGAAAGACGGATCACAGAGAATGTGTATCGATTATCAGGAGTTGAACAAGCGTACGGTGAAGAATCGATACCCGTTACCCAGGATAGACGACTTGTTCGACTAGCTTCAGGGAGCTTCGTGGTTCTCCAAGATCGACTTGAGATCGGGATACCATCAGATGTGGGTCAGAGAGGCGAACATCGAGAAGACAGCTTTTCGTACACGTTATGGCCACTATGCATTCGTGGTAATGCCCTTCGGATTGACCAATGCACCCACGGCCTTCATGGATCTCATGAAAAGGGTGTGTAGCTGTATGTTTGATCGTTCGGTGATAGTATTCATCGACGATATTCTTGTCTACTCCAAGACGAAAGAGGAGCACGAGGTTCATCTGCGTGAAGTACTAGAGACGCTAAGAAAAGAGAAGCTATATGCGAAGTTCTCCAAGTGCACATTTTGGTTGAGAAAGGTGCAATTTCTGGGGCACGTAGTGAGCCAGGATGGCATAATGGTCGATCCGGCGAAAATATCCGAAGTCTTGCAGCGGGGAATACCGAAGATACCCTTCGAGATCCGAAGTTTCCTCGGACTGGCGGGGTATTACCGGAGATTTATCCAGGATTTCTCCAAGATTGCTCTACCGTTGACGAGCCTAACCAAGAAGTCGGACGCTTTCAGTTGGGGCGGCAAGCAGCAGGAAGCGTTCGATGAACTACGCAAGCGCCTTTGTGAAGCACCAGTGTTGACTCTACCGGAAGGGGTCGAGGATATGGTGGTATATTGTGACGCTTCTCACCAGGGATTGGGTGCCGTTTTGATGCAGCGCGGGAAGGTGATCGCATATGCGTCGAGGCAGCTGAAGCCTCATGAATGTAACTATCCGACGCACGACTTGGTGTTGGGGGCGGTGGTCTTTGCCCTCAAGATGTGGAGGCATTACTTGTATGGCGTCAAGTGCACGATTTACACTGACCACAAAAGCCTCAAGTATTTGATGGATCA
The DNA here is from genome assembly GCA_030169165.1 of Centaurea solstitialis. Lineage (NCBI taxonomy): Eukaryota > Viridiplantae > Streptophyta > Magnoliopsida > Asterales > Asteraceae > Centaurea > Centaurea solstitialis. The sequence goes on from CM058043.1 coordinate 54,541,299, forward strand.
GCCTAATTTGAACATGCGGCAGCGACGGTGGCTTGACGTGGTGAAGGATTATGACTGCGAGATACTTTACCACCCGGTTAAAGCAAACGTCGTTGCGGACGCTTTAAGTCGGAACCCGATCGATCAACCCATTCGGGGTTTGTGCTTGCGTATGACAGTTATGACTCCTTTGTTGGAGCTAATCGGGAAGGCTCAGGAGGAAGCGGTGTTAGATGTTAATGCAAAGAGTGAGCAGATAATTAGCGAGATCCCGAAGCTGGATAGGGACATTCGGGGCCTTTTGACACGCTACGGCAGGATTTGGGTACCTCAGCTGGGGGGTAATCACCAAATTCTGTTTGAGGAGGCTCATAAGTCCAAATTTTCCATTCCTAAAACGCCGCGTGGGTTTGATGCTATATGGGTCATAGTGGATCGCTTGACCAAGAGCGCCCACTTTCTACCTATCCAGGAGAGTTCATCGGTGGAAAAGCTTGCGGACATCTTCGTTCGGGAGATTGTAAGATTGCACGGGGTGCCAGTGTCTATCGTTTCGGATAGAGACACTCGTTTCACTTCTCGTTTCTGGGAGAAGTTCTAGGAGGAGATAGGTACTAAACTCCATTTCAGTACCGCCTTCCACCCTCAGACAGATGGTCAGAGTGAACGTACCATCCAGACACTCGAGGATATGCTTCGAGTTTGCGTGTTAGATTTTGGAGGCAGCTGGGACAGATACCTTCCTTTGGCAGAATTTTCCTACAATAACAGCTTTCATGCGAGTATTGGCATGCCGCCATTCAAGATGTTGTATGGTAGGAAGTGTCGGACGCCTATTTGCTGGGGCGAGGTCCGTCATCGGGTTTTGGGGAGTACTGAGATAGTTCTCAAAACGACCGAGTTGGTGTAGATGATTAGGGAAAGATTAGTTACCGCTCAGAGTCGCCAGAAGAGTTATGCGGATAAGCGACGTTCGGACCTCGAGTTTCAAGTAGGCGACTTCGTCCTGTAAAAGGTTTCACCCTGGAAGGGGGTGATTCGGTTCAGGAAGAGGGGTAAGTTAGGACCTCGTTTTATCGGGCCGTACAAGATCATGGCGTGGGTTGGAAAGTTGCGTACCGGCTGGAGTTACCTGATGAGTTAAGGTTGATCCATAACACCTTTTCATGTTTCGCAACTGCGGAAGTGCGTACGGGACGAGTCAGCCGTGGTACCGTTAGAGGATATTCAGATTGACGAAAAGCTCAACTACGTTGAGAAACCGATCGCCTTGTTAGAGTGGAAAGTGAAGACCTTGCGTAACAAGGAGATCAGATATGTGAAGGTGTTGTGGCAGCATCGGAAGGGTTTGGAATGGACCTGGGAGCCCGAGGTAGAGATGAGAGCTCACTACCCGGAGTTATTTCACGGAGTCGACTTCGGGGACGAAGTCTGATTCAACTGGGGGAGAGTTGTAATGCCCCGGGTTTTCTGGTAAGTCGTTACCTTTCCTTTTAGTTGTTGTTGGTCCCAAGTAGGTGACCTTCAAGTAAGGATAGTGTTTGGGATTATAGAAGGGGGGGTTGAATATAATCACACAATTTTTCACCTTTAAATTCTTGTTTTATAAACAATAATGAATTTACAGATTGTTGCGGAAATAGAAAAGACAATTAGTCTAAACTAAACAATCTAAGTTCTTTCACTATGCACTAAGTGAGAAGAGAATAAAGAAAGAAGATAGAGGGAATAAGAGAGAAAGGACTTGAGTATTTTAGGATGAAGAAGAAGTATGGAGAACATCTCTTCACGTCCTATTTATACTCCATGCATTAAATGCATGCAGACCTACTATTGTGACGTGTCACAATGTGAGTGGTCTGTTGTACTATTTACTATAAACAAATACTCTTTGCATGGTGTACAAAAGAGGATGTTTGTAAACAGTTGCCTTGAGGTCTGATAAGTACGGAGGGAACAGTAAAGTAACTGCCCTTATGTACTATTGTGTCAGAAAAGGCGGATAATCCTTTTGTGCATTAGACTAAGACATTGTTCTAATCCTTCAGGATCAGGATACTGATCAGTGACTAGATTCCTGAAACTGAGGAAGTTCAGGGTCACATGTATCCTGATGAATCTTCAGGATATCATACGATGGTGAACAGACTGCTATCACTGAGTTCCGTCTTCAGATCACGAGCATGCTGTTCCTGTCATCAGCTATTTCTTCGACGTCGCTGATGGTTCTTTGTGTATGATCTTAATGTCTTCAGGAGGAGGTCTTCACTTCAGTGGACAGGATCAGTAGACTGCTGAACAGGCTCGTTAGTCTCCTGATCCTGATCCTGAAATCTATAAAGTTAAGTTACAGCATAAGTAACATGGAATAACACTGAACAGACTCAGTGATAATTCCTCAAGCTATAACAGAAGTAAAAACCTATTCACTAAGTAAAGATTCAGGATCATTATCATTTCATCAGGTCTTAGGAGAGCTGGATCAACAGTTGTATTTAATTTTATTTTAATTTATTAGCTGGTAGGTTAATTAGTTTAGAAAGGAGTAAGGGGCTGTTGACTTGCGTGAGAAGTCAGGCCCGTAGCCCATGTTTGCATAAATCGGGCTTTCCCTCTTTATATGTTGACTTTTGGGAGTTTGAGAGTCATAACTTGGTCTGGAAGCAAACCCTAGCAGCCATCTTTTTCTCTCCCTTCTCTCTTGTTCCCGACGCCAACAGCAAAGAGAGACCGGAGCCTCTCTTTTTCCGATCAGTCTCAATCTCTCTCTCGGTATCTCTCTCTCTCCCTTCTCTTCTCTCGCCGGCGGCACCAAAGACAGAGGCTACCGCCTCTACCTACTGCCTTGGCGCAGCGGCTGTAGTGTAGCATGGAGGGGCTGCCGCCCTACACCCCTTGCGGTGGGGCTATCTGTGTGTGTGTGTGTGTGTGATATGTGTGTGTGCGTTGTGTATGTATGCGATTTGTGTGTGTGTGCGATGTGTTTGTGTGTGTGTGCGTTCTGTGTGTGTGCGATAGCTGTGTGTGTGATCTATGTGTGTGATCTGTGTGTGTGTGTGTGTGTGTTCGGTGTGTGTGTGTTTGGGTGGTTGATCGACGGCGGGCAGCAGAAGGTGGCTGCTGCCGCTGGGTTGTTGTTCCGGCCACCGGCAGCCTTGGCTGTTGGCAGCTTTACTCGGGTTTGCGCCTTACCGTTTATTAAATCTAGGGTTTGTGGGATTATAGGTTATTCGGGAGTTTCTGTAGTCACGTGGGTAGGCGTTGACGCTAGCTAGGACTCAAGGTGAGTCCCTCGTATTGTTATGATGATATTATGTGATTCTTGCTCTCGATTGTTATGTGATTGTTAGTATTATGATTGTGTGACATGGATTGGATATTATATTATGTGTATTGTTGTGTTTGATGCTTGACCGTGTGGTTTGTTGAATTGTCATTGGATGTTATGTGTTTGTTTGGCTGGCCTAGTCCCGAGACAAGTGTCCATGTCCCGGATGTCGGGTGCGGAGTGACTTTGTCTAGCCAAGGGTTCACGGCTACTCTTGGATGTCGAGATAGAGTGACATTGGGGTGTTCGGATGTCGGACATCGGGCATGGAGATTCGTGGACCCCTTAGAGGTACACTCGTGGTATCGGTTAAGGGTCGGGTCTCCGGGTGTGTTATGTGTGGTTTGGAGTCGTGGGTTCATGTAATTGATTTATGACATGATGTAGGCATTCACTAAGCATTAGCTTACCCCCCCCCCCCACACACATCTTTCAGATATTGCAGGTCCTAGTAGCGCGGACGTAAAGGGCAAAGGCGTGGCGTGACAGTACTCCGAAGGATCCCGAACTCCCGGCTGGCATTAGATTATTTTATTTAGTTTACTTATTAATTTTGAACCTGGGTTTTATTTAAATTATCGTTAGGATTTGAATTACGGTTTTGATTACGTTTATTTTTGGCGGTAAAGGTGGTTATAACGGTTTTTAGACGATGATTCGTTTTTAATTAAAATTGGGATTGGTTGTTTTATTTTAAAAATCTTTTCTAAAATTGTCGAAACTCTTGGAGCCTTACATTTGATCCTGTCTTCAGCTAGAGGAAGCAGTCAGCTAGAGCCAATAGGGACTATCGACCTTAATAGTCTTGACCAGAATGTTCAGTTTAGTTAGTTGTTGAATGTGTAACCCATCCTACCGTTTTAGTTTAATTGCATTAATAAAACATCACTTTCGGGAAGAAACATTATATATTATCGAAAACAAAGACGGAATACTTTTAGAGATTTTGGGTAACACCGATACATAACGAGATAAGCGTAAACGCGCATAAACAACTTAGACATAGAAAAGGAAAACAAACTTAGACATAAAATAAGATAAGCGTAAACGCACATAGTTGAGATCTACTACAACAGATTCCCCTAGTTATCATTCGGATAGAGTTCTTTTATCGAATCAATCCACTCTTCCTTAGCTTTGATTAGTTGTTGCATTTTTGGATACCAAGGTACATACTGCTCCTTCAGACGTTTTTCTTGTGTTTGAATCTCCTCTTGAAGTTCTTTAACGAACTTCTTTGTTTTCGATTTCCTCTTCAATTATATCTTGTTCAGCCACGCTTACGCACCCATTCTTCTTGTATTGCCGCTATCTCCCCTTCCTTTTTGGCTATTTGCCTACGAAGTGTTCCAGGCATTATTTAGTACAAGGAGGGTTTTCAAATTGAGAAGAATCAGGGTTTGCAGACATTCTTTGAGAATGAGGGTTTTCAAATTGAGAAGAACGACGGTTTCCAGACATTCTTTGAGAAGGAGGGTTTTCAAATTGAGAAGAACGAGGGTTTCTAGACATTCTTTGAGAAGGAGGGTTTGTTGATGAGGAAGGCAATTTTTCAGCCATTGTTGCAATAAAAACTAGATAAGAACTGTATGAGAGGTGTGAGTATTTGGTTCATGGGATATACCCTTTATAGCCATGTTTTCCCTTTATTTTATTAAATTTCTTTCAAACGAATCAATTGTGGCCTTTCTTTTTCAGACGAATATAGTTGTTTTATTAGCTGTATGTTTTATCAGTATTGAACAACACTGTCTACTTACTGATTGAGGGTGTATTGTCACTTATTGAGTTGTACTTATTGTTGCTTTCTTCGGCATCTAATACTTTTCAAAATATGAGCCATTCTTTTTCAGGCTTTTGCATAATCGACAGGCATGCTTTTCAGACGAATCTTACTGTTTTAGCTTTTTCAGGTTTTTGCATGGTACTCTGGTACTATTGGACGTAAAGTAGAATTAAAAGTGTTACATAAGTATTAAAGAAATACATAAGTATTCAAACATCGTTCAATTAACATAATTGTGGTCAAAGACTGAACAGTTACATTGGTAAATAGAAGACACACATAAATAAGAAACATACAATAATGTGCTACACACTTAAATAAGAAACATACAATAACATGCCAACACACATAAATAAGAAACATACAATAACGTGCCAACAATCAAACACACAAACGACACCCTTATACATACACGAGACCAACAAGAAATCACATCTCCACGAAATCAAACTTCACAGCATACATATTGTCCAACAAATGACGAGGTGGACCTCGATACAGAGTGAACTTCAACCAAGTGCCATGGCGCAGGTTGTGTTCGCCAAACACGAGATTAAGAGGACCACGCATGACAAAACGATTAGGAGCCATGACAATCATATCCATGTGATAGTGTCATCCATCTTTGCTTATTTAACACTTATTATGATCTGTCAATTTCCACATCAACACAAACGGCGCTGGAATTACCTGAAATAATTAACACACCCAACAAAAGATGAACTTTCAAAATACCACCAGAATCATATTTAAGAATGGAGTGAGATTAGTTTGAAGAGAGGTCAATTAAGCTTACCAATATGTCATGGTCTGTTAACTCCTTTTTAATTTGGATAATGAAATAAGTGGGGTTAGTTGCTAGGGAAAGAGCCATCTCCAGTTTAGAGGGAAGAGAAAAAGATGAGCTATTGAAGATATGGATGAGAGTATTAGAGTTGTGAGGTTTATGCTGATGGGAGCATCCTATTTATATACTTGGGGAGCCGCTATTATCGGCCGGTAGCTTGGCGGTAGCATGTGTATTTTGTGAATTTTAAAGTCTATGACAAAGTGGTTTTTCATTAAATGTTAAATATTGATAGTGGTAGCGAGAAGTAATCCAATAAGTGTATTAAAACTCAATATTGTATTACAAGGTAATCACTTACAAGAGTGGTAATAATATCCTCTGTACTGGTATACGGTGGTCATGTTTCCGTGTTTCCCTACAAGACCGCACCCACGCATAGTCCTAAATACCTACCGGTAGTCAAGTGACTTTGGTTCAAATACATTGTACATTCTACCTTGGCCCTAGACACATGGCTGCTGGTCCGAGTAAAGAAAGACAACCCGATAAATGATAATCCTATAAATGCCAACCATTAATTTTATAAGGTATCGGTGCAACCATAACAACCGTATAAAAATGATGCTTGGCATTTGGCAGGTCTTATATCATGTTGTCTATCTTTATTCGGACCAGTAGTCATGTTTCTAGGGCCAAGGTAGAATGTATGATGTATTTGAGCTGGGGTCATTCGATTGCTAATAAGAATTTAGGACTATGCGTATGTGAGGCTTGCAGAGGAACGCGGACACACGACCACCGTATATCCAAAGAGAGAAGATTATTCTTTTTGGGGAACGGCTACAAAAACAATATTACAAGAAATGAACAAGGTTATCATTCCCTGGAATAAATAATATCCTCCCTTTGGTTATATGGTGGCCACATATCAGCGTTTCCCTAGAAGACCTCACCCACGCATAGTCCTAAATTCCTACGGGTAGTCGAGTGACTTTGGTGCAAATATACTGTACATTCTACCAAGGCCCTGGAAACATTGCTGCTAGTCCGAGTAAAGAAAGTCAACCCGATAAATGATAATCCTACAAATGCCAACCATTAATTTTATAAGGTATCGGTGCAACCATAACAACCATATAAAAATGATGCTTGCATTTGGCGGGTCTTATATCATGTTGTCTATCTTTATTCGGACTAGCAGCCATGTTTCCAAGGCCTTGGTAGAATGTACGATGTATTTGCACCGAAGTCAATCGATTGCTAATAGGAATTTAGGACTATGCGTGTGTGAGGTTTATAAAGGAACGCCGACACATGTCCACCGTATTCCCGAATGGAGAAGATTATTCTTTTTGGGGAACGTCTAACCTAACTAAAAAGCCTAACAAAAAACTGTACAAAAACAATCTAACAACACTCTACAAAAACAAAACCCTAAAAAAGTGTTTATTCTAGTATATCTGTCCTAAGGCGAAAAAACATTTCCGCCATAACGCGCCTCCAACGCCTAGCCTCCATTGCAGGATCGTCATATTCCTGGGGGGTTTGATCGCTTATTAAATCTGACAGGAGGCGGCACAACCATACACCACAATCTCCCAGACTGCCGGCTTGTTGTGGTATACGTGTCACGAAATCCCATTTCAAACCCTTAGCTAGGTCCTTGGGGTCCGATGATCTAGCTCTCTAAACACTGCAATGAGTCCATCCTTAATTTACGCACCTTCTTTTTCACCTCAGCATATAGCTTCTCAGTCCGATAGCTATCATAGATCGTCAGGTACATGGTGACCAAGTTTAGATCTCCTAGGACCCAATGCAATGGATGAATGCATATGGGAATGAATACCTGAAATTGTAAAGGAATAAAATGTGACATAAATAACAGTATAGTAAACAAAATAGTTTATTTTAGAGACCAGAAAATTCATACCCTGGTCAACGTATCCCATGTTACGCCTCTGTTGTCAACAGTGGTGCACATCTGGGCAACGGCCTTGCCTCCTGAATGCGACATATGCGCTTCGAACTGAGTAGGCATGATCGACCACGGTGCTGTCCTCGGCCTTAATTCCATCATAATGTTGACCCATGCGTCGATGTGCTAAATGCATAGACCACAATAGTTAAATAAGAAAGTTCAAGCGGAATTATTAATTATAATTAGATAAAATAAAATAAGGTTAAATGCCCTACCACGTCTATCAGATAACCACTCTCATCATGACCTAGCAGAATGCCCCACCACTTACGATCTACTGGACCTGCTAGGTAGCAGGTTGACCACATCCTTGGCAATCCATTCGAGTTGTATAAGCATTCAATTTCATCTGCCGATATAAAATCATGCCTATCTAACGCAAGTGGATGGCTCGGATACTGGGCACTAAAAGCAGATGTGCCCATGGTAGTAGGAGCCGGCCGGATGCGCAGTAGAAGCAGCCGATTGGTTACCCCAACTCAACATCCCTGCACCTTTGAATGGCATATAGGGAGGTAACACGGTCGCACTCGGCCTTTTTCTCCCTTACCGGTCGGGGAGTCTTCTTCTTTTTTCCTTTGTCCGCTTCTAAGGCAGCGCGGCGTGCCTCCGCTGAAGATGAACCTCCGGCTGGACATGATGAACCTCCGGCTCGACATGCTGAATCACCTGGTCGACTTCCCCAAACGGACTACCGACATGCTGGGTCTCATGGTGGCTATATGATTGGCCTCCAGAATTAAGAATTTACGCAGCCGTCTGTACGAACCCCCCCATGAATACTCCTACAAATATAAGCTATTAGATCATTTAAAAATAAATCTTTATTACATATATCATTATAAAAAATGACACTTACCTGTTCTTCATGAGCATTGGATGCGGAGTAACAAGGCCGATCAAAACCCGATAAGAAGGTCGACCAAGGTGGCACATTGCGTGTCCCTTCGGGAACATGAAATGAGCGTCTTGCATCCTCCTGGTTATTGAATTTTGATTATCATTTAACAATTATGGTATCCTAACAAGTCAAATAACTTATGTTTTAAGTTACAGTAACTTACAAGTGACGAGAACGGTATGTACGGATGATTGCGCCTACCAGCGGATGAATACGAATGTCGGCTAGACACCTAAATAATATAACAGTGAGTAAATAACAAATCGAATACTGGGCACCGTATGTCAATAACAAATACATTTGGTTCATCACTTACCTGCATTTGTGCAACCTCGCTCGACAACCGTTCAATTTCCTTAGGCTGGTCTACTTGCTCAACCTTTTGTCTTCCCTGCTCGGTGCCAAGCCCCGTTACCTTGTTTTCCAGGTTTTCAAGACGCAACCACTAATCCTTGTATATGTCCAGATCCCAATCCATCGGATCATTGAACCCCTGACTAGGCCCGCTTCGTCGTACATCCGTCGGCCTTGGGACTGGACCTCAGGTCGTTCCTCATTGTCACCCCAACCATTACCCCAAGCACCACCATGGTGAGCCCGACCACCATCATCACCATCATCATCGTCGGAAGGCTCCCCTCCCGCAACAGCGCGCCTAACCACCTTTGGCGGCCGCATACTAAGGTGGTTCCGAAACCACTCCATACTCTCTATATACCACATTTGTTCCTCCTCGTACGCGTCTGTTACAAGCCGCTCATGTGGGTATCTCTCCCGCTATTACCGAAAAACATAATTCATTATAGGTAAACATATTAAACATAAAACAAAGTATAATTATAAAACCATTCGTAATTGACTACTTATCAAGATAACTTACATTCGGAAACTAAAAAAAATGCATCGACCTCTTTTTTCTTCATTGCCCTAACCTTTCTTTCCCATCGAATTCCCCTAGGATGTCTACCCTCGATCTTTCTAAAACACCTACTAGACACCGGGAACATCTCCAAAATCCAAATCTGTAGTCATACAGAACGTGATTAACATGTAAGATTAGAACAAGAAAGACGAAATTAAAAAATCGAATAATGCAACTTACGTTAAAAGCTAGTAAAAATTCCAGATTACGACATTTTGTTTGTAACTTGGTTGCGTCTGCTGAAGGCACCTTTCATCTGCTTATAGGTATGGCTCCATATGAATGATCCCCATGGATACGCATTGAACGCATCCAAATTCGAGACAGCGTTGAGTGTTTGAGTAGAAATACACTGATGATGTTGATGACCCAGGAACACCATCTCAACCATGATAATAAGTGCTACGCGCACTTTATCATCATCATTTAAGACGGTAAACGTATTGTCCCACACGTTCATAACCGGTCTCAGTTCCACCCGATAAGCATCACCACGTGCACCCCGTGGTGGAACGTATTGTGGAAATAACCTTGCGACCAAGGCATTGCCATGTGCATTGTTTTGAGTCGGAAGCAAACCAAAAGTAAGTCCTGTGATGACATAACTCCTCTCGGCCAAAACTGACGCACGTGACCCTTTATTGAATAGTGATTCCTCATGTTCAACACCCAACCCCGAATGTTCATTCTGCAGAAAGTATGTCACAAGCATCACATCTCCACCCTCCATGTTGTAGTCAAGCCAAGGACCAAATGGCGTGGCCCTAAATAGAACCAGCGCCGGGCCGGGGCAGCGAATTCCTAATGGTCGGTATGAACGAAAGCTTACTCCTAAGTGTTAAAGACGGCCTCAAATGTTCATCCTATACAATATATATATATATATATTCAAAAACGATGTTAATTTCAAAAATGTAAATTAAATGTGTGTTATACTAGAATTTGTTTTATATTTAATTGTTAATTAGTTTGGTCAATGCATATTTTAATTGGTTACCTATATATGTTGGTTACCTAATTACGATTGGATTAAACATGTGAGGATACCGGAATACCTGTTACATTGATCTATCAAACCTCTCGGTAATTTCGATAGTCCACACAAGAGGCGGTGAGAACAGTAACGCCAAGGCATTTAAAAAACCATTCTCATTCGGCCACCATTTTATAGGCAGCCTCCTTAAACCCCCCTTAGAGTGCTTATAGTGAGTACGCCCCTGGATTTGATGGTCAATGCATAATTTAATTGGTTACCTATATAATGAACACCTATTATATAAATATGTATGTTGGTTACCTAGTTATGATTGGATTAAACATGTGAGGACACATGTTTACTTGTTACATTGACATATCAAACCTCTCGGTAATTGCGCTAGTCCACACAAGAGGCGGTGAAAACAGTAACGCCAAGGCATTTAAAAAACCATTCTCATTCGGCCACCATTTTATAGGTATCCTCCTTAAACCCCCTTAGAGTGCTTATAGTGAGTACGCCGCTGGATTTGATGGTCAATGCATAATTTAATTGGTTACCTATCTCTATATCTATAATTGGATTAAACATGTGAGGACACATGCTAATAATTAACTTGTATGGTAAAAGTTTATCATCAAGAGTAGTCATTTACCTTTTACTTTGGTGCAAACTAGCCGATATATTAGTTGGTAGTTGATATTGATAATCTAGTTGATAATCTAGTTGATAAAAATATTATATTTGACAAAAACTAGTTTATGTAAAATGACTAAAAAGACATCTTGGATAAATAAATAATTACAAATATTTTATAACATAATCGAGACAAATCTATAATAATATAATTAGAAAAGTGTTTTTAAGAAATATAATATGTTAATTAATTCCAGGGCCGTCCCTGGGGGAGGGCGGGCCGGGCGGTCGCCCAGGGCCAACGGCAAAAGGGGGCCCAAAATTTTTTAAGTATATACTATATATAGTAGCAATATACAAAAATTGTAAAAAGAAAAAATATATATACATATATAATGGAGCCCAAAAAGATTTTAGCATCATATTAAGGAGAAATTTGCCATGGTAGCCACCTTCCAAATAAAGATTGATCTCCTAGCCAAGTTCTTTACCGCTTTGCAGCTAGTGGCCAAGAGATCCCGCAAAAAATCCCAGTTAAACGGAATGGCTCTCGACCTCTTTACGGAATACACTAAAAGACAAAAAAAAACGAAAATTGGGAGATTCCGCAAAAAGAGCCCGCAAACGGAATTATTTTGCGGAATTGGTCCTAAACCCGTAAAATTTAACGGAATCTCCTCGATTTTCGTGCCCTAATTGAATGTCCTTGGTTCCTCCGCCCCAACTTGTCTTCCACCTTTCCCCACGTTTTTTCCCAGCCATAAAGAAATATTTGTATCTATAGATGGTCCCCCCAAACCCATTAAACAATCGTTGATTCAACCCACGTGCAAGAAGTTTTTAACGGAAGTACTCGTGTCACGTTCACACGCGTTTAAAGATGAATCCAAAGGTTAGTTTTCTCAAAAACTCGTATGATTCACATGTGTTTTGGTTAGAAAGTTCATTTAGAAACCCGAAATTGACACGAAATGTTAGTGGATTTTGGTTTTTGTTTTCATTTGTATTTAAGTTACGTTTATGTTTGTATTGTTTAAGTTATTTATGTTTGTGTATCTAAATACATGTATGTAGACTTAGGATAAGGTGAGACCAAGGTGTTACCGGTCTCACCAAAAAGGCTTGGTCTCACCGGAACTTAACTCCATGTATGTATATAAATGTATATAAAGATGTTTTAGTTATTCATGAAATGTACAAGTTGCATGAAATTCACGAAATGTATATAAAGATGTTTATGTTTTAGTTATTCACGAAATTTACACGAAATTCATACGAAATTCACGAAATGTGTTTTACTTATGTTTATGTATAAATGTGTTTGTTTAAGTTACGTTTATGTAGAAATGTGTTTTATTTATGTTTACGTATAAATGCATTTTAGTTATTTTTATGTATATATATGGTTTAGACCGTAGTAGAACGTTTGTCTTATAGGACCCACGATTTTACGATGCCACGTTGACTTTGAAGTCCGATATCAAACTTATAAAGAAAATCAATCGCGATTTTGGCTCGAACAGGCTTGAATTGTTGAGGGCTACATGTTTTGGCCCATGGTTACAACTTGAAGATAGTACCGCCGACCCATTGTTGATTCGCATGTTCTTACAATGCGAGATTGAGCATGAAAATGCCGGGAGACATGGGATGTGTTACGATATTTGTGGCCACATACTCCGATATGGACGGGAGGACTTTTGTCTTATCACCGGTTTCCAGTTTGGGAATATTCCTGATGTGCCTAGAATTACAGGGGGTGTCTTAGAGGATCGGATTCGAGGATATAATTTAACGTGTGGAGAATGCTTAAACTGGGTCAATGATGTTTGTGAGGAACCAACAGAATATGAAGATGATGAGGCTCTCCGAATCGTTTTGTTGGCGATGGTGTCATCCATTTTTTTGGGTCTACAGAAATCCGTGAAAATTCCTCGGTTTTTGATTGATTTGGTAGAAGACCAAGATGCATGGAACAACTTTCCATGGGGCTCGTTTTAGTGGATAGCGTGTACAAACAAATGAAAGGAGCAATCCGGAGACGAGAAAAAAAGAAACATGCACTCACATTGACCGGTTTTTTGTTTCCATTTAAGGTTAGTTATTTTATTTTCAAATAATACGTTATGTGTATAAATGTGTTTAGGATATTTTATATGTTTTTATAACCATCATATGGTATTAAGTTGTATATAAATGTGTTTGGAACGATTAAATGTGTATATAAATGTGTTTAGGACGTTTTATAACGTTTATAAGGTTATAAGGTTATAATGTGTTGGTACGTAAAAGGAACGATTAAATAGTCTATATGGTTTTATAACCTTCATATGGTATTAAGTTATAAAAGGAACGATTAAATGTGTATATAAATGTGTTATAAATCATTAATTATGTTTTATATTTTTAATTATACGGTTTTACTGTTTACATCGTAGATCTGGATTTTGGAGACTTTCCCTTACGCGAATGCCTATTTTGAAAGCCACAATCGCAACCCTAGGGGAGTTCGTTGATAAGGCTGAAGGGTAGCCTTTTACAGCACCATATAATATGGCTTATGACTTTAGATCAAGACCATCCACCACATCCTCCCGTGGCCAACGATTTTGAGACCTCCCAACCATGGTATATACAAAGCCATGAATATTTTGGAATGGCGGCACAGCCGGAACGGGTGCAGAGGCCGGGTAGACGACAAATTGTGGATGATGATGATGACAACGATGAGAGATCACAGGGGGGAGGCCTACTAACATGGATCACGGTTCTGCTCCATCATGGAAGAATTCAACCTCTATAAGAGCAGGTTGATAATATGAGCGATGATATCGAGATGTTAAAGATTCAAAATCATCAACGTAGTGTTGAAAATTTGACTATCTGGAGACGGATGGATTATATGGATGAACATTTTAGAAGCATGAGGGTAGTTTCTTATAACTTTTTATAAAAGTCTTATCATTTTATAAGTATTTTTTTAAATGTTTTTTTGTGTATGTAGATGGATCCGGGTGGTAGCCATTTTGGTGGCCAAGAAGGTGGTGGTTTTGGTGGCCAATACGTTGGTTATTTTGGTGGCCAACAGGGTGGTAATTTTGGTGGCCAACACGGTGGTAATTTTGGTGACCAAACTTACCGTGAATTTTATAGCCATGGTACTTTGTACGACGCTATAAGGGCGGCACCGAGCATGTCGGGTCCTTCATACGTGGTTTTTCAACGTTTTTCAGAGTTTCAGGCATCTTTTACTTTTCAGATTAATCAGTAATGCTTTTTCAGCCTTTTTCAGACGTTTCAGGCATCTTTTACTTTTCAGATTAATCAGTAATGCTTTTTCAGGCTTTTTTCAGCCTATTAGCGGTCACTAAAAGATCTTCATTGCTTATAAATAGGGGGCATGTAATCAACAATAATCTCACATCACAACTCTCTCATCCATTTCTTCAATAGCTTTTTTCTTGTTTAGTTCCCTGTCAACTGCATATGGCTCTTTCTCTAGCAACGAATCCCAATTTTTTCATTATTAGAAATGAAAAAGAGATAACAGACCTTGGCATATTGGTAAGCTTAATTGATCTCTTTTAAAACTAATCTCACTCCATAATTAAATATATTTGCTCATGTATTTACAAAGTTCATCATTTGGTGGTTGTTTCAAATTTTCAGACCATTCCAGCCCCATTTGTAACTATGTGGAATTCGACAAATCATACTAAGTGTCTAATAAGCATCGGTGGGTGGCACTATCACATGGATATGATGCTCATGGCTCCTGATCATTTTGTCATGCACGGTCCTCTACGTCTTATGTTTGGCGAACACAACCTGCGCCAAGACGCTTGCTTGAAGTTCACTCTTAATCAAGATCCACCTCTTCATTTCTTGGAGGCTATGTATGCTGTGAAGTTTGATTTCGAGGAGATATGAGTTCCTTCTCTAAGAGATAGTATGAGGGCCTGGTTTATGTATGTTTATGGTTTATGTATGTTTCCTATTTATGTATGTCTTCTATTTTAAGTATGTCTTCTATTTACCAATGAAAGAATTTGGCCCTCATAATGTATTACACAATAGTCCAAATTCATACAGCTAAGTAAAGGTAGAGTAACAATAGTCCAATATCATACAGCTAAGTAAAGGTAAGTAACAATAGTCCAAATTCATACAACTAAGTAAAGGTAGAGTAACAATAGTCCAAATTCATAGACCTACCACAATTACTACTCATAATTATTACTATCCTTACATTCACGTGAACCAAAAGCAAAAACACTATCCCTGTTTGAGGTGTCATTTTCTTTTACTTTTGCAGTAAAAGGCCGTACCCAATGCTTACAATTATTGTACTGAGAAAAGTAAAAGCTAGCTGATTCATCTGCAAAAAAGAAAAGTGTATCTGATTCGTCTTTAAGGTAGCGTTTGGTACGCAGACATGATTGGACAGGACTGGACAGGACGGAACAGGACTGGACATGACAAAATAGAGGACAGGACTGGACGGGACAAGACGGGACAGAACAAGTGTCTGTTTGGCGTTTGGTACGCCTAGGACTGGACAGGACAGAACTAAAAGAGTTCCCCTGAAAATTATTTGATGATTTTTATATATCACATAATAGTTATAATTGACATAAATAAAGTAAATAATATAGTTTATTAACATTTTTACGCAATTTTTATAAACATAAATACATATATAATAAAACCAAATTCGAATGAAACTTTGATGTAACTGATGGTGGTGGTTATTATGGTAGATGAGGAGGTGGATGAGGTGAGCGGTGGTTGTATAGTATGGTTATGGAGGAGGTTGTTGTGATAGAGGAGGTGGTGGAGATGGCTAACGGTGGTGATCGATGGTTATGGTTGGTGATTAACGATTATTGGGTAGGTGGTGAAGGATTATGGTGGTTGTAGAGGTGGTGGAAGAGGTTGTGGTAGTGCCAGAGGAAGTGGAGGTGGCCGACGGTGGCGGAGAAAACGACTAGCGGTGGTAAACACTAAAACAAATACCATATTAAGGTTATATGTCAAACGAATGTTGGTTAGTAGTATTTTAGTTTCTGTCTCATTTCTGTCCCATGTTGTTCCACCTATTTTGGTGGAACAAAAAAAAAGCCTGTTTTTGTCCCATGCTGTCCCACCTTGTCCCATCCTGTCCCTGTCCCATGTCGCATCAAACGTAGGACAGTGAATTTTTGTTCTGTCCCATGCTGCACCAAACGTGGGACAGTGACTTTTGTTCCGTCCTGTCCTGTCCCGTCCCGTCCCACGTACCAAACGCAGCCTAAAAGCCTTAATGATTCATCTGAGAAACGCTTAATAATGTTTAATCCTACAACTGCCTATAAATAGGGGGTATCCCATTAACCTAAAACGCACAACTCTCATATCTTCTCTAGTTGGTAGATCAACAATGGATATCAATTGGCCATCATATTCAAATAACAGTCAAGAAAACCCTTCTCCTTCTCAAGGAAACCCTTCTTCTTCTCAAATAATGCCTGGGAAACTTCGGAGGGAAATAGCAAGGAGAGAAGCAGAGATCGAGGAGATAGGTCAAAAATGGAGGCGTAACCGGGCCGCACAAGACAACATTGAACGAGAGATCAAAGACAAGAAGAAGACTGTTAAACAACTTCAAAAAGAAATTCGTATTGACGAAAAACGCGCAAATGATTATGATGCACTGTATCCTAAGATGCAACAAAAAATCAAAGAACACGAAGAATGGATTCGTTCCATTAAAAATCTCTATCCAGAGGATAACTAAGAAATCAATTTAACCTCTTTATGTTATGTTATTATAGACGCACTGTAACTGTTGTTGTTGTTTCTGTTTTTGTTTTTGTTTCTTCAAAATGTGTGTCTCACTATGTTATGATGCTTTCAATGAAATCTCTTGTTTCTTCGTCTACTCAAACTGATTAAAAATTACAGATACTTGATTAAAATTCTCTCAATACAGATACTTGATTAAAAATTACATGCCCTAATAAACGTAACATAAAGACATTGTTTAATAGTTAAGATCAATGTTCAAATCGTCATTCAAATCAAAACTATAATGTCTACTACTTTGTTGGGTCGTTGTTGCTTCAGCTTGTCGGCTACCAGATGTTCTTTGACTAGGTAAACTGTTGTCGTTCATTTGTTGGGTCGTTGTTGCTTTAGCTTGTCGGCTACCGAATAGTCTTTGACTAGGTAAAATTTCTGTGCATTGTTGCGACTATGTCCGTATTGTTCACATCGACTACATCTTTGCTGACCGCTTCCCTCACCACGTGATGGAAAACGCTTATGCTTACTCTTTCTTCCAGGTCCTGTTCTCATTATTGGTGGACGAACGGTCATAAGTGGAAAATCTGGACTAACCCATGCTAGTTGAGGCCCAACGGGATATACAACCGGAGCCCACGTTTCCTTAAGGTTTTCGACGGTGAAATAAGGAGACGCCAAATGACTGCAGTCTGTCAAATTTTGCATGGCTGCAACGGCAATGGCATGACCACAAGGTAACCAAGAAAGTTACCATCTTTTGCATGAACAACTTTTGTCGTAGTACTGGACTTTGGCGTCTCTAGTACCCATCCTGCACTTCATACTCACCATAGCCAATATCACGTACAATCCATGATGCGGACTCAACGGCTCTCTTTTGAACCCTCACTTCTGCCCAAGGGGTTAGGGTATTGGTCAGGCGTGCTACACAAAAACGTAATTATTTCGTTAGTATTAAAGATTTTTTTTCAACACTATTATAAAAAATGATACCACTGTAATAACCTGCTAATTCACGACGTTTGGAATACCATTCTTGTTGAAAAGCACGAAAGTATTCCATAAGGCCAACAATTGCGCCTTTCCGAGCAAAACGTGAATGTGCATTCATGCACTCTACACTGTTTGAGGTCATGATGTTGTAGCGTAATCCTGGAAAATGAGTTCTTGACCACCTGTTTGGGTTGACCCTGTCCAGTAATTCAGCCCAGGTACTGCAGCTCGTAAGGCAGACATATGAAGGTTAAACTCATATGTCGTATAAGCTCTGCAGGTCTTCCAAAAAAATCTTCTTATTGTATTTGACGCTGGCGTCCTTTGCCTTAATATTCATATACAGGTGGCGACAACAATACGCATGATACGCCATCGGGTAAACGGTGTTAATTGCCTGGTGTAGTGGTCCAGATCTGTCGGTCATGAAAACCAAGCCTTCCATTTCCCCAATACACCTTCTTAGCATTTGGAAAAAGTAAGTACACGAATCTCCGCTCTCAGACTTTGCCACTCCAATAGCAATAGGGACAACTTGGTTATTTGCGTCCATAGCAACAACTAGGAACATTGTACCCAAATAATCCCCCTTCAAATGAGCACAATCGATAATAAGTACTTTACACAACAACTGCGATCTAAACGTATTAATCTGCAAAATTAGGTGGTTTACAATATAATTACACAAAAATAAAGGGGTTTATGTTATGTAGTTGCAAAAACAATATAAATACACCAAAATATACATACCGCGCATCCAAGGGCAAAGAAACAGCTTGCAAACCTTCCAGTGACATCTGTCGTAATATCAATCACCGTATCTGGATTATTGGGCTCCACATTATAAATGTATTGCGGAAGTCGGGTAAACGATTCCGCTGGGTTACCCTCGATCATGCATAAAGCTCTCCATTTTTCACGCCAAGCTTGCCAGTAAGAGATATCGATTTTATACCGCGTTTTAATATCTCTGATAATGTCACATCCACGAATGGTCCTGCTAATATCGCCAGTTTTGTCAAGGAGATGTGCCAAAACTCTTCTAGTTGCTTGACGATGGGCAGGATGCATATGCGTCCTTGAGCAAGTGTGGACATCGTTTAACTTCCGTACTTGAAACATCTCTGATCTTCCGATAGGTGTTGCATATATACGCCAGCCACAGTTGTCATGCACACAAACTGCCTCGTATCTGCTATGGCTGGATCTTACAGTTTTAAACTCAAAACCCTCTTCAAGAAACTTCATGCCGAGGCGAGTGTCATTTCTGGTTTCGAACGGAACACTTGGTACTCTTTTACTCTTCCACGACGGTTGTAAGGAATGGGTTGGTTGGGTATGCTGACAACGTCTTTCTGTCCGAGGGAAGGGAGGCATATGGTGAAAAACATCATTCCCAGGAAATGATCTCACAAAATACGCTTCTCTTCTTGTTTCTTCATCATCAAGAGTAGATGTATCGAAAACATAATTATCAAAATCGGGGAGCGGTCGTCTTCTTCTTCTTCTTCTTCTTCTTCTTCTTCTACTACTTCTTTGTCTCCTTCTACGTCTTCCTCTTCTTGTGGTTCTTCTGTCTCAACAACATTGGCATCGCCTTCGGTGTTCGCATCACCTCCAACATTGCCGCCACTCCACATCGGACTATCGTCATAGACATACAGTGTTGGCACATCATTTTCCAGCATCTTCCAAAAATTCAGTTATATTTTGATCCGACCATAAAATACAAACCCCACGACGTCCAGCATCCATACAAGCTATTCTTGTCACAAAAACAGAAGGATCAATGCCGCATTTGCGCTCGATAGTTCGAACAAACCGCGAATACGTAACATTTATCGGCACCAGCAAACGGTGCACCAGCATTTCGGTAACGAAATGCCATTCTTCATTTTTTTGTTGCCACGTTCCTCCATAAGAAATTTTCACCCGAACTTTATGAATTTCAGAACTCATGTTTTAGAGAAAATTGTGTCTAGGAGTTAGATTTAATATATGCTCTTAGAGAAATCCTTCACCGACGTTTTATAGACAACAATTGGGTAAATAAACGTTTTTTATATCTATTCCGTTAGAAATGTCTGTTAAAAATGTACAAAATTCGGGTTACATTTAACGGATTCCGTTAACTAGGGTTTTGACCAACTTTTATTTATTTTTTTTGTCTTGTAGTGGAACTTCCGTTAAATCTAACGGATCAGGACCAATTCAGCAAAAAAATCCGTTAAACGAGGTATTTTTGCGGATTTGGTTAATTAGGGTTTTGACTGAAATGGCTAACTAGGGTTTTGACCAACTTTTATTGACTTTTTTGTCTTCTAGTGGTAGTTCCGTTAAATTTAATGGGCTCAGGACCAATTCCGCAAAATACTTCTGTTTTGCGGGCTCTTTTTGCGGAATCTCCCAATTTTCGTTTTTTTTTTGTCTTTTAGTGTATTCCGTAAAGAGGTCGAGAGTAATTCCGTTTAACTGGGATTTTTTGCGGGATCTCTTGGCCACCAGCTGCAAAGCGGTAAAGAACTTGGCTAGGAGATCAATCTTTATTTGGAAGGTGGCTACCGTGGCAAATTTCTCTCATATTAAGAGTACAAACATGTATTAATAAAAAAATAAATAACATAAGATGTTGATTGAAAGAATATATAATTGATTATTATATATACAACAAATTTAGAATTTTTTAAAATAAATTTTAAGAAAAAATTATACATTAATTTATTATTTAAATAACTATTACACGTATAAAGATAAAAATAGAATTAATCAACTTTATATATCCTAAGTAATTAGTAATTTAAAAAAAGTATAATTAAGAATTAAATTGATTATTTTATTAAAATATTTAGCATGTTTTAATTATATACGTAAAACATACAACTTTAGCCAATGTAATTTAAGTAATTTGTTATGTTTTTTTAGTAAAAGTATTTAATTGGTTACCTATCTTCATATTTATAATTGGATTAAACATGTGAGGACACATGCTAATAATTAATTTGTTATCGTTCTCTATATTTAATACCTAATTATAATTGGATTAAATATGTGAAGTAACATGCTAAGGTTTTAATTGGTTACCTATATAATTAAACATGTGAGGTAACATTCCAAACATTTTTACAGAATTTAAATAAACATGTAAGGGCACATGCTTGTAACACCCTAACGATTAATTTCATATAGTGTATCTTTCTAACTATTTAAACATTTAAACATTTCTAACTATGTTTGAACAATAGCAACAATTTAAACATTTCGAGCAAACACAATTTTAACAATTTAAACAACTTTTAACAAATTAACAATCTAAATAAATGAAATAATTTTGACAATTTTAACAATTTGCACATTTTATCAAGTTTTAACATTTTCTTACTACATACAAGTTTATTTTAAAATATATAATATTTTAACAACTTTATAACTACATGCAAAAAAAAAAATTAAACCTAAACATCATACAACCACTTTAAGTCTTTAACTATAATATCTTTTCACTAATATCCTAACCCATTTTAAACCTAAACATTATACAAACCAAACTTTCGGTAACTACATACAATCATTTTAAAAACTCTAACATTTTTTACAATTTTGACGGTTTTAACAATTTGACAAATTTTAGTCTTTATATACTTAAAATACTCTAAATTTTTTTAACCATTTTAAACCATGTTTAACACATAAATAACAACATATATATATACACACATTTTTAAACCATTTTTAACACATAAATAACAACATATATACTCAAAAAATTTAGAAAACATTTACGTAAAACCTATTATAATAACGTTAACCATATATACACATAAATAACAACATATATACTCTAAAGTTTTAGCAAAACATATACATAAAACCTAAACATTATAAACAAGATTTATGTAAAACTTAAACATTATACAAAATATAGCGTTAAGCACATATAAACATAATTAACAACATAATAAACTTACTTGACCCATATTTTCGCTTTGAAAAAAACTGTGGAAAACCAACCGCTTGAAAAACCAAGCGTGCTATGTAAACCACCAACCAACCGCAGTGTATCTCGTTAGCGACAAAAACACGTGATTAACACTACTATAAAATAATCTAATCTACTTAACAAATACACTTGGTCCCCACTTAGAAAAAAATAGAGAGATTAACTTGGTCCCCACTTAGAACAATAGAGAAGGAGACGATAGAAGTGGAATAAACAAATGGAGGTGGGGTGGGGGGAATGTTGCTGTCGGCTGAGTTTTAAAAGGAATGAGAATTAGGGTTTCTTAGGATTGGACAAGTGGACCAATGGGGTTTCAACACAACAGCACGGGCCGCCAATGGAGATGGTGAACTTGGCGGTCCATGGCACGTGGATCCGAGGTGGCGGTGAGTTGGCGGCTAACTTGGCAGCATTGGGTCACCAATGGAGAGTCTTCAGTTGGTGGGTGAAGAGTCCAGGTGACGGGTGATGTGGAGGCTGAGGTGGAAAGGGGAGCCAATGGTGTGCCACCATGTGGATTGGGTCGCCAAGGGCGGCTGGACAAATTGGCGGCCTAATCCGTTTTTCGTCGTGAGCAAGGTTCTTGGCCGTTGGCGACCGCCGGCGCCGGTTGGCGGCCGAAATATGGCGGGCCAGTGGGTATAAATGAAAACAGAGGGAGAGAAAGGGTAGGAGGTGAATTGGGGGTTGGTGGATGGCTATATAAATTATTTTCTCTATTTATTATCTATACTAAAGTATTGGCTATGAAGTGGTTCCTTTGTTCTTACAAAGGGATATGGTTCTTGTATGAACCTACCTACATTAATAATATATATATATATATATAAAGGGATGTTATTTTGTAAACCCAAAAAATGTATAAACTTTGTAAACCATATTAACCAATCAAAGAATTTCTTTTCATTTAATATTTTTTAATTCCAATAAGGGTATTTCCGTCCATGTGAATCTTTCATTTATCTCTCTCTCTCTCTCACTCTTTCTTTTTTTAGATCCGTTTCCTTAAATCACGTGAGTTATATATGGATAGGTTATGAAATTCAAAATTTAAAGTAAATATATGAATCAATAACTTACAAGGTTCAGATGTTGGCTCTTGGCAAACGTTATAATGAAAATGAGATCAAAGTGAAACCAAATCTTATGGTAGGAATGTGAAACCAAAGAGGAATAAGACAAGAAAAAAGTTTCACCTATTTAGATAACCTATAAAACAAAGACAACATCAAAAAGTTTTTGTAAATAGAATCAAATAAGAAACCCAAACTTCGTATGAAACCCGTTGGCTTGGATGAAAACACCCAATCTTCGTATGAAACCCAAGCTTCGTGTGAAACCTGTTGGCGTTGGCTTGGATGAAAACAACCAAGCTTCAGTTCCGCGATTAATACACACAAACTTCGTATGAAACCCATCCGACTTCTATGAAATCCGTTGTCTTCGAAGAGGCAATCCCTCGATCGGGGTAGTGGTGGTGCTGGTTTTCTAGGATGTAAAAGGAGGATAGAAGTTTCCATATCGAGGAGGAGGTGGTGGAGGGGTGTTTATGGTGGTTGTGGCAGTGGTTCACCCTTCGAATTCTTTGAAACCCGTTGTGTTCGAATCAGCTGAAAAGGAACCAGATTATGTGCTGGTGGTGTAGGTGTTATAGAATGTAAATGGAGGATGGAAGTTTCTACATGGAGGAGGAGGTGGTGGAAGGGTGGTTGTGGCGGTGGTTCACGATGGTTCCAATATAGATGCAATTTTGAAAATTTTGTAATCCCCAAAATTTAGTTGATTTTCTTTCCCTAAAATTTTGTTTCCAATATTGATTATTGATGAAATTGTTTCCTTTTAGATTGAAGTCAGACGCCGCAGTTGACCATCTTACCCTCACTTATGATTATTTATTCCAAGCATGTTCCATAATGATCAATATATTACAATTATGCCACCTTTCAAATCCAAATCAATCAAAGTCATCAATTTTTTAAATCAACGGCTCCTATGGGTTTACAAAGTTTATACAGTTTTTTGGGGTTTACAATTGAACCTCCAATATATATATATATATATATTATTAGAGATGCTTTTGCTTTCCCTTCAAAACTATTACAGCTGCCTGTGCCTGCTACGTTACTTTTTTAAGATTAGATTTCAGAATTTTTACAAGTACCTACATACTGTTATCTGATTCTTTATATTGTTTTATGTCTTTGTGTGTATCTTGAATAATATTCTTTATTCTATTTCCTCCTAGTTTTATATAAATCTTCGTGTAAATTAGTTGGTCAACATATGTGAATAAGTTGTCTAAAGATAGCATATGCCCAAAAAAGAAAAAAAAATTAGATCAATTTTTATTTCAATTAATTAATTAGATCTAATTCTGTAAAGTAAAAAAATAAGATGAGTATAAAAATCTTCAAACTTAGAAAAGAAAATTGTTTTTTTCATTTCTTTTTACACTATAATTCACCAATAAAAAACTTTAAAATAAAATCTTTTAAAGAGAAAAATAGTTTTTACTAAATACTAGATAAGTGTTTGCATACGTTAAAGTGTTAAATATCTCAAATGTAAAGGTGAAAGAGAATTTGAAGTTTGGTTCTCCATTTTTAAAAAAAAAATCTGTTGGAGATGTTTTAATCTAGCACTCGTTTACAGTTAGATGCAGGAACTTCAAACTCTCCTAAGGCCATCCTTAACGGGGCCGGTAGGGCGCCGGTACCGCCACCGGTACCGGCGGTAACACCGCCGTGCATGACCGGTAGGCGGGCGGTACCGCCCCTACCCGATATCCCCACACCGATTGAAACACGAACCAAACCCATCCCCCACCCCCAACGGCTCTTTTTAAAAAAAATCTTTTCCATTTATCTATATATATACATCTCTATCTCAACCTTTTTTTATCTCATTCTCATCTTATTCTCCTTTATTCTTCTCTTAATTCTCCTCTTATTCACCTCTTATTCCTCTTATTCTCCAATAAATGTCGGATTCTGACAACGAAGATATAGATCTCATCGTAAATCAGATTATTATGAACAACATTATGGTGACGGAAGCAGTCCGTGCGTTTATCGAAAACGAGCTTATCGGAAACGAGGATGTAGGACCGTCGAACAAAAGACCGAGAGGGTCGGATAGAGGTCGGGAAAAGGGACACGATAAACTTGTCGCCGACTACTTTGCTGATACCCGGTGTACGACGACGGCGACTTTAGCCGGCGGTTTCGTATGAGTCGTCGACTATTTTTAAGGATAGTTGCCGATCTTGAAAGAGAGCTTGATTATTTCAAGCAACAGTGGGATGCAAGAGGCGTAAATGGGTTTTCTCCGCTTCAAAAGTGTACATCCGCTATCTGATAATTGGCGTACAGGTCTGCTACGGATGCTTCCGATGAATACTAAGGATGAGCAAAACGACGTCAAGGGATTGCCTTGAGAATTTTTGCCAAGGTATTATTCACCTCTATAGGCGACAATATTTACGCAAGCCAACTGCTAACGATATTCAGGCTATATACGCATTGCATGAACAAACACACGGTCTACCCGGCATGCTTGGTAGCATGGATTGTATGCATTGGGACTGGAAAAATTGTCCCCTCGCATGGAGGGGTCAATTCCATAGAGGTGATCATTCTGGACCGACGGTAATTCTAGAAGCGGTCACATCGCAAGATCAATGGATCTGGCACGCATTCTTCGGGGTTTCGGGTGCGACGAACGACATAATCGTTGTAAACTAATCATCGGTTTTCAACGATATATTCGAAGATAAAGCACCCGATAGTTCGTTTGTAGTGAATGGCACACACTACAAACACGGGTATTATCTCGCCGACGAGATATATCCAGAGTGGTCGACTTTCGTCAAAGCATTTAGGTACCAATCGGACGAGAGACGGATCGAGTTCAAGAAATGTCAAGAATCGGCTAGGAAAGACATCGAACGGACATTCGCCACGCTTAAAGATAAATGGCACGTTGTAAAAAGACCGGCGCGGGTATGGTCACAAAAAAAGTTACAAGAAATCATGTACACGTGTATAATTTTACACACATGATTCGTGAAGACGAAGGCTTTTCACATTATCTTTTTGATCCAACGGAGGTTTTAACGAAAGATATTGAAACAAATATCTCTGAAGAAAACCGAGCAATAAACGTCAACCTAGTAAAAAACCGAGAGAAGCACGCCAACCTTTGCGCCAATTTATCTCAACACGTGTGGGACTCTATAGTTGTAACACCCTCCCCCCCGCGCAGCCGGGACAAGAGGTTTATAATCCGATAAACGGATCAAACTTAAAACACCAATATTCCGAGTTTTACTATGCTTCCCAAAACAACATACATAAATATAAATAAAACTTCAAAGATACTTACGACCCAAAATGTTATCTTCTAACTGTTTTCAAAAAGGTTTATATAACACCGATATACAAAAATACGAAACTTATGACTTCAATTCTTAGCTTAATCTTGATCCTTCATCCCGACCCTTGGAGTAGTCCTAGAACCTGCCGAGGAAACAAAACAGACCTCGGCTGAGCAATTTCGCTCAGTGGGAGGATAATGTATGTAAACAATACCAAGAAATATAAAAATCAAATATTACTTAGAGCCAAAGCAAATCACAGTCGATAGTTCGAAACATTATTAATGTTGAAATCATTAAAAAAGTATCAAGAAAACCATTGTATTGCAATAATAAGTTGTCTAATCGGATGATCAGTCCAATTAGACTTGGAATGTCGGTGTCGGGCACAACACCACCCATCCCACGATAACCAATTTAATTATGGTATTCGGCTCTATCCGATAATCGGTTCTATCCGGTATTCGGTTCCCGATAACCAGGCATTTTTTGTTATTCGGCTCTTGGATGCATCCTACGTCCTCCATTTGACTTGGCCTAGCCTTTACGAGAACGCCATGGCTATTAATAGCCACCATGGAGGCATCTCAACACCCGTGGCCCAAGTGTTGAGTCTAAATCAAAAACAATAAAATGCTTATGGTTAAAACAATGGTTCCATTATTCGTAGAATCAAACTCAATCTCAAAATAATCAATTCAGCCGATAACGGATCGTATCATAATATCCAAACAATGAAAATGGTTCAAAGAGTGTTTGTCAAATCAACCGAAAACGGATCGTAACTTCCAAAATCAATTCATTTAGAAATCATTCAAACTATTTTTAAAAACTAAGTCGTGAGGCATAGCGTCAAACTCATCAGAAAACATGCTCATATTGTGAAGCCATTCAATATAATAGAATAACCGTAAATATTGAAATGAAAACAGAGTTTCCTATAAATACTCGAAACCGTTAGGTTTGGAGTCACATCTATCAACATGGATGGGATTTTCGGAATGCAACCGGTTACCCTCGACTCAAAGAAACAAGATATCCGTACCTTGGAGAATATCACAAGAAATCAAGGCTTATGAATGGTTCTTTCCTTCCGATACCTACACTTATTAGTAAGATGTCTTTTAGACAATTCTCGGTAACAATTCTTAACAATTGCAAGATCCTACAAGCCCTTTCATTTTAATAAAACCTATGGACCTTCAAAACATGCTTAAGATACCACTCGCACACTAAGTAAGCATATACAATAATTTCTTAAGACCATAAACAACATTTGCTAAAATCCATTTTCTTTTACAACTCAAAACAATAACTTCCAGCACCAATACCCTTAAAGTTGAAGCATGTTTCTCACACTTAGAGGCTGAATTAGACTTTTTTGTAAAAAAAGAAAGTTGTATATATGCCTCTTAGGAAACCATGGCAACTGGATTCACACAATTTGGAGCTTTGGTCTATTGTCTACAACAATTATACCAACAGAACATAGAACCGAGAGATTTCAGACAGGGTCGGAAAGATCGACATTTTCAAGCTACTTAGAGTCAGAACTAGATTTTTGTGAAAACTACAAAGTTGTAATACACTCATAGGGATTTCTATCTATGTAAAGAACACTCAATTTGGATAAATGATTGATTTTATACGAGTTTTTAAACTTACTGGAATGAATCTGCCACTTCTAACAGCACCAATCTTGAAGAAAATTCACCTCAAATCCTCAATCTTCAACCAATAATTCATAGATAAACTTAATGTTTAACCCATTTGAAACAAAATCAAAGGAATCACAAATCTAAACCACATGCATACCTTGATTTGAGTCCATAGTTCCATTTCTAACATCAATTTTGTAAGAAATCAAACATGCACCAACAAATTTGAGCCCTTTTTTGATGAAGCTAAGGATTTCTTAGAGAAAGAAGGAAGGAGAGATGAGAGGTTAGAGAAAGAGAGAGGGCTGAAGTTTTGAGATAAATAACATTTTATTTGATCTTATACAAGTTTTGAAAATTTGCAACTTAACCCTTAACCTTTAGCTTATTCTCAAACAACCCTAACTTTGCCAAATATCAATACAGTTTTGGCCCCAACCAAGATGGTTTCACCTAACATGATTCTTATAAATAATTTATAAGAATTAAATCTCAATGAGGAACTCTTAAGGACTAAGGTATAAATCGACAAAAAGACGATCTAAGAATTTGGAACACGATTGGGTTTTCGGGTACAAAAGTTCACTAAGTACCGGGTATTATAATGGTGAACGCCAATAATTAATTTTATTGTATTTTTTTAGTTTTAATTTAATTTAAATTATTGTATTTTTTTAATTTTAATATTAATGTAATTTTAATTTTATTTTTAATTTTAATATTAATGTAATTTTAATTTTATTTTTAATTTTAATGTTAGTTATTTTAATTTAAGGTAAATTATTGTAATATATTTTAGAAATAAAAAAATGGTATGAGGGGTACGGTTAAGGATGAAATGGTATGGTAGTGGTAAGGTAGTGGCAAGATAGTGGAAAGCTGATGTAGCAACTGAGGTGGCAGCAGGTATGAAGGGTATGAAGGGTACGGTTAAGGATGGCCTAACCAAAAACCATGAAACCCTAAACTCATAGAAAAATCAAAACTTAATAGAAAATTTGAACGGATTTTTTTGGATGATCATGGATTTTCGAGCCAACTTAAGCGCATTGACTAATCCTATGAACGATCACGAATGATGTGGAATCATCATAGATGAATCTCCATGGTCATAAAGGATTTGAATATGAGGTAGGTGAAAATTTTCACTACAGCCCCCTAAGGCTTACCAGACCTTTACAATCCAAATGGTTTTCTTCAAAGAGATGTTTTTCAAGAGACGAAACAATAGAAAAAACAAAATTTTCAAAAAAGAAATCCCTCAGAAAGATGTTTGTGAAGACTAAGACCGAGGTTATACATACCTAAAACAAAGGAAAAATTGATGCAAAAGAAGGGTAGGGGCGATAATGGTGCCGATGAGGATAAGAATGGGAAAAAAAGAACTGGCTGGGGGAGGGAATGGTTCTAAACAACTTGTTATAGCCCATTATGGCGTCAAGGCTTGGGTTCTTCACTACATTAACCCCTGTGGTTCCACTATTAGGCTTGACTTGCATTGCAACACGTTATGACACGTGACAACGTGTTATTTTATAAGACTTGTAGTTACTTTTATATATATAGCTAGCATGATAAATGATAACTATGTAGGAGACTGGTAAATAAGCATAATAAGGAAATATTTAAACTAAAACCTTAAATAGGTAAATACCTAATCCCATTCTCATACATGGAGAGTTGAATACGATTTATTTGAGAATTGAAGAAAATAGTGAGTAGAGATTCAAGAGATTTAATCTTGATTGCACTATTGATATCATTTTTGGAGGTGTTTGGGAGTGCTTATTTAAAGGTGCTTATGATTTATTATCTTTTTGGAAGGCAGCGTATTGTTTTTCCTAGAAAGTAATAAGCAATTTTTTTTGTAAGGCAACAAATTTTAACTTCTTGGAGAAGTTGATAAGCTGATAAGCGCTTTTCATCATAAGCACTCCCAAACATCCCTTAGGCCATGCGTACCGCCAACGGGTTCCGACTCGGATGAGGCTCCGGCTTCATCGGGTTAGGTTGAAACACCCGTACACCTCGAAATGTGGAACCTGGAGGGTGAGGTCCTCGGATCCCCACACCTGGCGGTTCTCCCCTCTCTCTCTTATACATATATATTAAAATAAAATAAAAATGTGGGCAAAAGACTAGGTTAGTTTAGGGTAGTTGGTACTCTACTTTAGAATAAATTGGGTAGAAGAAATAAAAGCTAATGTGATGCTGAGATGACATCCGGGTAAGCATGGTAAATCACCCCGTCGTACTCATGGTTGATAAGTTTTGTATATTTTGTATCAATGGTTTTTTAGTTTTATTACATGATGTGAATTTAATTTGTTTTATGGTATTATTCAATACACTAACATACACAAGTACGAGTTTGTGTATGCCGTCTTAGGACAAGTTTTAAAAAACGACATAACCTCACTACAACTCGTAAGGCTTGAGGCTTGACCTTGTTGTTAGGGCTCACATCTTTTAGAACCTTAGGGGAGGGGAGGAGTGAAAGGCTAGGCTAAGATGTTATTTAAAATATATATAATATATATATATAGAGAGAGAGAGAGAGAGAGGAATAATCAAATGTAAATCATATATTTGTGAAAAACTTGAGGACCAATCTTAAACCATCAATTAATTTAAACCAAAGGTTAAAAATATTAATAGCATTTTTTTAATAATTTTCTTACAATACATGTTCCATACCTGATTATAAGCGCACAAGGGCACTTTAGGTATTTTAACATTAAATCTATCTTCTTCCCCATTACAAACCCTAAACCCCCATCTTCTCCACTACAACCACAAACCAAAGCCCATCTTCCACATGCCATTCTACCTCACTGCCACCACCGCCACCCTACCACCACTGCCTACCACAGTCGCCGTCCATCACCGCCGTCCACCGCCGCCGTTCACTACCACCAGCACCGCGTTCCACCACTCCTCGCCGTTCATTAGCGACTTCCTCTTCCCCCCATCTTTCACATCTTGCATCAGAGCGCAATCCGACTCCACCACCACTCGACAGCCACCGTCTTCGGCGCCACCACCGCCGTCCACTTCAACCACCGCCACCACCATCATCCCGGAGGTGAATCTCATAATCGAAATCTCCTATCATTGTTTTCTCTTCCAGATTTGAATCTCTTATCGCCGTGGGAACCGCAACCGTCGTCGCCGCCACCGACGTCGCCACCACCGCCATCACCACTGTCGTTATCGTCCTCCACCACCACCGCTATCATCCTTCATCAGATCTGGTAAGTTTTAATTAAAACCTCCAATTTCTAGGGTTTTTTGAGATTTTTTCCAAAATTAGGTTAGTTTGATTCAATTTTGGAGATTGTTTCACAAAAGTTGATTGTAATCTTGATTTGAGCAACATATCTAAATTTTAACATTTTTTATGAAGATTTTAGGAAATCATTCTTGAAAAATTAGAGTTTTTGAAATTGTGTTCTTGAAGGTTCATCATGTATTCTTGAGTGTTTATCATTTTCGTTTTTGCAGATTCATCATGTGTTCTTGAAGGCTGAATGGACGATGATGTGAAGATTCATTAGATGAATTTAAATGTAAATATACATTTGTTTGTATTCATTAGATGAATCTAAATGTAAATGGAAATTTGGTTTTGTATTCATTAGGTGAATATAAATGTATATGGGCATTTTGTTTTATATTGATAGTTTAATTAATGTTTGTATTCATAAGATGAATTTATATGTGAAGTTTCATGTAGTGAATCGAAGATTCATAAGATGAATCCAAGTTTCATCTAAAGATGAATATGAAATTTCATATTATGAATCTGAATTTTCATATTATTGATCGATTCAATTCAAGATGAATATGAAGTTTGATAATATGAATTTGAAGTTCATATTCATATTATGAATGAACCGTGATTTTTTTTTTGCAAAATGATGATCATGTCCTTTATACCTGTTTTCAGATCAAAGGCTTAGATTGGTCCTCAAGTTTTTACAAATTATTTAGTTTTCTCTAGAAGACATCTCTATATTCCTCTATATATATATATATATGATTAAAAGAAAATCCATCATTCTTTTTTTAAGTAAGTGAATCACATTTTTATCCCTTTGTTTTTGTTATTTTAACGGATTTTGGTTTTGTTACTTTAACTAGTAATTAGTCCATATTTATTATTAGATTACATCTAATAATCTAAATAACTATTAGAGAATAAATATTAAATCAAATTAGATATTATCTAGATATAGATAATACCTAATATATGAAAACCCTAAAATTAATAATATATATCTCTCTCTTTGTTGTTAGACGCAACCAATAAAAAACATATAATAAAAAGTTTTTTCATCACCTAATTTCCTTGGTGATTTCTTTGACGGCTAACACCAAAACAAAAGGGGTGTTTTGTTTTTGCTTTGAAAATAAAACATCCAATTAAAAGTGGTGTTTTCTTGGTGATCGTAAAAGAGAAGGAAGAGATTTCGTTGTCTACGTGACTGGTTTTGGGGTGTGCTCCTGATAGAGAGAATTTTGCTATTGAATTCTTCACAGTCTTCAAAAGGTCTTTCTTAACTTTCTCTTGTAGTTTAAATTGTTACTTGTATTTGGATTGTAATCAGATCTCTGGAAGATTGTGTGTTTTTCCGCTTCCGCTTTATATGTATTCTGTTGATATGAATGTTTTATAATACACAAAATCCAGCAGTTTCTCTCTCGCAATGAAGAATTCTACTACTTTTTTCTAGAATAGCTTACGACCTATTGTAATAGTTCTTACGACCATTGTTGTTTTCTTCATTGTAACGTACGATTATCTACTGTAACGTCAATGATATCACCCTACTTGGTGATAACTAGTGGAACGTCGGCTTGATCTTAAGTCGACCGCAAGTTTTTTCCTCCACCTGAGTTTTTCCTGCGTCATCAAATCTCTTGTCTCATTTTTACTCATTTCGCATAAGCTACCTTAAGTCGTCTTAAGTGCAATTTTTGACATTAACAACCCCCATTCTACAATCTTTGTTAACTTGAAAGTAACCTACGGGGCTAATAATTATTCTTACCATTGTTTTTACATATGATTTTTTTAGTTTGTTAAAAATACATATATATATATATATATAGAGTAGGTATCATTTGCAAACCACTTGATTCTAACAAACTTTACAAACTAATCTAATCCATCCATTTTATTGATCTAGGGTCTATAATGGAGAGGTGGCATAAATGTAATTATAAGATATATTTGAATTATTTTCACTATTTTCTTCAATCGTACAAAGGTAAATCTGGAAAAAATAAAATCATCAAAAACCCTAACTCTTTCTCTCTCCTGATACACCTTTCTCTCCATATGATAAACCAACCATACCTGCAAATCCATGGCTTCTAATATTCCTCTCTCTTTTTTAGGCTCATGTCCCACTTATTATTTAAGTTAACCATGGTTTTGGGTAGAACACATAATTTGTTTTTTTATCTTTCAAGATGTTTTACCGAAAAACCACCGACGTAGAGGCAGCGGCAAGACAACCTGTTTCCGATGGTGGCTCTGTTCAAGTGTGATAATCTTATTTTTGCATCTCATTTTATTCACATTCTTTATCTTTTTTTTTTGCGGCGACGGCAAGTGCTGAATCTGTTCTCGTTTCTGATTTATTTTTGTATCTGGTTCATCAATATGAGTTTATTTTTTTACATCTCATTTCCAGGTTCATTTTTTGGGTTTATATTTTTGGCTTTATCTTAATTCAATGTTTCTGGGTTTCATGAGGATGGTCTTTGATTCATGAAGATCTTAAAGATCTGGGTTTCATAAAGATGATGTATGGCATGATTCATGAAGATTTGGTGTTAGTATTTGGGTTTCAATGATTCATGAAGATCTGGGTTTCTGCAATTGGGTTTCAATGATTCATGGGTTTTTGTATTTGGATGTTTTATGATTCATGAAGATTTGGGTTTATGTATTTGCGTTTCAATGATTCATGGGTTTTTGTATTTGGGTTTTTTATGAATCATGAAGATCTAGGTTTTTTTATGATTCATGAAGATCTTGGTTTTTGTATTTGGATTTCAATGATTCATAATAGATCTGGGATTCTTATTTGGGTTTCATGAAGATAGTACTCTAGAAAATAAATTAATAATAAATTTTAAAAAAATCTACAAAATATGTTAAAACCCTAAAAAATGGAAAAAGAAAAAGGAAATTATGTGACTGGTGGATTTCACTTTGTATAACTTTCTCTCTTTCGTTTTTATGAAAAAGAGGTTAAACCAATTTATATGAAATGTATTTCATTGCTTAAGTTATTACAAAACGTACTATATTTAAAATCTTTCACTCATATATACAAATATATATATATATATTTTTGAATTTAGGGCTGAGTTTGTTAAAAATACATATAAGGCTATGCACACCGGTATGTTGGGTAAGGAGCGGGTGAACCCGCCGGCTTCCAATAAGCCTGGCGGGTTGGGTGTGCGAGGTGTGTAAGCCGACGGGTTGGGGCTTCGACGTTCTAGAGAGCCATTGCCAAACGGCTCTCCAACGTTAACTTTTTTTTCTTTTTTAAATCAGTTAATTACATAAAACCTTCTTTATATATACCAACCCATACACACTTCTATATTCACTTTCATCTACACAACCTTCATACACAACTTTCATACACACTTTTTACACAACCTTGATATACACAACCATGAATCCAAACAAGTCGGGACGTGGTTCACGAGGAAGAGGATCGAGAGGTGGCGGTGGATCGAGAGGTGCGGTGGATCGAGAGGTGGCGGTGGTTCGCGAGGTGCCGGTGCTTCGGGAGGTGCCGGTCCGTCGGGAGGTGCCGGTGGGTTGGGATTCGCCGGTGGTCCGGGATTCGCCGAGTACGCTCAACAACAACCGTATATACCGTATTTTGATGAACAAAATGCCGGTTACGGAACCGGTTATCCTCCAAATTTCTTTCCTCCCCATTTTCCTTACCCTCCAAATTTCTTTCCCACCCAATTTTCTCATACGGCCTTCCCCCCCCCCCCCCCCACTATGGGACATCCGGCTTCAATACGGATTATAACCGTGGAAATACGGGTTACCCCGATTTCGTACCCCGTGATACGGGGAGGGTTCCGATTCAAGCGAACACATTAGTATGTTCTGGAAACCCAACGGTTGCCAACCGAAGGATCCGCTCTAGATTCACCCAAGGCCGAACTCGAGGCCGAGCCTGAGGCCGAACCCGAGGCGTTCCCCGCAAAACCCAAACAAACCTTCCCCACCCGCGCAACTGCAAAAAAATGGACACCCGAGGAGGAAGTAGCGTTATCCCAGGCGTGGATTAACGAGTCCGAGAACCCCGCATCCGGTAACGCGCAAAGATCTAGTAAATTTATTCGTTAATTTGTTAAATTATTCGTTAATTTATTCGTTAATTTTTTCGTTAATTTATTCATTAATTTTTCGTTAATTTATTCATTAATTTTTTTCGTTAATTTATTTGTAGTTCAATTTTGGAAGAATATCGAGCGGTCATTTTACGCGCAACTTGGGGTCACCCCGTATAGAACCCACCACCAATTGACTGCAAAATGGAAGACCATGAACAAAAAAATCTTGTCCTTCAACGGAATATACAACCAAATAATGAACAATAGGGCTAGCGGAGAAAGCGACGTCAACCTTCTAAAAAAGGTTCGTTCCCAATACCAAATGACGGAGAGTCACGTTTTCCCCCATGAAAACTGTTGGGAGATAGTCCGTCACAGCCCTAAATGGGTTGCGATTCCGTTGATGTCTGGTGGGTCTTCCTCTCGCTCAACAAAACGTACTCGCACGTCCGGGTCTTCCGACGCTCACTTTGGTCAAGATTCCGACGAGGTCGAGGTTCCGCCACCTAAACGACCCGTACGGGGCAAGGCGAAAAAGGCCCTTAGAGGGGCCAATCTTCCACCCCCACGACAGACATCTATGAGTCGTGGGACCGCAATTTGGCGGAAAAATGGACTACAAGATGAAAAAACTTGAACTCGATAAGCAAATGGCGGAACTCGAAGCAAAAAAGGTCCAAGTCCAACTATATGCGCAATACGACCAAGACTGTGAGTTCTGCAAAACTCCGCATGACCACCTTTCGGGTTTGGACTTGCAAGCCGTGTTGCAAAAAGGGAAAATTACATCTATGTCCTTAAAAACTTGAGATATTACACATATCTCCTTGTAAACTTTGATATTACGCATATCTCCTTAGAAACTTCATTAACTCACACATATGTCCTTTTTCTTTTTTAATTATAATTTAAACATTTAAAAATACTAATAATTATCCCTAAAATACTTCTAATTTGTAAATGACCTAATTACCCTTCCAATTACCAAATAACAAAATCAAAATATCAAAATATCATAAAATCTCATCGGCCGATTAGAGAGTCTTCTTCAGTCGATTCATATTCACTCCAGCAAGTTAATTCGATCATTGCTTCCAATTCCAATTCGATTTCTGCTTCCAATTGGATTTCAAGGTAATATTAGATTTCTACAATTGGTATTGTTCTCTATTTGGATTTCTCTAATTCTAGTTTTTTGGATATGGACGTGATCAATTTGTACAATGGATTTCTACAATGGATTATTGGAAAGATGAGTTTTGATAAGATATCTACAATGGGTTTTGAGAAATCAATTTGTTAAGGCCATTTATAATTGAGAAATCAATTATAGGAATATAGGAATAGGAATCAATTTGTACAATGGGTGGACGATTTCCATGTATTGGATAAAAAAAAAATTCAACTTATAAAACTTGATAATTTGATTGTGGATATATTTTTTTTCAAGTTATAAAACTCAAAAACTTTGGAATAGTTTTTTGAATAAAGTAATCTGAACTTGGTTCAATGGTGATATAGTGAAGATGCATGATAATGTTTATACGACTATCGGTGATGATTCAACACCGAGATGGGAGATAATGGTTCAATCGCCAATGATCGAGTAAGTTTGTATGATATGTATAAGACATATATATTTGTTATTGAATTTAAATGGTTGTTTAATTTCAGTTTCTTTTTTCTATTTTGTTTTCATAATTGAAGGCAAGTAGCACCCAGTTACAAGCTTACGTTGAAATATGGAGGATTTTTTCGTTTAGCAAGAAATTCATGTAGGCAAGTATATTGTTTAGGCTATCGGAAATCTATCTACATGGAAACATGTACATACAATATGAGTGATTTACTTGAAGATGTGAGGAAACATTATCCATCAAAGAGTGATCAAGTTTTATCAATACTTTTTCTTGACAAGAATGCAAAAGAGCAATCATTTATTCAACTTGATTCGCATGAGAACTTCATGGTAATGCTTAGCATGTACAAAGATGAAGCAGAAGTAACCATTTATGTGACCGCCGATAAATTTGTCCAACAAAGGTATTACAATTTATTTTACGTATTTTATGCATTAATCTAGTCATGTAATTCATTAGTTGAATTCAAGTAAATTTTTTGTACAGTGGTGATGAAGTTATAGAGGAATGTGATGATGGAAACGATTCAGATTCAAATTGTCCAAGTGAAGAAAGCTATCATAGTCGTCACAGTTCGGATGATGAATATGAGTTTTTGAATGACGAGAGTGAAAGTGTTGGATATAGCAAGAACAAGAAAGGTCCAACAATGAAAGTAAACTCAAAGTTTCCAAACGTGGTTTCTTTTAGAAAAGCTTTAAACCATTATGCATTGACAAATGAGTTTGAGTATGTAATTGAGAAAAGTGACTCCACGCAACTTACGGCTTGTTGTGACGATAAAAAGTGTGCATGGAGAATTCATGCTTCTCTTACTCAAGACGGAATTACTTTTGAAGAAAGTATACGATTTAAAGTGATACTTTTTTAAACGTGATTATTTTGTTAACACAATTGTGTGTCCTAATTATACATTTTTGTAGGTTAAGAAATTTGTGGATACACATTCATGCACTCGAAGCAACAAGTGTGTTAATAAGCACGCCACTCAAGGATGGATTGCTGAAGTAGTAACAGATAAGCTCAAATCTGATGGGGATGTCTCTTGTGCCGAGCTCCAAAAATGGCTTATGAGAAACTACAATGTTGATGTGCCGTATATGAGAGTCTTTAAAGGAAAAGAATTAGCTTACAATGATATGTATGGCAAATGGGATGACTCTTTCTTAAAGATTGATGATTTTAAAGAGGAAATACGAAAAAGAAACCTTGGAAGTGTAGTTGAAATTGATTTCGAGACAAAGGGTGACAGAAACATTTCCTGCGATTTTTTGTATCATTATCAGCTTGCTACAAGGGTTCCTTCATGGTTGTCGTCCTTACATTGGGCTTGATGCTTGTCATCTGAAAGGGAGGTTCAATGGTGTGCTAGCCGCCGCCACAAGTATTGATGGTAACAACGGCATGTTTTCGGTAGCATATGGTGTGCTTGAATCGGAGAACACAAAGTCTTGGACTTGGTTTCTTGAGTCATTGAAGAAAGCAATTGGTACACCACATGGTCTTGTTATATCCTCAGACATGCAGAAAGGGTTGGAGGTAGCAATCACACAAGTTTATCCCAACGTTGAGCATCGAGAATGCATGAGGCACTTATATAGCAACTTCAAGAAGCATTTCCGTGGTGACTTTTTCATGCTCAAACTATGGGGTGCTGCAAATACCTACAATGTTAGCAAGCATGACAGGTTATTAAACGAGATTGCTAGTGTACGTGGAGAAGCAATTGCGTATTTGAATGAGAACCATAAGAAGATTTGGAGTAGAAGTAAGTTTGGCACCGAAGTCAAGTGTGACTACATTACCAACAATATCTCGGAAACTTTTAACTCTTGGATAGGTGAATTGCGTTATAAACCGGTGATTGATCTTCTTGATGGCATAAGAGAAAAGCTTATGGAATGATTTGACAAGAAAAAAGGATTGTAAGCAAATGGAGGGGTGCATTAGTTCCCAATGCAAGTAAACATCTCAAGAGAATATCTAAGGCAAGTTGTACGAGATTTAATTATAATTTGTCTTTTTCTTTTGAATTATGAATAATTTTTTTGCTAATATTCTCTCTTTTTTCGTGTAGAACTTGGGTGAATATCAAGTTATTAGAAGTGGTGACAATCGAGCAGAAGTGAAATGCAAAGACGAACGTTGGGAGGTTCTACTTGACGAGAAAAAGTGAGTTGTCGAGTTTGGCAAGTCAAAGGTATTCCATGTGTGCATGCGGCGGCTTTTATTGCTTTCACGAGGGAGACTAATTGGGACAAATACGTTGATCCGTATTTCACAATCGCAAGTTTTAAAGAGGCTTATGCCTTAGAAATTGCTCCAATGCCCGGGAAAGATGAATAGGAGCATATGGAAACAAGCGAGAAAATTTGTCCACCTATTATTAAACGTCCACCCGGACGACCAAAAAAGAACAGAATCGTACCACCTGATGAGCCTAAAAGAAGACATAAGTGTCGACGTTGTGGTATGTTTGGACATCATGAACGGACTTGCAAAAATTCGGCACCACTTGATAACACATCTC
This sequence comes from Centaurea solstitialis, assembly GCA_030169165.1. Taxonomy (NCBI): domain Eukaryota; kingdom Viridiplantae; phylum Streptophyta; class Magnoliopsida; order Asterales; family Asteraceae; genus Centaurea; species Centaurea solstitialis. The sequence goes on from CM058043.1 coordinate 54,580,958, forward strand.
AAGGTTCCAGCAATAAAAGGTCAAGTATTTCATTATTTAATACTTTGTTTTTCAAAAATAAATTATGGAATACTAACGATCATTTATATTTCAGGGACAAAAAAACAATGGATGTTAATGTTTGAAAGCAAGAAGTCAAAGACCCAAGTCTAGTTTATATTTGGTTATGCAATGAATTGGAATTTTGTGGAGTTGGATTGTAGTGTGTCTTGTTGGCTTTTTGGATTGTAGCTACTGTTGAAAGATTGTTTCTTTTGTCATCTTGGATTGTAGTGTAACTTTGGTCAACCATTTTGTGGAATATTGCATAACATCTTGGATTGTTTTCATGCTATGTATGCAAACAGACTGTTTTCATGCTATGTTACTTTAATAGAGCAATTTTTGGGATAACAAAAATATAGTATTATTTATTTACATATTTGGTTGGAAATTTTGAAGTACCTTGTGATAAGTGTGACTATTACTCAAATATTTGATTTTCTTGCAGCTACTATCCTACCAGTTGTGCAAAAGCAACACCAACTTCTTGTAACACTGCTTCTATGTAAGCTGCAGCGATGGAGGTGGGTTTACAGCTAACACTTATTATTTGTTGATAAAAAGTTTGAGCTGAATCTATGTCGTATCAGATATGGTAGCATACTAGCATGTATACTTCTTGCAGTCCAAATTGTTGGTATCCATGTATGATGTATCAAATATCACTATTTCACAAATACCTCTACATATGCACCATATGCCCTTTGATACTTCACTTTTGAAAATGGACCATATGCACCATATCACTATTTCACAAATATCACTATTTTACATACCCGCATGATATCTAATTGAAAATGGAGGTTTCTTTTTGTCTAAAATTGTATTTGTTTACATACCCATATATATGATCTTATTGAAAATTGAGCTTTCTTTATGTCTGCAATTGTATCTTTTTACATAGGCATATGATCTTAAACAAATTAGAAGCTTTTGTATGTCTAAATTGTATCTTTTTACATACCCTTATATATATATATATATATGATCTGACTGAAAATTTGAGGTTTCTTTATGTCTACAATTGTATTTTTCTACAATCGTGAATTGGAATCTGGAATTGGGAAGTTGGCGACTTGAATTCAAGTTTTGGATGTCGCCGATTTGACTTGAATTTGGATATCGGAATCTGGAATTGGATGTCTCGATTTGAATGTAGCCGGAATCTGGACGCCGATTTGGATGGATGTCGCCGGAATCTGGACGCCGATTTGGATGATGTCGCCGAATCTGGACGCCGATTGGATGTCGTCGACTGGAATTGGAATCTGGAAGCCGATTTGGATGGATGTCGCCGGAATCTGGACGCCGATTTGGGGATTTGATTTTGTCGAAATCGAAATTGGAATCGACGTTAATTGTTAATCTGGACGCCAATTTGATTTTGATGAAACTTGAGATAATTTGATTTTGCAATTTGTTAATTGGAAGGGCAATTAGGTCATTTACAAATTAGAAATATTTTAGGGACTAATTATTAGTATTTTTAAATGTTTAAATTATAATTTAAAAAAGGAAAGGACATATGTGTGAGTTAATGAAGTTTCTAAGGAGATATGCGTAATATCAAAGTTTACAAGGAGATATGCGTAATATCTCAAGTTTCTAAGGACATAGATGAAATTTTCCCTTGCAAAAAAAGGCTGTACTAAAAGCGAGACACGGCTTCGAGTTTTAGTTTATTTAATTTTGTAAATTTTTTAGTTTAGTTAATTTTAGTTTAGTTAATTATGTAATTTTTATTAATATTAGAATTTTTAACTTATTTTTAACAATATTATTTATTTAATTATATTATATAAAATAAATAAAATAAATTAAAAAGTGAGAGGGTTGAGAGGGTTGGGTGTGTGTTGTAGAGGGTTATGGGAGGGTAAAGAGAGGGTTGAGAAAAAGCTGATGTGTCAGCTGATGTGACATTAAAAAAATGAGTGGGTTGAGTGGGTTGATTGGATTGGGTGCAGGTAGCCTAAACATCGAATAGCGGAGAAAAAAAAACATGATACAAAACTATCCTTCTCAAGTTCTTGGGTTTGGACAGCATCGGTTGCACAGTAGATAAATTATTCGGGTATGGTGAAACTAAGGGTGTGTATTGGGTGGGTTCGGTCGGATCAGACCACATAATTTTGGATGAGAAATATAAGCCTCACGGTGTGTCGAAAATTCCGGATAACCGAAAAGCTCGGGTTAGTCAGGTTTGGAATGTATACACAAACATGAAGCCTCAAGTATTGACTAGTGAGGTATTGAGGTTTGGTTACAAAAAATGAAAAACCTACAAAGTTAGAAAGAGAGAGAGTCACCATGAGTCATTTAGAATGGGTTTGGGTTTGGGTTGTTGGGTTTTGATCGAAACAGCAAAGCCTACATAAACGACATCGTGTGAGCATATATGCTATCGATTGGACAATTTGAAATGCGCGCGCAATGAGTCTGAGTTAGGGCTTTCTTTCTGGTGAGTTCCAAATTTCAATCGCTTCTTGTAAGGATTCATACATGAAATAATTAAGATTTACACTTGTTTAATGATGTAAACTGGTAAATTTCAGTTTTTGTATGATTTTGATAATATTTGAATGAAAGATCCGCATGCCATTGTAGAATTCTCTATTATTTGTTATAGAATGAAAGCACCAGCTTGAATATATGGAAATTTAAGAGAATCTCACTTCTGCTCAAGGATTATATATTCATTCAATTCATATATAATACATTACAGATTCTAAGTCTATATGCCATGGATGGGAGCGATCTAGTGATTGCACAACTCATAGGTATGGGATTTCAGATTTCAGAGGTGACGGAAGCCATCAAAGAAGTGGGTCCATCATTAGACAATGCAATTGAGTTCATTTTGAATAATAATAAATCAGATGATGTTTCTAGTGGCAATAAGAAAGCTGCTATCACAAAAACAGGAAAAAGGTCGGTTGGTCGTATGCGGCAGTCGAGCATCATCGATCATCTGCAATCAGCAGGTAGACCCAAGATTAGCAAGACATGTCTTGAATCTGATGCATCAGTCTCAAGAGCAAAGGGAGATGGGTTTTATTCTCACCAGGGTATCGTTCCTGTAAATTCCTCATACTCTTTAGAAGAAGATGTTGTTGGATCAGATTGGGAACTTAGAGCCAATACATTGTTGCAGCAGCATTTCGGTTATCCATCCTTAAAGAGATTTCAAAAGGAAGCCTTGGCAGCTTGGATAGCCCAAAAAGACTGTCTTGTTCTTGCTGCAACAGGATCAGGTAGGTAAACAAAAGTTACTTTATTGTTGGAAACAAAATAATTATTGTCTCACACCTTTGGTATTTTCTTTCATAGGGAAATCTTTATGCTTTCAACTTCCAGCACTATTGACGGGAAAGGTTGTGGTGGTGATTTCACCCTTGATAAGCTTGATGCATGATCAGTGCTTAAAGCTAGCAAAGCATGGTGTGTCAGCCTGTTTTCTTGGATCTGGACAGATCGATCATAGTGTTGAGCAGAAAGCAATGAGAGGGATGTATGAAATCATCTATGTATGCCCCGAGACAATCTTGAGGTTAATGATCCGTGCTAATAATATTATGGATTTGTATTACAGATATTTCATTCAGTCACGCAAATAAATGTCATAAACATTCTCTTGCAGATTGATGAAACCACTTCAAAGCCTTGCGGAGAGTCGTGGAATTGCTTTATTTGCAATTGATGAAGTTCACTGTGTCTCCAAGTGGGGTCATGATTTTCGTCCTGATTACAGGTTTGCATTTTTTCCTATCCACAAGGTTGTTCTGTTGCTTTTCTTGTTTCGAGAATTGGCGATGTTATGACCTCACATGAACTTTTGTGTTGATGAACATAGCCGAAGCAAACCACAAGGCTGTGGCATACTGGTTAAGACGTGTGGGGGAAGTGGCTAGTTAACCCTTCTACCCCAGGTTCGAATCCAGGCGCTTCCAGATTGTGGCCATTGGGGATTAACTCAGGACAACATGCTTTAGCTGTCGGTAAACCTTGCCGGGATTAGTCCGGGCAAAGCCTCGCATACCCTTCCAAAAAAAAAAAAAATAGCCGAAGCATAATATTCTTGTTCTCTAATGAATGTGTCGAAGTTGCTATGCACTATTGGTAATGTGCCATTTAATAGATGAACTTATTTCCAAATACTTAGAGGTTATTTACAGATCTTGATGATTAGGTGGCTAGAATGATTAAGTTGCTTTGTAGTGTGAATGTCTTATTGCACAATGAAATTGATCGTGTAACAACTTTTCAAAATGGACAGTTTGAAAGACATAAGAATATTATTTTAACCTTTTGTATGATCGAGTGCCAAATGAATGACTGTTTGATGAATGTTTTAAATTGATAAAAATTACCATTCTAAATTTACATATATTTGGTCAAAAGGAGAATGTTATCTTGTGTAATGGGTATATCTATATGTAGAGGGAGGTTCAAAGAAGAACAATAACTAAATAAGTGAATAAGAAAACGGCAAAATCACATTTGATTTTACACTAATGGTCTACACAAGAGCGTGCGAGCGACGTTGCCCGCACTCTCAGGGTGCGACCAAAGTCGTGTGAATCACATGTTATTTAGACGTGGTTTTAGTGTAAAATCACATGTGATTTGACAATTTTTATTTTATTTAGTTGTTCTCGTTTGAACCTCCTTCTCTCACTCTTTCTCTCTATATACATACACACCTTACTTTCCCCAAGGGGTAGAGAGACTATTTTGTAAAGATCCTCAACTATACCTTTACCTCGAGGGGTAGAGAGGCTATTTTCCACAAGGACCACCGACTTGAAATATGTTCTAGAAGCACGATTTTCGAATAAATATTTGGTTCTTAAAGTTGGACAAATGTTTGAAAAAAAGGAAGAGAAAAGCATAAATCGTGGAAAAGTAGGTATAGGTATTCGAATGAAAGGTAACAAGCAAGATACTAAAGCATGTAATAGTAAAAGCATAGTAGAAGGTACCGGACCTCTAATAAGTGGCTGCTGACAATCAAATAAACTTCTGTTGAATAAAAGCCAAAGTTCTATCAAGAATTCTCATTTGTTGTATAAAGAGGGGCGTTCAAATACAACTCTTCTAGGTTATACAACCGAAGCAACGCACCTATCGACCATCCATTTTTTAATTTTCTTTTATGTTTTTTCAATTGAGGGTAGTTACAACCGCTCAAACGGTAACCGTTGATGAAAATGGACACTGTCGATTTGGTTGTAAGAGTTGTGGGAATGCAAAGTGTTGGATGATAACCCACCTCTCTCCCTATATACACAAAATTTTCTACAATACTAAACCAGGCTAATTCCTTTCATATTAGGAATAGCTTATAACCTACTCATTTCTTTCCACTATTTTCTCTGAAATTTCTCCCATGATCACTGATATGAGATTTCCTACACTTCCCCTCCAGTTGGTGACTATAGATCTTCCGTTCCCTGCTAGCTAACATTCTCATGAAACATGTTTTACACTATTCCTTTGTCATCACATTTGCTTGCTGAAGTCCGGGCAGGACAAATAAAGTACAAATTAGCACAATATCTAGCTTTTTTTTTTTTGATGAAGTGCTGTCTATCTCTATGTGTTTTGTCTGGTCCTGTTCGTTTGTGGGATATACATATGGCTGATTTGTTATCATAGTATTGCCTCATCAGTTAGCCTCATTCAATCTTTAGGTCCTTAGGAATTTTTTTGATCCACATTATTTTGCATACTCATGTGGCCATAGGTCTAAACTCTTATACTTCAGTGTTTGACCTTTTGCTACCACTCCTGGTTTCTTGTTTCTACATGATATCAAGTTTCCTCCAAGAAAAGTACAATAGCTCGAAGTTGATTGTCAGTCAACCAGAGACCTTCTATAGTCTGTATCTGTTTAAATTGATAGATCAATTGCAGATCCAAACAGGTTTTTGGTACATCTACTGTCTTGTGTCCAAGAGCCTCACTTAATTTGTGATCTTGTTTAATGGGAGTTCCAATCGGTTTTACTAGCTGTCTTTCCTGTGTTTTTAAGTAGGTCCATAACATGTGTTGAGAAATACAAATTCTCTGCCTTGACCGAGCCACCTCAATTCTAAGGAAGTAGTTCAGTTTTCATAAATCTTTTATTTCAAATTTCTTGGCTAGACATCGATTCAAGACCTCGTTCTTTACTTCATCATTTCTGGTCGCTACAAAATATCACCAACGTATGTGATTAAAATAGTAATTTCCTTGCTGGATAAAAAGTGTGTTCTCCTAAACTTTGCTTATACCCACCGACTATCATCACCCCAGAAAACCACCCAAACCAAGCACGCGGTGATTGTTTCAGTGTACTCATCTTTGCTACAAACCAAACCTTTCTTGATAAATTATTCCATATGTCTACGTGTATCAAGTGTTGTTGGGACCCCATCTGCCTTAAATTTACACAACCACATGCATAGCCGAAACAAACTACAAGTAAAAAGCAGTTTAGAAGAAACAGACTGTTGAAATGAAGGAATGTATCTACACACTTGTTACACACATTATTGTTTTATTAGAGTCTAGAAAATCAAGGGTAAAGTGTAGAGACTGTGATATAGAGCGAAGAGAGGGAGACTAGAAGAAGACTGGCTTTTGGGGTGAGGAACCAAGCAGCAGAACCTTTTTGAAAAACAGTTGCTTTTTGTGAAAACAGAGAGGAGCAGCATCGAGAAGATGAACCAGAGAGAGGTGCTGTGAGCCAATGAATGGGATAGCTTGTCCCATCTTCTGACCCATTCAGATAATGACCATGAGAATAAGAGGAGAAGTCGGTCTTACCAAACAATAATCATTTATGTTCAAATCAGAGATCACTTCTTAATAGCTGATTCAAATGCATCATTGAACACCTTAAAAAGTTTGGTAATGTCTGTAATTGTTATTATGAAAATACATATTGATTGATGCTTGAAGCCTGTATTAGTCATCAATCATTCAAAACCAGTAGACTCACTCGAAATGTGTGAATAAGTAATTGTTTGATAGTGAGCAAGGAATATCCATTGCTGTTAAAGAGGATGTTTTGGCCAACAGGAGTGGGAAGGGAACCAACCAATAGATGCACCTCTATGATACTACAAAACAATCATGACCTCATATACTTCCAGTGAAATTTGTACCATGTATGAAGTATGCTTTTATACTAGCTTCTATGTTCTTGAAAGCATCATATCAATTTTGCACCATCTCACATGACTGAACTAGCTTCTATGCCATTAACATGTCTAGTTGCATGGACACTACTCACATATACAAAGTCAAACAGTGATAACTGTATGGAGCATAAATCAACATAATCTCTTGATTCCCGATACATATTTCTTTGACATTTCAGGCGATTGCACGCACTGAGAGAGAACTTCAATGCCAAAAAATTGGCATTCTTGAAGTTTGATATACCGATAATGGCATTGACTGCTACTGCCACCACTGAAGTTCGGAAAGATATTCTGAAGTCATTGCAAATGTCAGAGGATCCAAAGATTGTTCTGACCTCCTTTTTTCGGCCGAATCTTCGGTTTTCAGTTAGTTCACTCTCTTTTTTTTGGACCTTATGATATGCATACTTGTTTCAAAGATATTTGTTTAATGTCCTTCCGGATGTTTTCTATGGAGGGCCCTGCATGTGTACACCACAAAAGTATGACTTGAAGCTTTTCTTTTCTTCTCGATTACAAATTCTTTCCTGCTATTGTAGGTCAAGCACAGTAGAACATCTTCATCCTCATATGAGAGGGACTTCTGTGAGTTGATTGAAGTATATACCAGAAACCAAAAGTACGGTAAAAAGAATATCTTAATGTCAACTGCTCTAGTTGATTCTTGTGATAATGCAAGCCACAATTCAGTTGGCACATCCAGCCAAGATGAAATATGCAAGAGCTGGTTGGACTGTACAGAAGAAAGGACTTGTTTTGGAAGTGATGATGATTTAACTTCGCCAAGTGAAAGCTGTGATCTTTCTCCAAAGAGAAAAGAGTTGTCGGTTGAATATCTTGAAGATGAGTGTGACATATTCCTGGATGTTGATGACTTGGATGGTAATTTTCTTTCTTGCCTCTTGGAAACACTTGTTGTGGCTCCTGGCTGGACTTCAATCACAAATATATTTTTTATCCTCCAATTGTCTGCTACATTGTTAAGTTGTTATTTAAGTAGAAATGCAAAATGAAGGTCATATGATTGAAGGAATTAGGGGATTCTGTCCATATAACTCAAGGAAGTTAGGGGGAAATGAGGGGTGAGATTATAGGTTCTATACATACATGAATTGAAGCAGATAATTGATCTCAAATTCTGGTAACTCTATTCCTGTTATTTAAGCCTCCAAGCCATAGATATGATCTGTATGAAGTATACATTTCTTCTATCTTTGTCTGAGAGATATTTTGATGGAAAAGGAAAGATATCATTTTTGCTCGACATGATTATTCAATGTGGTTGAACAAACTTTGCTAACACCTCTTGTTTAAAAATGATGGAGTATTAATTTTTCGTCAAACATATTTTTCCTTGTTATTTCATTCATTCGTTTCATAACCAGCATTACTACAGTTACATGTGGAGAATTTGATGGGCGCTCATCCACAAAGGATTGGGATGTTTGTGACTCTTCTCGTATAGCCAGTGGGGCAGAAGGGAAGATAGAACTTGAGCAAGGGTCAACAATTGTATATGTCCCAACCAGGAAAGAAACATTAAGCATAGCGAAATATCTCTGTAGATGTGGTGTAAAAGCTGCTGCCTATCATGCAAAGGTATATTTCTGCTTTTCTTTCTCTTATCATTTTTCGAAGTATATTTGTTGAATCCTTTGGTTTGGCTGGTCTATGCCTGTTGTTGGAAATACATCCTTTTGTTGGTTTACTCAGATTCTTGGTTGCCTGCATAATGGTAGTGGCATCATTTTTGGCAATCTACCATTAAGCTGCTTTTTGTTGTATGGAAACATTAGAACATTTCCCAAAGGGCCAAGCCTAGTGGTATCCGGGCCTTTGCTATTTCTAGGAGGCCGGGAGTTAAATCCTCACAAAAAGTGAGGGTGTGTGAGTTTATTTTTGCATTTGCTGTGTGTGTGTGTGTATATATACTTAAAAAAACATTTAATTATAGACTTGGACATGCAATTTTTTAAGCAGCCATGTCTATCTGATGAATGCTCGTTATTGTTTTTATGTTCTTCTTTTCTACTTATTGTGACATAATTTGTTTTTCTCCACTTATCAGCTGCCAAAATCACATTTGAGGCAAGTGCACAGGGAATTTCATGAAAATGCTGTACAGGTATGGATCATATAACTTAATGAACTAAAGTGAAATGGTTTTCTTGGTTGGTGTTATTTCTTTCATTATTTCTGTTTGAAAGAACTCTGAGTCTCTTTATGTTATATCCTTCAAATGCAAGTACAAGCAATTTGTCTTGTACCCAAGTGCACCAAGATGAGAAAATTGGAATAGCAGGGTATTGTGATCTGGGCAGTCTACCGGGGTGTGAATTTGGTGCTATCATGGCGGGAATTCGGTTAATGGTTGTCAATCACTACAATATTTCCATATCTCAGTAGCACATCACTGGATAATCAAATAGCAGATGGAAACCTGCTCTCTTTTGGGGGGGACTTCTACTCATGTTCCTCTAGCAAATAAGTTTAGCTTTTGGTGGCCGGTGTTCCATAAAAGTGAAATTAGGGCATCAATCATGAAAGTGATATACCTCGTTTGGGGATTGAGAGGCGCCGCCTCAGGTTCGACTTTTGGCTGCCTCGCCTTGAGGCGCCGGCGCCTTGAGGCATATGCCTCACACGCTTTCTTTCAGCATGATTACATCTAATCATGTATGTTATTAGTGAATTATGCACAATAAAATTGAGAAAATTCAGCAAGGTTTAATTTCTATAGAATATTTAAGATTGAAGAATAGCTAGTGGACATCTTCATGAAAGCATAAAATGGGATTTGGGCTGGTTATCTTTGTAATAAGTTGCACATGATTAATATCTATGCTCCAACTAGAGGGGGAGTGTTCTATAAGTAGATAAATAAGGTTTATCTTGTCAATTATCTTTTACATAGTTTTTTAAGTTATGTTGTAGTAATATTCATGTACATTTCTTCTTAATGAGTCACAAAATTTCAGATTGCTTTTTCGTACAGGGACAAATGAAGTTCATAGTGTACTTCTAATGATTTTTTTGGATAAAGATTTCTAATCATTTCTATGTGACTATCTTCACACTTCCATATTGTGAATTTGATCATCACCAAAAGACTAGTCAACAAGAAAATTCACCTCATGTCAGAGGGGGCCTTTTAACAAATTGTGTTTTATTGGCTAGGAGCTTTCGATCATTTACAAAGTTAGTAATGGTAGCCCGATTTGTGAAAAGGAATGTATAACTTTCTGATACGAACCAGAAACGTTGGGGCAAAGTTTATGGGCGCAAGTCAAAGGAATTTGAAGTACAGGGGGTTTGACGTATTTTTTTGATAGTTTCTACTAGTTTTGGTATCTTTTGGTATTTTTGGTGTCTTTTGGTAATTTTGGTGGGTTTACGTATTTTATGGGATTTGGTTTCTATAAGACCAAATTTCCCCTAGGTTTTTTGAGTAGGTTGTTTTTGGTTTTTGACTTTGAGTTTTTCTAGGAGAATTCTGGCTCTCGAAGTCTAAGGTTATCAATAAGCATTTGGCTAGTGGTGTCGATTTTTCTTGTGTTTTTGTGTGTGCAGCCAATTGATTCATATCAAATTGGTATCAGAGCCATGACAAAAACGAGAAGCGACTCCAAGAGTCGGACGTGGAACAAGAATTGCTTCAATACAAAGAGGAGAATGAAGAACGAATGAAGAAACTCGAAGGGGCAATGGACGCGATGAGGGCGGAGTCGGAAAAACGCCACGCCGAACTAATGAACCTGATGCTGCAACAAGCATGAACCACAGCACCACTGTCGCCTTCCACTGTCATGCCATCACTGATCACATCAGCCATACCAACGTCCACAATCGGGTTGTTGACTTCGTTTTCGTCCATGTCCCAATTCTCCAACCTGTTTTTTGATGAACAAGGATTTCCGATGCCCACAAATTCGGAGAACCACAGTAGCAACAAAGGACCTCCGCCTCCATTCAGGACCCAAGGTATGACGTCCTCTATGCCATCGGGAACTTTTCGGTCGGGCCATTTGGGCACTTTGTAGCGCCGCCTTTCGGCCATGAGCAACACGGGCGGGGTTCGGCATCCCTCGGGGAACGAACCTGGGTACCGGGATCAGATTACCGCTTAAGGAAACTTAAGATGCCTTTGTTTGACGGGGAAGACGCGTATGGCTAGGTATACCGCGTCGAGCGTTTTTTCGATATGCAGGGGTTCACAACCACCGGTGAAAGGTTGCAGGCAGCAGTGTTATGCATGGAGGGGCAAGCCTTAGCATGGTACCGTTGGAGTGACGGGCGACAACCCTTCCGACATTGGGAGGATCTGAAAGGCCGGATACTGGGCCGTTTTCAACCCTCGCAAGAGGGAGACGTATACGAACAATTCCTGGCCATCAAGCAGAAAGGGTCATCCTGTGAGTATATCGGGTCATTTGAGACTCTAGCAGCTCAACTAGACGGGATCCCGGAAAGGGTATTGGAAGGAACCTTTATAAAAGGGTTGAAACAGGAATTGCGAACATCCGTGCGACTACTACAACCCACAGGGCTGAATATGCCATCCATCTCGCCCTTATGGTGGATGAAAGTCGTTTCGGCAGTAGTGGCAACGTCGGGAAAGGCAGAGATAAAGGGCCAGCAACCAAAACCGTGGGAAACGAGTCGCGAATAAACACGGGACCATCTGTAAGGGGGGGGGGGGGGGCGCGACTAGCAGCTGGGGGCATGAAACCAACTTTCAAACAGATGACAGATGCTCAATACACATAAGAGGGCAAAAGATGTGATGGAAAATTCAGTCCCGGACATCGCTGCCCAGAAAAGACTCTTCAAGTGCTAATTGTACCAAGCGATGATGAGGCCGAGGGGGAGACACAAGGCGAGAACGAAGGTCACGTACATCTAGAAGTTGTCGAAGTTTCAGCGCAGTCGGTAGCCGGGTTAACCACACCACGCACCATGAAATAGCGGGGTTACATACGTGGGGTCGAGGTGGTGGTACTCATCGATAGTGGGGCGACCCACAATTTTGTGTCACTGAAGCTAGTTGAGCCCCTGCAACTCGAGGTATCAGGTAACCACGAAACAAGAGTGGGCTTGGGAAATGGGACGGCCGCAAAAAGTTACGGGATCTGCCGCCAGATGGATTTAGGGTTGTCGGGGCTGATTGTTACCGAAGATTTCTTCCCTTTGGAGCTAGGAAGCACATACGTCATCCTATGGATTGAGTGGCTAATGCAACTCGGAGATACACGCGTAAACTGGCGAACTCTTACCATGGCATTCCAACACCAGGGAAAGCAAATAACTCTCCATGGTGATCCGGGTCTACACCGGGAAGCGACCTCCTTGCGCGCTCTCGCCCGAGGATTTCCCATGATTGACGAAAGCTACATCATCACCCTAATGGATGCCGAAGTTCTTGACATGCCCGAATCTCAGGTCCACCCCGCTTTGGACGAGTTACTATTGGAGTTCGCCGATGTTTTCACGATGCCGGCTGGTTTACCTCCATCCCGTGATCATGAGCACGCGATTGTGCTAAAGGGCGGAACAGAACTCATAAATGTACGACCGTATCGATACTCGCAGTTGCAAAAAGACGAAATTGAGAAGCTAGTAGGAGAGATGATCGATTCGGGAATCATCCGGTCAAGCACAAGCCCGTTCTCGAGTCCGGTCCTCCTAGTAAAAAGAAGGATGGAAGTTGGCGATTCTGTGTCAACTATCGAGACCTTAACAAATCGACGGTACTCGACAAATTTCCGATCCCTGTCATCGACGAACTCCTAGACGAACTACATGGAGCCACGATGTTTAGCAAATTAGATCTGAAGTCCGGATATCACCAGATACGAATGAAGGGGTTGGACGTTCATAAGACGGCTTTCCGGACCGACGAAGGGCACTACGAGTTTCTGGTCATGCCGTTTGGGTTGACCAACGCGCCGTCCACCTTTCAGTCACTCATGAACAGGGTGTTTCGGCCATACTTGCGCAAATTTGTGCTGGTTTTCTTCGACGACATCCTAGTCTAAAGTCGGGATATAGAAGAACACCGTGGTCATTTAAAATTAGTGTTCAACTGTCTAAGGCACGAAAGCCTCTATTGCAACAAAAAAAAATGTGTGTTTGGTCAAACAAAGGTAGATTATCTCGGTCATATTGTAATCGGAAACGGGGTGGAAGCCGACCCGTCAAAGATTGTGGCCATGAGGAAAAGGCCTCTTCCGCGAAACCTTCGTGAGTTACGCGGTTTTTTGTCTTTTTGGGCTAACTGAATACTACCGAAAATTTGTACGGGGATATGGAATGATCGCGCGGGCATTCACAGACTTGTTGAAGAAAGACGGGTTTAAATGGACGGAGGAGGCAACTCAAGCATTTCGAAAATTGCAACAAGTGATGACCCAAGTGCCCGTCTTGGCACTACCGAACTTTGCGAAAAGTTTCACCATTGAGACGGACGCGTCGGGCCACGGAGTCGGGGCGGTCCTAATGCAAGCAGGTCGACCGGTTGCCTACCACAACCAAGTATTGGGTCCTCGAGCACAGGCAAAATCGTGTATGAAAGAGAATTAATGGCGATCGTGTTCGCAGTTCAGAAGTGGCGTCCATATCTGCTAGGACGAAAGTTCACTCTTCTTACCGACCAGTAAAGTTTGAAGTACTTACTCATGCAGCGAACCGTACCAGGAGACCACCAGAAATGGATCGCGAAATTATCCGGGTACGACTTTGAAATCCTATATAAACCCGGTAAAGAAAATGGGGTAGCAGACGCACTTTCCCGAAGAGGAGCTAGCTCCGACCTAAAGGCACTTTCGGTATCCAAAGTGACATTACAAGAAAAGATGATACAGGCACTTCAAATTGATCCGGAAATCATCGCATTACGGAATCGAATCGCAAACGGCGACGAGAATTTGGAAGGGTACACCGTCAAGGATATTACCGCGACCGCTTGGTTTTGCCACAGACCACTGAGTGGGTACCTCGAATCATTGATGAGGTGCATGGGGGAGTCAGCGGAGGCCACGAGGGAACACAAAAAACCTACCAAAGAGTGGCTAGAGAGTTTTTCTGGATAGGAATGCGAAGAGACATAACGAAGATGGTAGCGGAGTGCAACGTGTGCCAAAGAAACAAATATTCAAATTTATCTCCCGCCGGACTTTTGCAACCCTTGAACTTACCGTCACAAATTTGGGAGGATCTAACAATGGACTTCATTGACGGGTTACCTAAGTCTGTGGGGTACTCTGTCATTCTCGTGGTGGTGGATCGACTTAGTAAAGCTGCCCATTTCATACCTCTCAAATATCCTTATACGACAGCCTCGGTAGCTTCGGTATTCATTCGAGAGATTGTTCGGTTGCACGGGATTCCAATCGTTTCGGATCGCGATAAAGTGTTTGTGAGTAATTTTTGGCGCGAACTATTCAAGTATCAAGGGACGTTACTTAAACGCAACACCGCCTATCACTCCCACACAGACGGGGACAGACGGAGGTGGTTAACAGAAGTTTGGAGACATACTTACGTTGTATCACGTCGAATCGACCTAAGGAGTGGGTGAAATGGCTACCATGGGCGGAGTACTGCTACAACACTTCGTACCACTCGACCATTGGAATGACGCCTTTCAAAGTGGTGTACGGACGTGAACCCCCGCGCCTTGTTACTTACGATCGGGGAACCGCGCGCACGTTTGAGGTCGACCGGTTTCTACGAGAGCGTGACCAAGTGCTGGAGGATTTGCGGGTTCAACTGTTGAGGGCGCAACAAATTATGAAAGATCAAGCAGATCAGAAGCGCAGAAATGTTGTCCTCGAAGTAGGAGACATCGTGTTTTTAAAACTCCAACCTTATCGTCAGAGTACAGTCGCGAAAAGGGCTAATCAGAAGCTGGCACCACGTTTTTACGGACCATTTGAAGTTCTAGCAAGAGTCGGGCAGGTGGCTTATCGCCTGAAGCTGCCACCAGATTCGGCGATCCACCCGGTTTTCCACATATCGCAATTGAAGAAGGTAGTGGGTAGTCAGGAGGTTGAAACAACCCTTCGTAATGATCTGATACAAGAAACGATTCGCTATCCTGAGAGGGTGATGGGTGCACGATTAATCGGAGATCAGCATGGAAGTGTTGGTGGCTTGGAAAGGAATGCCGGCGGATGAAGCGACTTGGGAAGAGATCGGGCGGTTCCGGCAACTGTATCCAGATTTTCACCTTGAGGACAAGGTGGCTCATCGAGGCGGGGGTAATGATACGAACCAGAAACGTTGGGGCAAAGTTTATGGGTGCAAGTCAAAGGAATCTGAAGTACAGGGGTTTGACGTATTTTTTTGATACTTTCTACTAGTTTTGGTATCTTTTGGTATTTTTGGTGACTTTTGGTAATTTTGGTGGGTTTACGTATTTTATGGGATTTGGTTTCTATAAGACCAAATTTCCCCTAGGTTTTTGAGTAGGTTGTTTTTGGTTTTTGACTTTGAGTTTTTCTAGGAGAATTCTGGCTCTCGAAGTCCAGGGTTATCAATAAGCATTCGGCTAGAGGTGTCGATTTTTCTTGTGTTTTTGTGTGTGCAGCCAATTGATTCATATCACTTTCTTTTTACACGTTGAACAAATAAATTGCAACAATATGATGAATTAAGATTTTCAATTTAGTGTAATACACTCTAACTTTAATATCCATATGGTTACCAAAAAAAGGTGGATATTTATTATCAGTGTACAAATTATCTTTTATGTCAGGTCGTTGTTGCAACAATTGCTTTTGGTATGGGTATCGACAAATTAAATGTGCGGAGGATCATTCACTATGGTTGGCCGCAGGTATGTTCCTTAATATATTCATTTTACTTATGTATCTTAAGCTACATATCGTGAAATTCCCTTGGCTATATGTGCATTCCTGTCATAGTGTCATGACAGTTCCAACCTTTTGCAATCTGCATAATCCACTTTTCTAGCTTTTAATTTGCACAAAACAAGGTAGTTCCTGGCATGCATGAACTTTTTTACGGCTACTCCCCCTTGTACAGAGTTTGGAAGCATATTACCAAGAAGCAGGTCGAGCCGGAAGGGATGGAAAATTGGCCGATTGTGGTGAGCAACTTTATTTTTTTGTTACTTGCATCATATAGTTGATCTTGATAAGCACTAAATTCCCTGATGAATCAGCTTTTACTTTTCATATCCTTAAAGTTAGAATGTTGACAGTGTGAAGACCTGTTTCAAACATTAGTCAGTCCACTCCTGTGATTGATATTCGAGAAATGCGTTTGTGTAGATAATAGGATGAGGACGGGTCAACTGCTTTACATCACTGTAGGGCTGGGAAGGAATGGGTTAACATATGCTAATTTTACAAACTTGCTTTGGTAACCAAACTGATTGACAACGGTAGCTTAGACCCTCACATTGTCATCACTCATCAGAGTTTGCTGAAACTAGTATCGTCTCTGTCTGTCATCAGTTTGTTCAATTTCTTAGCATTTAACAACACCTTCTGAAGTGAGTGAGTTCAGTCATTCCAGTGATGTTGGTGCCTTTATAACTGGTTGGCAGAAATCATAAATTGGTCCTTGCATCTCTGTGAAACTAACCATCATTTCCCAAATATTCAAAACTAATTACCGAGTCACTTAATTATAGAGTCACTACATATTCAACCTCTACAAACAAGCAAAAACAATGCTCTGATAACCAAACACCTGCTACTCTGACACTATGCAATTGA
This sequence comes from Centaurea solstitialis, assembly GCA_030169165.1. NCBI lineage: Eukaryota > Viridiplantae > Streptophyta > Magnoliopsida > Asterales > Asteraceae > Centaurea > Centaurea solstitialis. The sequence goes on from CM058043.1 coordinate 54,597,930, forward strand.
TCATTTTTTAAATCTAAAGTCTGCTGTCATTTTGTTCATGTGATCTCTCAGCATTTATGCAACACCCTCCGTTTTAAATTTTTTTTTCAATACCCAATCTACAAGGAGTGTTACTTGTTTTATCCAACCATTATAAACAAAACACATCAAAACACAGTGGAAAGCTTTATATGTAAAATTTGTTGTTACTCAAACATTACACAAATGAAGCACTAGCTTGTGAACCGAAAATGACTGCCAATTTCTTGTAAACAAATTTACAGCCTCATATCAGAAAGTAATCATCCTAATATGTTCATGAAGTTCAACATGTTAACATATGATTTCCACGGGTGATACAACTTTCCGGCACTATTTTGGTACCCCTCATTAAGTGAGCAGGATCTGAACCATTTTTACAACCCTTAACCGTGGTTATAATGCCTCGATGACAATTCCTGAACTCTTAAGGTTTTTGCGCCTAATCGCACGCCTCAAGGGTCAAAAGAGGAGAGCCGGAAGAAAGTCATGATGGGGACATTCTCTTCAAGCTCACAAGTCAACCAATCTACTCTTGCAACACGAGGATCCTCATACCATCACTCAAATTCTTAGCCAGGGCCCAGGAGGGAATCTACCATCATCAAATGATAACAACCAGAAGTGGAAGGCCATTGACCATTGTGTGATAACTGGATCAATCCCGACCTTGAAGATTTAAAGCATTTTCTTGGAAATGTAAGTTGTTAGGTTAAGAAAAGGAATCTGCATCTCTTAGAATAAGTATGTCCTAAATCTTTGAAAAAACAAGAATGCTTGGATGTAAACTTGCTCACACACCAATGGATCTATACAACAAAGGATTCAAGGAAGACAACACTCAATAGAGAAAGGAAACTACCAAAGCTTAGTGGGAAAACTAATCTACCATTCACCCATAAAACCCATTATAAGGTTCTCGGTAAGTTTTGTAAGCCAATTTATGAACAATCCCACCGGGAAATCCATAAAGACAACATATCAGCACCTGAGGTATCTCAAAGGGACACTGCGCAAACAGATGGCATTTACAAAAGCTTCAGAGAAAGGAATAAAGTGTTCATTGATGCAGATCTGGCCGGATCTCTCTTTGACAGATGGGGCAATCTTGTATGTAGAGAAGTAAGCAAGAAGTAGTTTAGAAGCCAAATATCGAGCAATGACACATGTAATATGTGAAGCGCTGTGGCTTAAGAGACTACTTTTAATGAAAGCAAAGTTGAGACTTCAGAGTCGATCACACTCCCGTGTGACATTGAAACAATGATACGTCTTGCAAAGATTCCCCTTCACCATGATTGAACAAAACATATTGAGATTGACCTCGTTTCACAAGCAAAAAGACGAAGCTGTAATTATCAATTTTGAATACATGTTATCACAACAAGTTGGGAAATTGGCCTCTATACCCATAACCCCACCCCCACTTTAACCTCATACCCATTTACTCTCCCATTTAGCAACCCATACCCATAGAAGTCCGTTATAGGTCCGTTATAACTTCCTTAAGGGAGTTTAAGGGAATAAAGGAGTTATAACTCCCTTAAGGTCCGTTATAACTCCCTTTAAGGGAGTTATAACCTCCTTAGAAGTCCGTTATAGGTCCGTTATAACTCCCTTAAGGGAGTTTAAGGGAATAAGGGAGTTATAACTCCCTTTGTTATAACTCCCTTATTCTCTTAAACTCCCTTAAGGGAGTTATACCGTACCTATAACGGACTTTCATGGGTATGGGTTGCTATATGGGAGAGTAAATGGGTATGAGGTTAAAGTGGAGGTCGGGTTATGGGTATAGAGGCCAATTTCCCCAACAAGTTGCTGTTAACCTAACTAAAGCTCTTCAAGGACCTATGTTTCAAAATCTATGCTCCAAGCTGAAATGATCAATATGCATTACCCAACTTGAGGGAGGGTGTGTAGATATTTATTAATTCAGAAGATTAGGATAATTTCTGCCTTAACCTTGTATATAATTGCTGTACATATGTAAGCTCTAATATTGTATAAATAGACATAGTTCTATATGCAAATTTATTAATATCTTGTTTCTTCAAAGATTGTGGTTAATTTCTTATTCTTATTCAAGGTTTATTAATGCATTTTATTTAATTTTTCTGTGCTCTATTAAATAGTTCTATATGCAAATTTATCAAGAATGCCGTCACTTCTTCCAAACAAAAGAAATGAAGAACAAACTAGACAGGCATATAAGATGTTATCTGATTGCTTCAGGTTGACATTTAATCACCTTTTTCAGTGTGTCCACTTTTTGACATTCCTTGACATTGTACTTTACTATACCTTTTTTATGCTTTGCAGATACGCTATTCGTACTTCTAGATGCCGAGCCCAAATGCTAGTACAATATTTTGGGGAAGATTTTGGCAATGACAGTTGTCATTCGTATGTCAAGTTCTTTCCTATGCGTATTTGGTTTTAAGAATATTAAATGCATGGAATTATGGCAAATATGGTTAAGGGGTTTTTATTGCTTGTGATTTGAGTTAATTTAAATGACTAGGTTTTCATGGTCAATGTTTCCAATTTGCGACTACCCCTATCAATACATACATAGATTTGCTTGAACTGAAGTAGGGTATGATCGCAATAGAATTAGTGAAACCATGTCTAATAGAAGTAATGCCACTTGAAAGAAGTGAATTATTGAAGAGAAAATAGATAAAAACATATGCAAAGGTTATTTGAATGTGCTGCTATCCAAATTAAGTGTTTACTCCATCTACATACATGTTTATAGATAATGCTTTAGTATGGTATATGATTCAAGCATAAGAGATGTAATACACAAACTCACTACCAACCAAACTTCTGCCAGCCTGCTAGTGCTCTCAGTAATGTATATTGGAAGCTCATGATATCTTATGATTGTGTTAAATCGCCAAATATGGGTTACATTTTTCATGATGTCAACTTTCTTGCATTTCTTTAAAGATGCTAATGGCATCTCTCCCTCCTTCCTTCCCTCCCTCCCTCCCTCCCTCTTTTTTCAATTCAAGACATGGTATCAGAGCTCTAGACTCATTTCTGTTTTGGCCTTTGTTTCTTCATCTGTCTTCATCATTGTCGGCCTTATTCGCCGTCTGGAATCATTTTCGCTGACAAGAACACTTAACGGAAGATTTTCTTTGCTGTTGCCGTGTTTTGCTTTGTCTGCTGCTGCCAACGGTTGTCGTCAACAATAACTTCTGATGGGTGACGTTTATTAATGTTCTCAAGGGTTATTCCGGCTTTAATTGCTGCCAGTAACTTCCGAACTCAACTGCGGATCTTCGTACTTTTCTCATTAACGGTATTCTGCAATCATTGCTGCTACTAATACGTCGACATCCTTCATTGATGACCTTAATCGATGTTTTTCTGTTGCTCCAACCTGCTGCTGTTGCTAGACTTGGTTATTTTCATACCCTTGACCATTGTTGCTATTTACCTAATTCAATGCCGTTGTTCATAGTTGCTACTGTTGTGTCATGACTTTCCTTAATCGGTATCTTCCTTTTTACTGCTGTTGTTCTCCATTATTCACTGTTGATCAACAAGCTCTGGAAAATACATGTGGAGATCCCACCAAGTTACAACAAAGGTCTGATTGCTGATACTATATGGAGATCCAAAAAGGCCTTGTACTGGTTCAAGAAATCACCACGAGTATATGGAGAGTCAAGGAGATCGCACTTTGCTAATTAAACACTCTCATTAGGTGAAGTTTCAAGTTTATTGGTGTATGTTGTTGGCATAATTTTGATTATTGAGGATAATATGGAGAATCAACTACTAAGTCTATGTTTGGCTAAGGACTTTGAGATCAAGACATTAGGAAGGTTGAAGTACTTCCTTGGGATTGAAGCGATTTTCTCAACAGGACATATTTAAACTTTAATAGAAGTATGTCGTAAATTTACTCAAAGAGATGGGTAACACAACATGTAAACGGGTAAATACTCTGATAGAACTAAACCACAAACTAGACAAAAGTAGATTCAATTGTGGATAAAAAAAGGTATCAATGGTTGGTGAGGAGGAGGCTCACGTATCTCTGTCGCACCTGGCCATATGTTGCATACAGTAAATGTGAGCAGTATGTTTATGGACGAAGCTGATTCGGCTTCTGATGGTGAGGGAGCATCGAAAGTGGAACAGTTGAATGGCCGTGTGAATTTCTGTTGACCTGCTAGTTTTTCATTTGCTCATCTCAACAATTTTGGTTTAAATATTTGACTGTCTTCAGCTATCCTTGAGTTGAATGCCCCTATGAGTGCCTTTGATGTCCAACTATGAACTCGATTGCCCAGCTTTACAAAGTCTCTTTGGTAATCGTGTAGGAGCTGGTTTGTGTCCTTTGAACTTAAAAAGTTGTTCTACTTTTGCAAACCATTCTGTAGGTTCATCTCCCGAAAAGTTAGGGAACTCCAATTTAGCCACTTACAATGAGAACAATGGCCTTCCTCCATCAGCATCTTCTGAGAATGAACGTCGTTCTTGTTTGTGTTTTTTTTTTGAGAGAGTAGAGCATCGGCAAGCGTTTGGATGGTTTCCTTATTTCTATGAAAGCAAGAGATGGAAAGTTTTGTTCGGTTTCCTCCATCTGGTGAAGCTTTTCTCGGCAACACCCAACTCCATTTTACTGACCTGGTTTTGAATTCTTCCAAGACATGCATCCAACTTTTTCTCGTTATTAGCTGCCATGAATCTTAAGGTCCGATAGTGTCCAAACCAAAGTTTAAGAAGTTACAGAAAATGAAATTCTCTTCCACTGCAGTCATAAACAGACTTAAGAAACAAAAAGGACTTAAGAAGACTCAGCCATTACCCCTATCTAAGGGCTACTAATTCAAATAACTAACGACTACTTGACCAGATGAGGCAAGACCCATTTGACTTGTCCTAATCGAAGACGTTGCTTATCAAACCTTCCCGCCTCATAATGGCTAGAACAGACCAGAAGAAAAGTGGATCTTTGGATTAAAAATGATTTGTTTCAAATCTCATGGTGCTAACATATTTGTTATTGAGTTTTTCATCATTTTCTTTTCTTGTTTGTGCCTTCTTATTTTAGTTTCATAAAAAGATCTTAATGACATTTTTCAGGTGTGATGTGTGTGTTAAGGGACCCCCTGAGAATCAAGATTTGAAGGCTGAAGCTCGAATTCTTATGCAGATCATTGCTGCTCATTACGTGAGCAATATACTATTTGTTTTTAGTTGTGTATCCATGTGCCTTTCTGTCGCATCATTGATAATATCTTATATTCTAAATTGACGTATGGGGCTAGTCTATTTGTTGTGGTTATCATGGTTTACGAATATGGTGATAAGTGAGAAGGTATCATGTAAAAATGTAAAATACAAAAAAGTGAAAAGTTTTTCTGAACTTCTCATTGGAAGTGTCATTTTAGTCCCTTCTTTCCAATATAAAAAACTGAAATGCTTCTATGGATACATCAAAATTGCTATGGTTTTGGTTATGGCATTGCAGAAGTAAATCCAAAATGCCAATGGCCATTGTGTGCTTGTTAAGCCTGTTCCAGCCACTTGCATTTTTAGTTAGTTTTACTAGTCTCCATCTATTTTGTGATAAAATTTCATTGAATTAATTATTATCATGTTCCAGAGATTTTATAGGTTTTATTTTGTGCATATGAGGCTTCAAAATTGTATATCAGGCTATGGTAGAAAAGAAAAACCAAATGCATACACTTCAATTGGAATCATTGCATGTTTATTTTCAGCATCCAAAATTTGGATTTTCATGTAGTAATGCACATGTTAAAATCCAGGAAAAAGGTTGTCAGATGGAGGGATCTTACAATGGTGATAGCTATGACTATAATAGAGGGAAAATATGCTTGGAGAAGCCAGATGTCAAGTTGTTTGTTAGCAGAATTCGGGAACAGGTATTATATTTGGAAACTTGATCTCTTCCGTACGGTATTTGTTTATGTAGAAATTTACGATCAGAGTTTTGACGCTCTCTGATTTGTAATCTTTATTCATGATCTAAAAACAAAGACACAACAACTTTTTAAAGGCACATCCCCAACCACCAATCTTTATTCTAGGAAAAAAGATAAAACTAACCTATCTAACAAAATAGTAATTATCTAATTAAAAAAAAAGAAATAACATAAGGACGCTGGCTGGACGATTTTGAACTTCCCCAGTTTATTTTTACAAGCTGTTTTCATATATCTGAACAACAAGCAGGTGCCAGCTTGTTCATCTCATACTCCAAACCAGTCCATGTTATTGTTGTTAATTCCTCTTCTCTTAAAGGGAAACTTGAATTCCAAAAACAAGGTTTTAATTGAACATCAATCGTTTGTAAGTCATCTTCTTGCTCCTCATCCCCATCTTCATTGTAGTCATTTGTCTGTCTTTGAAGAATTCCCATGTTCCTCTTTTTGTCACCTCGTTAGTCACTTTAGGACAACCTTGTACTTGCCACCGGCCTGTGTGAGTAATAAGAGTATGTTGCTTCAATCTAGCGATCCCTTTTTTTTAGTTGGATATTTCCACCCTCTCCAATTCCATACCATTTCTCCGTTGATGCATTTTGTACGTATCTGATGTAGTAATAGCAGTGGTAGCCTTTGGAGTAGCGTATGCATTTGAAGAATCACCTTCTATGCTTTTTAGTACTGATCATATACTAGGATCAATGGATACTAAAGTTCAAAGTTGAAGTGTGTGAAAATCAGTTTTCAAGTACAAAATAAGAAAGAAAAGCAACATTTTTACCAACAAAAACATATACACACTTTGGGATTTGAAGACACCAAGCCGAACTTCAAGAAATCAAGCTTATTGCAAAAGAACAATTTGAATTAAAACAATCATACTGGGCAGTTTTCGTACCTATATCAGTATGAACTTAAAATTTCCACAAGAACATATAACTAGAACAGCTGAATTATTATAAACCTAACTAGCTTCAGAGTAAGATTCATATGGGGTTCTGCATAGTATGAGTCGCTTGTTGCTTGATTTCCAGCTGAAACCATATAGGTGTTTGCAAACAGTAAGGGCATGTTTGTTAGCAGCTTAATGGGGATCACAGAACTGTTTGGTAGTGGCTTAATGATATAGAAAGTGGTTTGATGAAAAACCATCTATGAAAAACCTTCCCAAACAAAAACCTTCTCGATTTCTACACACAGAATAATGCACTAATGGAAAACCAACCAAACAACCCCTAAGGTCCTGTTTGGTTTGATGAAATGGTTTTAAGGTATTTGGATTTCATGGAAGGATTTGGAATTAGAAGGATGTAGAATCTTTGGTGTGTTTGGTATTTAGGACTTGGAATGGAATTGAATTACCCTCTTTATAAATAGTTTATTAAAAAAACTCCAAATAATTAAGAAAAAATAACTAAATTATATTTTTATTAATTATTTATCACAGAACAAAGGTTTTTACTGTATTCTAAAACATTACTACATACAAATCCTACAAAATCCTATGAAAACCACCTCCATGGGATTGCAAAATCCAATGTTTGTGGGATTTCAGGAAATCCTTCAAACCAGACATGGGATTGGAATGGTATTCAGATCCAAGTTTCTGCAAATCCAATCCAATCCTACAAATCTAACGGGAACTATAAGAGTCATATGGGGTCCTGCACAGTTAACACCTAATATTAACACTAAATGGAAGCACAGAGATGAGAGTACGGATGTACAGAGCATTAACAAAAAAGAAACTATAAGTCTATAACCGATAAGCCTCTGCGGTTTCTGTACTGGTTGACGAATGAGGAGGATGGTGCAGTGTAGAGGGCTGAAGAATGATCAATTATGGAAGCTCTACTAATTTAATTGGCCACCAATCTAAACCACAAAGGCCGAGATAATCTAGACTAATATCACCAAAAAGGCCAAACAGCAACTGTGGATTTCACACCACAATTTGACATGCGGAAAGTGTTGGAATCAAGCAGCTATTAGTGGTACCAGAGAAATCGCAACCTATAAGGTTGATGAGTAATTGCCACTGCTACAAGTCTATAACACCACTATGGTCACTGTGCAGGGGCTAGGCATGTCACATTTCATAGGTTATATTGACAACAAAATTTCACTGCAGTTTAACAATTAAGAGGAAAATACTATCTTTACTTAAATTATCTAGGACCATGGTAACAATTATGTTTTGACATCAATTCATGTTTACTATACAGAATCAACAACTTGCTACCACTGATCTCTTATGGTGGCGAGGTCTCGTTCGTATACTCGAAGACAAAGGGTTCCTTACAGAGGGAGATGAGAGGGTAATATTTCACACTATCTGGTATTTTATTCTTGCTGCTAATGATTTATGGTAAAAAAATAAATTTGTTTCTTACATGGGAGGGAATAATACCATAGTCTAATTTTACTTAAGGTTTTGGGAGAGTTGTTAATTTGGAATTGTTAAATCTTGTTAATAAATTGACCTTGTTAATTTTCCTGTATCAATCAAACTGTATATGAATCATGAGGAGGTAAATATAAAATTGTTGGTGATTGATTTTTGGGATTTTGTTTTGACAGATTCATGTTCAGATAAAATATCCTGTACCAACCAAACTTGGGTTTGAATTTTTGAGGACCAAATCAGAGGAGGAAGCATTTTATGTTTGCCCGGAAGCTGATATGTTGCTCTCCGAAACAAGGCCCAAATCTTATTCATCTTTTGCGGAATGGGGAAAAGGCTGGGCGGATCCCGAGATTCGTAAGCAGCGCTTAGCAAGAAATCGACCATGGAAACCGCCACGCCAAAGAAACAAACGGAATCGTCACCGGGATATTACAACAGTTCGAGGCAGATTAGCTGCAAAGCTTTCAAAATAAAACAGATATTACTTCGTTTGCTATTATTATTATATTTAGTTACTAATGTCATACAAGTATGTCGATTAATTCATACGGCCTTGGGTTTGTTTCCAGATATCACCGGTTCAGTTGCCCTCATGGCTGTTGTCCCACAACATCTAAAACAATCTTTCTGTAAATTTTCAGATGGAAAGGCTACATGTAAAAAAATATGTATATATATAGGGTTAGATTCAAATGTGAACTCATCTTTCATTGTGAACGTGAGGACCACTAGTATCGTGTCACGTGACAATATTCAGTTTGAATATTCATGCTTTATTCAGACTGATGCATGATGTTTATATTGAATAAAGCTAAGGTACTGATACAGATTGTCACGTGGCATGATTTTGTTGGTCTTTACGTTCACAATGAGAGTTAACATTTGAATTTTTCCTCTCTCTCTCTCTCTCTATATATATATATATATATAAATATATATAGGGGTGGGTCCAATGTGAACCACTTTTTGGTTGTGAACGTGAGGACAACCGAGAGCGCGACACGTGGCGGATGACTAGGCGCCACATTAGATCCACGGCGGATGACTAGGCGCGATTCATGGGAGGGCATTGATTTAAAAGTGGGGACCACACTCAAAGCCGCCACGTGTCGCGCTCTCGGTTGTCCTCACGTTCACAACCAAAAGGTGGTTCACATTTGAACTTTCCTCTCTCTCTCTCTCTCTCTCTCTCTCTCTCTCTTATATATATATATATATATATATATATATATAGGGGTGGGTTCAAATGTAAACCACTTTTTGGTTTTGGCGGATGACTAGGCGCCACGTCAAGTCCACGGCGGATGACTAGGCGCGATTCATGGGAGGGCATTGAATTAAAGAGGGGGACCACACTCAAAGTCGCTACGTGTCGCGCTCTCGGTTGTCCTCACGTTCACAACCAAAAAGTGGTTCACATTTGAACTTTCCTCTGTATATATATATATATATATATATATATTTATATATATATATATATATTTATATATATGAGGGAGGTTCATACAAGAACAACTCAATATGTAGGAACAAAGGAACCAATTTCTAGCCACATGTTTGATAAAAAAGAATTATATTATATTGGATGGCATAATAGTAATTAATAAATGTTGATATGTACTTTCCACCAAGGGTAAATACTTTTAGGGGTAAAATTGGAATAGGTCAATAGTAATAATCTACTATTATAATATATTATTACTTTATAATATATTATTAATATATAAACTTTGTAAAATCAATTAATAATATATTATAATGTTATATTATGTTATAATTATATCATATATGATTATACATTTATCTTTATATAAAATCACATATGATTTACATTAACATTTAAATAAAACACTGAAATCATATGTGATTTTGTTTACATATTTAACATCTTAATCATGTATGATTATCATCTATATAAAATCATACATGATTTTACGTTTACATTTGTACAAAATCACATATGATTTTACATTAACATTTGTACAATATCATATATGATACTGAAATCATATGTGATTTTGTTGACATACATTGTAATTTATATTGATCTTATATTTATTTAAATAGTTTAAACAATTGAACTTTATTTATTGGAAGTTTGAATTTTGTAAATATATTTGTAAGATCTTAATCTTATATTTATTAAATATTTTTAATATTTGAAATGTGTGAATATCCATTGTATAAAGTTATATATGATTTTACAATTACATTTTACAAAATCACATATGATTTTACATAATATGAATTAGGTGAAATGATGTAGTTTTATATAAATGTTTGAAAAAAAAGAGAGGGAAAATCAAATTTGATAGGATATATAATCATTCCATGAATAGTGTATGAATAGTGTATTGTCAAAACTGATACTTTACTAAAATACCCTTCAAGTAATTAAATTAATATTGATTTACTTTTGGGTTTACTAATTAAAGATATGTGGCTAGTATTTGTTCCTTTATTCCTACAAATTGAATTGGTTCTTGTTTGAACCTACTTCTTATATATATATATATATATATATTTATATATATATATATATAAAGAGGTTCAAACGAGAATGACATCTTTTTAAGAGAATACGAGAAGCAATCTCAGCCGTTCAATTCTACTTTTGATGAAAAAAATGACACGCGCGACCTCTGGTCGCGGGGCAAGTCGCTCAAGTCGCGCACGTTGTTAATCACATGCGATTTTCTATATGAATCATATATGATTTTGTACCTGAACTTTTCCTTTGTTAATCATATATGATTTTGTACACACAAAAAAGGAAACGCGCGACCTCTGGTCGCAGGGCAAGTCGCGCACGTTGTTAATCACATGTGATTTTCTATATGATTTACAATATGAATCATATATGATTTTGTACATGTTTTTTGTACCTGACTTTTTCTTTGTTAATCATATATGATTTTGTACACAAAAGTCATTCTCATATATGATTGGCCTGAGATGATTGACTGAGATTCATTCTCGTATTCTTTTAAAATGATCTCATTCTCGTTTGAACCTTCCTATATATATATATATATATATATTGTGGGTTCAAATACAAACCACTTTTTGGTTGTGAACGTGAGAACAACCGAGAGCGCGCTACGTGTCACTCTGAATTTTTGCGACTTAGTGTTATTCATACTGAATAACGCTTTATTCAGACTGAATAAAGCGTTATTCAGTATGAATAACACTAAGTCACCGAAAATTCAGTGACACGCGCGACTTGTAACAAAAAAGCCCGCGACTTAGTGTTATTTAGTCTGAATAACACTATTATTCAGAATGAATAACACTAAGTCGTGCGTGTCAAAAATTTTGTCGTCACGTGTCGCGCTCTGGGTTGTGCGCATGTTCACAATCAAAAAGTGGTTTGTATTTGAACTTTCACCTCTATATATATATATATAGGGGTGAGTTCAAATGTGAACCACTTTTTGGTTGTGAACGTGAGGACAGCCGAGAGCGCGACATGTGGCGGATGACTAGGCGCCACGTCAGATCCACGGCGGGTGACTAGGCGCGATTCATGGGAGGGCATTGAATTAAAGAGGGGGACCACACTCAAAGTCGCCACGTGTCGCGCTCTCAGTTGTCCTCACGTTCACAACCAAAAAGTGGTTTGTATTTGAACCCACCTCTCTCTCTCTCTCTCTCTCTATATATATATATATAGGGGTGGGTTCAAATGTGAACCACTTTTTGGTTGTGAACGTGAGGACAACCGAGAGTGCGACACGTGGCGGATGACTAGGCGCCACGTCAAGTCTACGGCGGATGACTAGGCGCGATTCATGGGAGGGCATTGAATTAAAGAGGGGGACCACACTCAAAGCCGCCACGTGTCACGCACTCGGTTGTCCTCACGTTCACAACCAAAAAGTGGTTCACATTTGAACTTTCCTCTCTCTCTCTCTCTCTCTATATATATATATATATATATAGGGAGTTTCAATTGCAAACCACAAAAAACGTGCAAACCGTGCAAACTCATGGTTACACACATAAAATCGGTGAAATTGATTCATGGAGTTGTTTAATATGATGAAAATGTTTCATAAACATCAAATTTTGATGAAATTGTTTCATATTTTGGTGTTTTTTATTCGTATGAACGTGTCGCGCTCTTGGCTGTCCTCACGTTCACAACCAAAAAATGGTTCACATTTGAACCCACCCCTATATATATATATATAAACATATAGGGGTGGGTTCAAATGCAAACCACTTTTTGGTTGTGAACGTGAGGACAACCCAGAGCGCGCCACGTGTCAATCCGAATTTTCTGCGACTAAGCTTTATTCATAATGAATACACTATTATTCAGACTAAATAAGCGCTATTCAGTATAAATAAAACTTAGTCGCGGAAAATTCAGACTGACACGCGCGACTTGTTTGCATAAAGCCTGCGACTTAGCCTTATTCAGTATGAATATAACGTTATTCAGTATGAATAACACTAAGTCACGGGCTTTATGCAGACTGAATAACACTAAGTCGCGTAAGTCAAATTGCCACGTGTCGCGCTCTGGGTTGTCCTCACGTTCACAACCAAAAAGTGGTTTGTATTTGAACTTTTCTCTATACATGGGTAGGTTCAAATGTGAACCAAAATTTAGTTGTGAACATGAGGACAAATATTGGCCCTTGGATCAATTTTCACTCATTAAATCAAAGGCATCTGGACGCAATGACATTTTTGCAATTAAGTTGAAAACTCGGTCTATGGCTCAAAGGAAAATAAAGCATCTAGGGGTAAAAATAGAAAACAAAATAGGTCAAATCATCAGACATAAACGTCATCATCATCACATGGAAAACTCCTTTCTTTCTCTAAAATCCATCCGGTAAAAAAACCTTCTCTCTAAAACCTCCATTAACAATCTTTCGAAGAAATCAAAAGGGAGAAATATGTCTGAATCACCGCTATCTGCCTTTATCGCCACCACCACCACCATCGTCGTCGTTCATCCTTATAAATCTTGCCATCATCGGTATCCTCCACAACACCGTGAGATCTCAGCCTCTTGCACCACCTTGTGGCTCCACCACCGTCCAATCACCATCGTGGCTCCACCATCGATCGTTCATCACCGCTAGATGTGATAATTTTTTATTTCTAACTAAAACCCCATTTTCTAGGGTTCTTAAGATTTTTCCCAAATTTAGGGGTTTCCAGATCTGATAAAAATGTTGATTGAAATTATTTGTTATTCATATTAAGTTTTAATAAAACTTTTTATTCAGACTAAATAGCAAGTAGATTTGTTGTTTTGAGTATACTTGTTATTCATAAAGAAGAAGATTACTCAGATTTGTTGTTCTGAGTAACCTTGTTACTCAAATTGAATAGCAACAAGATTATTCTTTAATAAGTTTGTTATTCAGACAGAATAGAAAGTAGATTTGATGTCGTGAGTATGCTTGTTATTTAGAGTGAATAACGAAAAAGATTATTCAGATTTGTTGTTATGAATATCCTTGTTATTCAAACTGAATAATAAGAAATGCGATTTTTATTCAGACCAAATAGCAATTAGATTTGTTGTTCTGAGTAAACTTGTTATTCATACAGAAGAAAATTACTTAGCTTTGTTGTTTTGAGTATCCTTGTTACTCAGACTGAATAACAACAAGATTATTCTTTAATATGTTTGTTATTCAGACTAAACAGCACGTAGATTTGTTGTTCTGAGTATGCTTGTTATTGAGAGTGAATAACGAAGAAGATTATTGAGATTTGTTGTTCTGAGTATCCTTGTTATTTAGACCGAATAGTAAGTACATTTGTTGTTCTAAGTATCCTTGTTATTCACTCTGAATAACAAGAACAAGAAGATTATTCCTTAATAATCTTGTTATTTAGATTGAATAACAATGAATAACAAGAACAAGAAGATCATATCTTAATAGTTTTGTTATTTACACTGAATAACAAGTATATTTGTTGTTCTGAGTACTGTTATTCAGACCGAATGACAAGAAGATATATAATTTACTTGTTATACTAACTAAACTAAACTTCATATTCAAACTGAATAACAAAATAGATTTACTTGTTAATCTAACTATGTTTGTTATTGTCTTCTAGTGCCATGGCGGATTGATTATCGCTCGGGGGGGGGGGGGGGGGGTTCATAGCACCCTAACTGAGTTGAACCTTCCCGTATGCATGTCTGGAGACATTTAAGTGGGGCCATGTTTAGCCTCCAAAATTGCTGGGGATTAGTCGAGCTTTGGCCCGGACACCCTTCCAAAAAACACTATGTTTGTTATTTAAACTGAATAACAATTATACTTGATATTCATTAGGTTAACAAATACACTTGAAATTCAGTGTGAAATAACAAGTAGATTTGTTGTTCTAAGTATCCTTGATATTCAGACTAAATAACTTTAAAAATAGATTTGTTGTTCTGAGTATGTTTGTTATTCAGACTAAATAACAAGTAATGTTAAAAATCTACTTTGAATAACAAAAACCCTTTTTACTTACATGACACAAAATGCAGGTTTTATATATCGACTCAACAACGTGCAATGAGGTTACACAAAAGAGGAAGATTGGTTGGAGAAAAAAAAGAACTACAAAGATCATGGCATAGTCGTTATGAGGCATATGGAAACTTTATTAGGAGTTCGTGGAAGGAATTGAGAATGTGGACTACAAGATGACAACGAACAACAAAACTAGAAGCTAAAGATGTTAAGGTTTAAATGTCACAAAAATACTTTTGTCAGACATGAATGAAAAGAGAGAATGCGTTTTAAAGGAAGCAAGTGATTTTGCAAAGTTACAGCACAGGATATGATTGAAATAGATAAAAATGCAAAAAAAAAATCAAGAAAAAACGTTTAAAAAGCATTGTTTAGGAGAAAAAAGATAGAGAAAGTGGATAATGAACATTTGGTTTTGTTTGATTTGAAACAATTGTCATGGTTTAAATTCGGGTTATTGTGGTGCTATAATTGGTTTGGTTGTGTAGTTGATGTGCTCTTGTTGAAATGCAATTGAACAATTAATTTATGATTTGTAAATGGTTTGTATTAAATGGTTTTAGGTTTATGTAAGTTTATTACATTATACAACCATTGGAAAACATTAAACATGTCATTCCAATGGCATTAATCACAAACAACAAGTCTACTTTTTATCCGGTCTAAATAACAAACTTATTAAGGAATAATCTTCTTGTTATTCAGTCTAAATAACAAGCATACTCAGAACAACAAATATACTTTTGACATGTTTATTTGTTATTCAGTTTGAATAAGAAAGCATAATTAAAATAACATGTATACTTACTACTTATTCAAACTGAATAACAAACATACTCAAATTAACAAATCCATATGTTATTCAGTCTGAATAACGAAGAAGATTACTAAGATTTATTGTTATGAGTATCCTTGTTATTCAAACTGAACAACAAGTATTTGTTGTTCTGAGAATGCTTGTTTTCAAACCGAATAACAAAAAGATTATTCCTTAATAAGCTTCTTATTTAAACTAAATAGCAAAGTATATTTGTTGTTCTGAGTATGTTTGTTATTCATACTAAATAACAAAGAAGATTACTGAGATTTGTTGTCTTGAGTATCCTTGGTATTAAGGTTGAATAACAAGAACATTATGACTTAATAAGCTTCTTATTCAGACTAAATAACAAGTAGATTTATTGTTTTGAGAAAGCTTGTTATTCAAACTGAATAAGAGGAAGATTATTCCTTAATAAGCTTTTTATTGAGACAAAATAACAAGTAGACTTGTTGTTCTGAGTAACAAATCCATTTGTTATTCAGTCTGAACAACAATATATATATAATACTTCCAGAATATATAAGTTTTATTCGGATTGAATATAATTGTGTATAATATACTTGTAGTAATGGGACTTGACTATTTAATCTGAATAATACTGAATATAGGTTCTATTAAGCACAACATTGAGAGTGATCTGAATTCAATATAGCGAATCTTTTATTCACTCTACATAATATACAATATTCAGAGTGAATATAACATTTATTCATTGTGAATAACACTACTTCTTTCAAGGTGAATGAACTCAGAATATCAAACTAAATTGAAAAATTCAATGAAACTTTTTTATTCAATATAAAGGATGAATACAAAAATGAATTATCACTACCACTATGTCCAACTAAAAAAAATCTATCTAATATAATCATCTTTTTATGGGCAATTTCTTGAGTCATGCTTACATATTTCTTTATACACAATCTTGGCGCATTTTGACTCTTTTCGTTTGCAATTTCCTTACTGCTCTTCAGCCTCTAAACTACTCCATCAGTTATTCTGATTGCTCTCGGATTACGGACATCAACATTATCAAATTTTGACACAACAATGACTCCATTACCTATTCTGTATTCCGACGAGGAACACTACATCCATTTGCCTCCAAATTACTCTTCAAATCTTCCATTTTCGAAATAGAATCTTCATGTTTCTCCATATCATTCACAACTAGACCAAGACAATGATTAAAAGCAGCTTGGGCATCAAGTTTGTCACAACACTCATTTCCTTTTCCATTCCAATGATGCTTCTTCAAAATTTCGGAAAAAATAAGGTCTTTTTGCCAACGCTTCAATATGTATTGAAATGGTATCTCTTTGAGAGAATGATTGTGTCGACATACCAACCCATAATGATGATAGAACAAACAACTGCAATTAAAAGAAACATTGTCTTTATTATGCACAACATGTATAATATAGTTAAAACAACATTATGATCCACTCTGAATACTATAATTTTGTTTTTAATCATGTATTATTTAGTGTGAACATTACATAATTGAGGATAATTTAGTTACAATAAATGAACCTGAATATTGAGTCTGAATAATCATGTATTATTCAATATGCTTGTTATTCAGTCTAAAAAACATACATAGTGAGTTAAAAATTAAATCTACTTTGATATTCAGTGTGAATATGGAGTTTATTTAGCATAACAATTAAATGTACTTATTAGTCTGACTGAATAAGAAAATAAGAAGTTGAATAACAAACATATTCAAAACAACCTTGTTATTCAGACTGAATAACAAGCTTTTTTTTTTTTTTTTTTTTTTTTGAAGAAAATCGGCAATTGATTAAAGAAAAAGAAAGGTTACAAACAAAGGCAGGCTAAAGCCCCCTAAAGAAACACCAAAAAAAGGAAACCAGACCAAACCAGGCCACAAGGAGCCAGAACAAACAAACAGAGATTATCCAAAACCTAGGATACACCGAAACAAAAAACCTAGGACACCAAAGACAAAGCCAAGAAAAACAAACAGCACTCCAACTACTCTTCATTCCGCACATTACGAGATCTTCTATTCTTCCAAGCCATTCTGAATAACAAGCTTATTGGGAATAATCTTCTTGTTATTCGATCTGAATAACAAACATATGGAGAAAAATCAATACGAATAATGCTTTAATTAGGATTAAATAATGTTATTTCTTAATCAAAGTACTATTGGACCTAAATACTAAAACTTAATATTACAAAACATATGATCAGAACACAAAATCTACAAAAAGCTCAACCAAAGTATAATACAAAATTAGTTAATTCAGAAGAATAGAAGGAAATAACAGGAATATTAAAAAAAACTTACAGCTTGATGAATCTTTCATCATTGGATGAACTGGATGAACATTCCTCAATTTCAAAGAACGATTTTCTAAAATCATTACGGAAATTGTTAAAATTCGGATATGTTGTTCTGGTTATGATAACAAACAACTTTTGTAAAGCAACAATCACAATAAACGAATTAAACTAACCTAATTTGATGAAAAATCTTATGAACATAAACCATAAAATTTCATTTTTCAAATAACGATTTTCAAAAATCATCACAAAAATTGTTAAAATCCGAATATGTTGCTCTAATTATGATTACAAAAAATCATAAGAACACAAAACCAAATCAAACTAACCTAGTATGATGAAAATCTCATGAACACAAAATCGAATCAAACTAAGGCTCAAATTTTTGATGGAATTCGATGTAGATGAAAGAAATTGAATAGAGAGAGGTGAAGAAATCCACCAGATCTAGAGAGAGGACCTGATGTTGGGGGTGGTGTGGTTCTCTGTTGCATTCGAAGACAAAGGAGTAAGGGACTCCCTTAAAGCCAATTAAGAATCTGACAAAAATACCCCTAAGCTGCTTTTTTTAATCAGCTTAAATTTGGCTAAAATCTAAGGCTGAGATTTGTCCTCACGTTCACAATCAAAATTGAGTTCACATTTGAACTTTCCTATATGTATAGAGAGAGAAGAGAGAGAGAGAGAGAGAGAGAGAGAGAGAGAAAGAAAAGTTCAAATACAAACCACTTTTTGGTTGTGAACGTGAGGACAACCCAGAGCGCGACACGTGGCAATTTGACTTACGCGACTTAGTGTTATTCAATCTGCATAAAGCCCGCGACTTAGTGTTATTCATACTGAATAACGCTATATTCATACTAAATAAGGCTAAATCACGGGCTTTATGCAGACAAGTCGCGCGTGTGAGTCTGAATTTTCTGCGACTAAGCTTTATTCATACTGAATAACGTTTATTCAGTCTGAATAATAGTGTTATTCAGTATGAATATAGCTTAGTCGCAGAAAATTCGGATTGACACGTGGCACGCTCTGGGCTGTCCTCACGTTCACAACCAAAAAGTGGTTTGTATTTGAACCCACCCCTATATATATATAGGGAAGTTCAAATGTGAACCACTTTTTGGTTGTGAACGTGATGACAGCCCAGAGCGCGACACGTGGCGAAGACTAGTCAATAAAGGTGGCTTTAAGTGTGGTACCCCCTTTTAATTCAATGTCCTCCCATGAATCGCGCCTAGTCATCCGCTGTGGACCTGACGTGGCGCCTAGTCATCTGCCACATGTCGCGCTCTCGACTGTCCTTACGTTCACAACCAAAAAGTGGATCACATTTGAACCCACCCCTATATATATATATATATATAGGGTTAATCAAATAAAAACCATTTTTTTTTGTAAAAACTTGAGGAATAATCTTAATCATCAATTAATTTAGATCAATGGTAGAATCTCTTCATTTCAAGCTTGGCGTGCAAAATGAAGAGCTATATTTCTCAATACTTTTATAATGTGGATTTCCGAAATCCCGGTACGGTGACTAATATTACGACATACGTCATTGGACGGTTTGCGACTCGTTTCTTTGCCCTTGGATATGCGGTATGTATAATATTGTGTATTTATATTGTTTCTGCAACTATATACCATAAACCCCTTATATTTTGTTGTAACCCACCTAATTTTGTAGATTCAAACGTTTACATCGGGTTAGCTGGATAAGGTGCTTATAATCGACAGTACTCATTTGAAGGGGGATTACTTGGGCACAATGTTCCTAGCTGTTGCTATGGACGCAAATAACCCAAGTTGTCCCCATCGCTATTTGAGTGGCAAAGTCTGAAAGCAGAGAGTCGTGTACTTACTTTTCCATATGCTGAGAAGGTGTATCGGGGAAATGGAAGGTTTGCTTTTCATGATCGACAAAGCTAGACCACCACGCTAGGCAATTAACGCCATGTACTCGATGTCGCATCATGCGTATTGCTGTCGGCACCTGTATTTGAATATAAAGGCCAAGGACGCTAGTGTCGAATACAATAAGAAAATCTTTTAGCAGACCTGCAAAGCTTATATGACATACGAGTTTGAGCTTAATATCTCTGCATTACAAGCTGCAGTACCTGATGCTGCATTGCTAGACAGGGTCGAACCCAAATAGGTGGTTAAGAGCGCACTTTCCAGGAGTATGCTACAACATTTTGATCTCGAACAGTGTAGAGTACATGAATGCACATTCACGCTTTGCTCGGAAAGACACAATTGTGGGGCTTATGGAATACTTTTGTGCTTATCAACAAGAATGGTATTCCAAACGTCGTGATTTAGCATGTTATTATAGTGACACCTCTTTAATTAAAGTGTTGAAATTTTTTGTTATACTAACAAAATAATTACGTTATTATGTAGCACTTGTGACCAGTACCCTCACCCCTTGGGCGAAAGTGAGGGTTCAAAGGAGAGTCGTTAAGTCCACATCATGGACTGCACGTGATATTGGCTATGGTAAGTATGAAGTGCAAGACGGGTATAGAGATGCCATAGTCCATTACTTCAATAAAACTTGCATGTACAAGAAATGACAACTTTTTGGGTTACCCTGTGGCCGTGCCATTGCTGTTGCAGCCATGCATAATTTGACCGACTGTAGTCAATTGATGTTTCCTTATTTATGTTGGGAATTTATGGGTATAAAACACAATGCACAGTGGAAACAAAACACAAATTCCGAAACCAATAGATCCAACCGAATACATACAAATACAAACAAGAGGGTTTATCAGATATATCTTTAGGCTTCTTTCTGGATTGCTAACAGGAATACACCACTACTGCACCACCGCTGAGAATAGTTGCTAGACCGCCTGAGGTTTTACCCGGATACACAAATCTATCTAATTTGTGTACGTGTTGTGTGTGTGTGTCGATTTTAGGGAGAGAGATCGAGAAAGAGGGTTAAGGGTTTTTGTCTGGGTTTCTTTCTGATGAGAAAACTAATGAATTGGAATTCTTATGAAACCCCATTAGGTTTACCATATTTATTAACATAAATATGGCATTACCCAATAAAGAAAGCCCGTTTAATTTGTAAGGCCCGTATGTTAGGAATTATGTGCAGAGTTGACAAACCAAGTGATTATACAATCCAATGTTACAAGACACTTGAGGGTCACACCTGTGAGAACCTATAAGTCGAACAAGTTAGATGAAATCCCGAAATGGAGAGTTAGGATTTATAATAGTGTATTATAAATCTATTGGGTAATTTCAGTCAGAATTACCAAAGTTGGAGGGTTATTAATTAATTAGGATATTATATATTTATTAGGATATTATATATTTATTAAGATAAATAAATATATAATAGTTAATTAATAAAGTTTTTATATATTAGATAAATATATAAATCGTAATTATCGTATGCAAATTCTTTTCCAGCTAATTAAATAAGGAAAGGATTTGAGATAATTATTATAAGGAAACTGGATTCCTTACAAACTGTATTTTTCCCATATAAATAAGGTCTATGGGTTAAAAAAAAATTAAGCTTTTTTCAGTTAAAAAATCAGTTTTCTGTACCCTCCTCCTCTCTCCCAAAAACCGGCGCACACACACCCCCTTTTCGGGTCGTTTTTGTTGTTCGGGTTTCACGGTTCTGCTAGAGGAACGTTCGTTGGTTGATTACAGGTGGACTATCATCAAGCAATCCAGGTAAATTAATCTAACCTAATCCTTTAGGTTTAGAGCTACAAACGATTAAGATCATTAGGCTTTAATGGGTTTTTAGCTTTTATCGCTTCCGCATGTTTTGATCGAAACAGCGAGTTTCTGATCACGTGGGTTTTAACAGTTTGTTTAAACCTATGAGATATATCGAACCAGCGAGGTTTTGATAGATCTGAGTTAATCCTCGGATCAGTTTGATCCGAGGATACCCTCAAAAACCTAACAGTGGTATCAGAGCCATTGTTAATAGTCGTTTTAGTTTATCAGTTTATCTGTATATGCGTGATCCGTTAAAATTAAATTGTTTCTTGTAAAAATCTGATTTTTATTGAATTATTTACATAAAATTTTAGATTTTGTGTTAAATTGTTATTCGTACGAAAACCCGGAAAAACCATCACCAGATTGGTGATGGCTGCGATTAAAACACAACCACCGCACCACCAGCGTGGTGGTTGCGGATGGTTGCCGTGATCAATCACCAAACCGCACCACAACCTAGTGGTGGCGTCACCGGCGGATGCTGTTAGACCACCAGGCCACGCCACCAGTTGGGTGGCGGTGGCCGAAACCTTCTCCGATAAACACAGCCGCACCACCAGCACCGGTGGTGACGGCGTCTAAGTATTCGCAATCGCCACGGCCAAAACCACCAGGCACGATCGCCGGCCAAACCGCAGCGAGCGGTGGCGGCGGACGCCCAGCCAAACCACCAGAGAGGTGGTGGCGGCAATCTCGTGACTACCGAGCCAAACCACCAGTGGGTGGTGGCAGGCGGTAGACGATGGTGGCAGGCGGCGTCGGCCACACCACCCGCTTGGTGGTTGTGGCGTCGGCCGTCGTCGATCGCATAAGAAAACCACCATCGCACCACCAATTGTGGTGGCGGTGGTGTCGGTTGCCAAAACAGCCGCTGAACGGCGTCTCCGGGCCAATCGAGGGACGACCACCACACCACCGATTGTGGTGGTGGTGAAGTCGACGGTTTTTCTAATCAGGATCGCGGCGGCGGTGGTAGCCCGGAGCTACTACCGTTACCGATCGACAGAGGGTGGCGATGGTATTGATTGCGGCAGCGGTGGTGATAGTTTTCGACCAAAATTCGTAGGTAAACGAGATCGCCGGGCCGCACCGCGCATAGCGGTGGCGGCGTTTAGCTGCTGTGATTATCAGACCACCAAACCTCACCGGGATGGTGGTCGGACGATAAAACCACCGTGGATGCACCACCAGTGGGTGGTGGCGGCGTTTTGCGATAAACCGCGGCGGCGGTGGGGAGGCGATTCTCCCTGCTGCCATTAAAAGTCGTGGCCAAAACCACCGTGATGGTGGTGGCGGCATTAATTGTTTCCGATCGCCGCTAGTATAGTGATGATCAAAAACGATGGTAGCAATGGTGGTGACATTGATCGGTTATTCTCGTCGATACCCGATGATCGGTGAATTTTTTTCCCACATTACAAGCAAAGCGATGGTCACCTGTTTTTCCTGTCTAGGGTTTTGTGTTTGTCTGGGCCTAGTTTGTTCATCAGGCCTAAGGCCCAGTTCTTTGGACCAAGTTTTGGCCCAAAAGAACTTGTTTTTGTTTTAAAGACTTTTATCCGAAATTTTATCAGTTAGACTAAATTATCCAGTTCATTAAACAGTTTTATAAAATTAAGTTTTTTTTTATTTATTTTACTGTTTCAACTCAAAAAAATTGGATTAATAAAACCCGTTTGATATAATTTTCGGGTAAAAGGATTGTTTTTAGATAAAATGGTTTTATTTTTGAAAAGTAGGATTTATTGTTTAATAAACCTCAGTTTTAAAAACCATTTTTCAGTCTAAAGTTTTTGGGTTCATAAAACAGTTTGTTTTTCGAATCAGTTATAAAACCAAGTTTTACGATAATTGAGACAAGATAATTTTAACGGATCCAGGTTTATTTTTCTCGTAATTATATTGCTTTTGTTGCGTATATACACATAATTGCGTGATTGCTTGAGAACTATATATGAATTTCAGTTTGATTTTACATATATATATACGTTATAGTATTTGCCAACTTAGACCCTTGACATATTCATGGGGAGGCCTGCGTGCCGTTTACAACCCCTTATGTAATAATGACCCTAGGATAGATTTTTCTTTTGGGATGACAAGGCCAGTGGGAGCTATTCTTCATCTTACCGGAATACTAACAAGCATGACGAAGCCAGTGGGAGCTACGCGAAGTTTTGAAGTTGTAGAAAAACTAGGTCATTATTGGTCCCTAGGAACAAAATTGGCAAATCCTATAATTATCTGTTTTACAATTGCGTAGTTGTTATAATTATCTGTGTGCATGATTAACTACGTAGTAGATACTAATAACTGTTAGTTTATTAGATATGTTTTAAAAGGAATTTTTTAAAACAAGAAGAAAATAGGTTTTATTAACTTTTCAAACGAAAACCTTTAAAGTGAAGCACTTTAATAAAACCTAGTGTATTGTTATAAAAGAGCAAACTTGACAGAACAGTTAGCTTTTGTCAAGACAGAAAAGGTTATTGAAACAGGTAGTTTCAATCAACCAGTACACTTTAAATCAGTTGATTTCAATTAGCCGATATTTTAAACAGTTGGTTTAAAATAACATGAATATTTAAAACAGTTAGTTTAGAATATTAATTGCTCTTTATAACAACGTATAGATGATTGTTTAAGTTGGCAAAAACAGTTAGTTTTAATCAACTGGGTATGCTATTAAAACAGTTAGTTTTAATTAGCAAGTAATTTTTAAGAACAGTTAGTTTTAAAATTTACATATATGTTTAAAACAGTTCGTTTAAAACATAAGTAGCCTTTATAAACAATCAGTTTTTCAAAAGCCTGGAAATAAAAGTTTTTTTTTCAAAACCCCGAAAATCATAGATCAGTAGTGCAACCCATCTAGGGGCACCTTCGGCGTAAAGTACATAGGCGTTGTAAGTGATCACACATTCAACATCTGTGTTCAAACTGAAGCTGAAGGGGTTACATAACTCTGCGAATTATCTCCGGGTGGTACCGGCCAGAGTATAGTAATCAGGTCCCCAAAATGGTGAGATCTGTTTTGGTTCTATAATGTTCACCGGGTGGTACCGGGCCAAAAAGCACTAAGAGGGACTAAAACATGCACAGGTAGTTGCCATGGTCCCGAAAAGATCTAGGAGTCATGTCAGTTAGATATGATTGGTAAAAGTCCTTACCTACCGAAATAAATACGGGTCTGGTGGAGCAAGAACATTACGCACATCAGGACGTATGAAATAAGGATCCTAGTCCAATAAATTGATCATTTAAGGGTTTATTGATATTTTATTGGAAATTAGTCTATTTACAGTTGCTAAGACCAAAAATTTTATTTTGTGTAGATGGCAAGCACTGTTACCAGCACTAACAATCTTTCCCTCCGCTCTATCCTAGAAAAGGATAAGTTGACCGGCTCTAACTTTCTTGACTGGGAGCGCAATCTGATGATTGTGCTCAGACATGAAAGAAAGTGGTATGTGCTTGAAGAGCCACTTGGGGAGGCACCTCCGGCAAACGCTCCGGCCGCTGCCAGAAATGCCCACAAGAAGCACTCGGATGATCTCCTTGATGTCGCCTGTCTGATGTTAGCAACAATGAGCCCAGATCTGCAAGCAGGGCTCATAAATACAAATGCTTATGACATGATCCGCCAGCTGAGGGACATGTTTCAGACTCAGGCTCGTACAGAACGCTACGATGCCACCAAAGCATTCAATGAGTGCAAGATGGTAAGAGGGACATCAGTAAGTGACCATGTCATGAAAATGAAACGGCACTTAGATCATCTGGAGAGGCTTGGTCATCCTGTTCCGTTGCAGCTAGCAACTGACACCATACTCAATTCACTGTCAGAAGACTACAGGCCCTTCGTAGTCAATTACAATATGAATAACATGGAGAAAACTATAGCAGAGTTGCACTCCATGCTAAAGACAGCTGAACTGAATATGGGGAACAAGAACAAGACTAAAGATGTCTTGATGGTAAAAGACGGAGGGGTTAAAAAGAAGAATGGGCAAGCTAGCACCAGTAAAGGAAAAGGACCAGTCCAGGCCATCCAGAGTGCACCCAAGAAAGGCAAGGGCAAGGGCAAGGGCAAGAAGGTTAAGCCAAACAAAGCTAGGACCGAGAATTGCTGCTTTATATGCAATGAGATCGGTCATTGGAGGCAAAACTGCCCTAAGCGTCATGAAGCAGGTATGTAAACCTCAGAAAATTTATGATTGCTTTGATTTGACACTTCTTACTTGTTAGCTTACAAGTATACTGATACCTAGAGCAAATGATTATTGCAGGAAATCAGAAATGAAGTGAAGTGCCCAGGAGTTGCCGAGGATCAAAGCACGAGATAATTTAAGTCAAGACATTTTTGAATTTATAGTTTTAAAACAGTTATTTTGGGGGTTTATGTTTTAAACAATGTTTGGATAATTATATTTTATAATTCGATGGTTTTATTTTTTCAAAAATTATTGTCTTGACAAATATCTGATTGTGCTTAGTGTTTGTATGATCCTAGTTGTTGATGCCTGTTATAATTACTTTAATGAAATTGAAGTAATTTGTATAAAAACTATCAAAACACACGAGATTCTATAGGAATGTGTTTTGAGAATAAAACATTTATGAATAATAGTTTTGTGATCAAAAGGAAGAATTTAAGATATTAACTCAGATAGCGTTAATAACAGCATTTATAAAACTAGAAAGATTCCAAGTTCTGGAATTAGGATTTGACCAAATCCAGTTAAGTTTTATAAAAGAAATTCTCAAGAATTAACTAATCAAGTTTGATCAAGTTTTATTCAAATGTTTTAAAAGGGGAATTTAGGATATTAACTCAGATAGCGTTAATAACAGTATTTATGAAACTAAAAGGATTCCAAGGTTTGGAATTAGGATTTAACCAAATCCAGTTGAGTTTCATAAAAGGGAAATTCTCAAAGTTCATTACTTGAAATTAGGATTGACTAATCAAAGTCTTGAATAAGTCAATAGTAAATTTTGAGTAATAGTTAGTTTTTATACAAGCAAGTGGGAGCCCGATTATTCTCTATCTAGTCTAAGATAAAAGAATAAAAGACATAATTATTGATATATCTCGGAATTCATAAATCCAGGTAGGATAAGAATTCATAAGATATAATTTACCCTTTTAGTTAAAAGGATAAAAGTTTCAAGACCCATGAAACAGAGGTCGTGACTGACTTAAAAATCAATAATTATAGTGTTGGATTAAAATATATAGCATTCCAGTAGATTTGCCAGGATTGCAAATGGAATCGGATTTCAGGTAGAAATCATTCATCTACACAGCAACTAAGGAAAGTTGCAGTTTTACATATTCAGGAACTGGAAGTTAGTCCAGGTCTCCAAGTTCATGGAATATGATAAAAGTCTAATTATTGTTTTAAGAAGTGTTTGCAAAACAATAATTAGCAGATACAAGTAAACAGACTTGTGTTTTTGGTCATCACTTTGATTAAAATGGTAAACTTTAATCAAAGGGTTTAAAATTGAAGGTAGGTGATACTTCATTTTAGATCAGTATTTAACAAATGTTAAATAGATAAAATGAAAGTTATTAAAGAAAAGACATTCAATTTTGTTATTATTACAGCGTGTAATATGGACTATACAAAATTAGTTTCTTTATCACTTTCACTATTTTGCATGTTTTAATATATCCAGGAATGAAATCAGTCTCCGATTTTTCATTCAAAATCTGTCTGTGACAACTTATCATTGTGGGAGCATGATAGGGCGTTAAAGTCATTGTGAACTTTTAGGTAGTTATGATCAGTTGCTGAATAACAGCTACAAGTATTGTAGACTAAAAGTTTCACAGATATTTGATAGAGTAGCAAATATCGGACGTGATCCGCGGTTGAGATTACTTCTTGGAATAAAGTCATAAGTGAATCTCACAGTGGTTGTCCCTATCACCTGAGGTATCTGATTTGATATCATGAGGACTACTGGATTCTTAGTGCACTCAACCGCTACGCCGTAACAGGGTGGCTATAAAGGGTGTAACTAGATTCAGCGGAAGCCGTGGTGTTAAAGGCAGATATGCAAGACGGGATTTGCACCTCTTCTCAGAAGAGAGATATTTCTGGGCCCATCTTGACTGACTAAGTATACTGATGAAGTGCATGGCCATGCCCAAACGGACTGATTAGTTCTTTGTCGTTTACCTATCAGTGAAAGTCAGATAATCAAGAGAACAGAATCTTGAGTATTTAGAGTTGACACTTTCCAAGCTCATACTCACAGATGAAATATCGCGATGCAAAGGGAAAAGCCAAGATATACCCAATCAATGAACAGTAGTTTCATAGATACCAATTCCTCACGGAACGTTTATATCACCAAAACTGGGTATAAGAGTTCTTGTAACCTGGTCAGCCTAAGTGCCTGTCTAGGGGCCTCCTTAGGTCAGTATAGTCAAAGGTGGTATTGCCAACTTGCACAAGTGGGAGTCTGTTAGGAATTATGTGCAGAGTTGACAAACCAAGTGATTATACAATCCAATGTTACAAGACACTTGAGGGTCACACCTGTGGAAACCTATAAGTCGAACAAGTTAGATGAAATCCCGAAATGGAGAGTTAGGATTTATAATAGTGTATTATAAATCTATTGGGTAATTTCAGTCAGAATTACCAAAGTTGGAGGGTTATTAATTAATTAGGATATTATATATTTATTAAGATAAATAAATATATAATAGTTAATTAATAAAGTTTTTATATATTAGATAAATATATAAATCGTAATTATCGTATGCAAATTCTTTTCCAGCTAATTAAATAAGGAAAGGATTTGAGATAATTATTATAAGGAAACTGGATTCCTTACAAACTGTATTTTTCCCATATAAATAAGGTCTATGGGTTAAAAAAAAATTAAGCTTTTTTCAGTTAAAAAATCAGTTTTCTGTCCCCTCCTCCTCTCTCCCAAAAACCGGCGCACACACACCCCCTTTTCGGGTCGTTTTTGTTGTTCGGGTTTCACGGTTCTGCTAGAGGAACGTTTGTTGGTTGATTACAGGTGGACTATCATCAAGCAATCCAGGTAAATTAATCTAACCTAATCCTTTAGGTTTAGAGCTACAAACGATTAAGATCATTAGGCTTTAATGGGTTTTTAGCTTTTATCGCTTCCGCATGTTTTGATCGAAACAGCGAGTTTCTGATCACGTGGGTTTTAACAGTTTGTTTAAACCTATGAGATATATCGAACCAGCGAGGTTTTGATAGATCTGAGTTAATCCTCGGATCAGTTTGATCCGAGGATACCCTCAAAAACCTAACACCGTAAGCTTTTAATTAAACTAAAACCTTTATTTAATTAATAAACTGTTAATTAAATAATAATTCTTTAACTAATTAATAAACTATTAATTAATTTGTCCATAAAATATTAAACTAATATTTTATTCATTTATAAATAATAAATAACTATTTATTATTTATTTCTCTCAATAATTAGTTAAACTAATTAATTATTTCCACACAACTGGTAAATCCAATTTTTCTCATAATTGGGTGTGTAGCAGTGTGACCCACTAGTGTCTTATAATATTGGACATGGTAAACCCTGTTACTGTCTTACACATAATCCTTTCAGACTCCCACTTGTACCAGACAAGTAACTTAACTGTTACCATTAGTTTAAGGAGGTCCCTAGCTAGACACTTAGGTTAACCAGGTTATAAGATCTATTATATCTAGAGATACAATTCACGCTTGAATTTGTACACAGGTTCATTCCTTTTACACACGATATTTCTAAAGTGAGTTTTAGACATGCACCGGAGGATTCAATCTTAAACTCAAGTATTTCTTGACTCTAATCTCGACTGCCTGCAGTAACGGAACTTACCGAATAACAACTGTTATTCTATCCGAGCGTAGCCACGCATTTCTGCCAGTCTTAATCATCAAGGGGCTCCGGAAATATCTCTCATGCAAAGGAGGTGTAAATCCCATCTTGACTATCTGCATTTGGATACACGATTTTCGCTGCATCTAGTCATGCCCCTTATGGCCACCCTGTTACGGTGCAACGTTAGGACGCGCTAAGAGTACAGAAGTCCCCATATTTCCAAACCAAATATCTCAGGTCTAAGGACAACCTAT
Organism: Centaurea solstitialis; assembly: GCA_030169165.1. Classification (NCBI taxonomy): domain Eukaryota; kingdom Viridiplantae; phylum Streptophyta; class Magnoliopsida; order Asterales; family Asteraceae; genus Centaurea; species Centaurea solstitialis. Next base: position 54,627,872 of record CM058043.1, read on the forward strand.
CATCAAGTCAATCCTCATGACATAGGCTCCATGGAGCAGACTTGAAACTGGTCACTTCTAATACTCGAACACTTCTGATGAGTATCTATGAATATTTGGTCACATCACTTGTTTTTTTATTCTCTACTTTGAATAAATCATCAAATATCCATAATAGCGTTACAACCCTGTTGAAGTTCCCACCACAACAAGTAACTATGGAGATTTTGATTTCTCACAAAGACTTTGCAAAAAAATATGCATGAGTTAAATATGCAAAAATTGGTTAATTTGAAACAATCATGAACAACAACCTCCTTATTTCGAGCACACTGTGAAATAATAAAACTTACATGATATAGAGTTTCAAAAATAAACCAGAGTAATAATCAACAACATAAACTAGCTACTGGTATCCAGGTACTGCATCCCTATGGAATTAGCATGGACCTCATGCTTTACTCTAGCTAGCGGCTTTGTCAGCGGATCTGCGACCTTATCGTTCGTCGGAATCGTACATATTCTTATGTCTCCTCTTCCAACAATCTCTCGGATAAGGTGATACTTCCTGAGTACATGCCTTGACTTGTGATGTTCTCTGGGTTCTTTGGCTTGCGCCACAGCACCAGAGTTATCACAGTAAATATCTACGGGTCTAGAGATACTGGCAACAACTCTAAGATCCGAGATAAAATTCCTGAGCCAGACCGCTTCCTTTGCTGCGTCTGATGCTATAATGTACCCTACCTCTATAGTAGAATATTCTATAGTATCCTGCTTCGAGCTCTTCCCTGAGATCGCGCCTCCGTTTAGGGTAAAAACGTACCCGGACTGTGATCTGAAATCATCTTTGTCGGTCTGGAAACTAGCGTCGGTGTAACCAGTGACACTAATTTCATCCTCAGAACCTCCAAAGACCAAGAACATTTCTTTGGTCCATCTCAAATACTTGAGAATGCTCTTGACAGCCATCCAATGGGCTTCTCCTGGATTCTGCTGGTATCTACTCGTGACACTTACTGGTAAGCAACATCGGGCCTAGTACATAACATGACATACATGATCGATCCAATTGTAGAAGCATATGGAATCGATTTCATCTTGTCCTGATCTTGACTAGATACAGGATACTGTGCTTTACTTAGCACTTTGCCGTGTTGCATTGGGATAAATCCTTTCTTGGATTAATCCATCCTGAATCTCTTCAGGATCTTGTCGATATATGTACGTTGACTAAGTCCGATAAGCCGTTTGGATCTATTTCTATAAATCTTTATACCAAGTATATAGGTGGCTTCTCCTAGGTCTTTCATCTGGAAACATTTACCTATCCAAGCTTTTACTCCTTGCAAGGTTGGTACATTGTTTTCTATCAGTAGAATATCATCTACAAAGAAAAACAAGAAGGTTACTATGCTCCCACTGAACTTAGTGTAAACACATGGCTCAAACTCACTTTTGGCAAAACCGAATTCTTTGATTCGCTCATCAAAGTGTAAGTTCCAACTCCTAGATGCTTGCTTTAATCCATAAATGGATTTTAGCAACTTGCACACCTTATTAGGATTCTTAGGATCTGCAAACCCATCTAGTTGCAGCATATAGACATCTTCTGTTGACTTCCTGTTAAGGAAGACAGTCTTGACATCCATTTGCCAAATCTCATAGTTAAAATATACTGAGATCGCCATCAGAATCCTAATGGACTTTAGCATAGCCATTGGCGAGAAGGTTTCATCATAGTTGATGCCATGAGTTTGCGTGAAACCTTTAGCAACCAGCCTTCCCTTGAATGTGTGCACGTTTCCATCCATCTATGTTTTCTTCTTGAAAACCCATTTGTTCCGACAGCTTTATAGTGTTGGGGAAAATCTATCAACCCAAACTGGGTTGTCGTACATGGATTGCATTTCTGCTTTCATGGCTTCTAGCCATTGTTCAGACTCACTGCCTGAGACAACATCTCCATAGGATGTCGGTTCATTCCGAGCCACAAAGACTTTGTTCTCGCTAGGATTGTAGAAGTAGTATCCCACAATGGTTTTGGGATAACCTACGAAGATATACTTATCTGATTTGGGTTTGAGTTTTTCTGAGGTTGTACGCTTGACGTATACCTCGCAACCGCAAATCTTTAAAAAAGACAACTTAGGTTTCTTGCTCGTTCAAATCTCGTACGGGGTCTTTTCTACCGATTTAGTTGGCACTCTGTTTAGTATGCATACTGTTGTTTTGAGCGCGTGTCTCCAGAATGATATTGGTAGCATGGAGCGACACATCATTGATCGTATCATATTAAGCAAGGTACGGTTCCTCCTTTCTGATACACCATTCATCTAAGGTGTATACGGAGGCATGAGTTGTGATACAATCCCACATTCCATCAAATGCTTGTCAAACTCCTGACTAAGATACTCGCCCCCACGATCTGACCGAAGAAACTTGATCTTTCTGTCAAGTTGGTTCTGTACTTCATTCTGAAATTCCTTGAATTTCTCAAAGGCTTCAGACTTATGTCTTATTAAATAGACATAACCATACCTACTGAAATCGTTAGTAAAGGTAATAAAGTGCCGGTATCCTCCTCTTGCCTCATGACTGAAAGGACAACACACGTCTGTGTGTATAATACCTAACAAATCACTAGCTCTTTCATTATCTTTGTTGAAAGGCTGCTTTGTCATCTTGTTGGACAAACAAGATTCGCAATTGTTAAATGGTCTAAAATCGAAAGACCCTAGAAGTCCTCCTTTCTGGAGTTTTTCTATGTGTTTCTTGTTTATATGTCCCAGCCGACAATGCTAGAGGTAAGTTTGATCCTTAATTTCTTTGGATCTTTTACTTATATGATAGATTTCACTATTATTTTCTTGCAGATTTAATACGTATAGAAAATCATTTAATGGGAGTTGCTTTGAAATAGAAAAAATCACTTTTAATGCAAGAAATCATTTTATAATCATATTTAAAATAAAAACCTTGGTCTACCAATAAATCAAAAGAAATAACGTTTTTGATCATCTTTGGTACATAATAACAGTTCTCAAGTACCAAAACTAGACCCGAGGGTAAACTAAGATTATAAGACCCTACGGCTTCGGCTACAAGCATTGTGCCTTCATCGACTCGTAGGTTCGAACGATCCTTCCTCAGAGTCTCTCTGCAACTGAATCCTTATAAATGATTACAAATGTGATTACCACTACCTGTATCAAGTACCTATGATTCATAAGAAGTGATCAAACAATCTGTCATAAAGATACATGGTGAATCGGGTAAACCGATGTCCATCTGGCCAGCGTTGAATGAGTGGACGCAGACATTCTGGTTACCACATTCTGGGCAACTCATATCTCCCAGCTCATCAATCCAATCAATGTCCATGAGTTCAACACTTGCTGGTTTCGGCTCTAAGCTGTCCAAAATGTCCTCATGAACCTTTGCCACGTCCATCCAAAGGATCTCCCATGTAATCACTAGCTGTGACACGTATCTCCTTTGGGAGTGAGAACCACATCAGGTACACCAGCTCCTCCTGCACCATCTTGTATCCCAATCGTGACAACGTTTAAAGAGCCTCCTCATTTCCATGAGATGGTCTTTAACTAATTGACCCATTTCCATCTTTAGTGAAAATATCTACTGCATTATCAGATACTTCCCGCAGTTCTTATAGAAACCTATCTGGTTTTCTATATCTTTCATGACCTCATGGCAAAATTTAACTCTTAGATCGGTCGTGAACTCGGGCAAAGTAGAGAAAGAAAGAATCGACATAACGTCCGACCCATCAGCCATAAATTTGAAGTATTCAGCAAATTCCTTTTATGGAGAATTGCTTTTGGGTCGTGAAATTGGTTTCTCGATCACATAGAGCTTACCCTGTGCATCCAAGACATTGTCAAGGTGCAATTTCCAAACTGAAAAATTTTGGCCTGTAAATTTCCATTTCCCCATAATGAGGCAGAGGATTCCCCAGGTGAATAAAACGTATAGTAGAATAAGACATCTACAGAAAGAATAAAATTCTGATTTAGTTATTTGATTATAAAAACTTCTAATAAATTATTAGTCTTAAAAATAATTTTATTAGACTAGAATCCATATTTCACATGTATCGGCAAGCGGTTTAGGCATACAAGCCGACCCATGCTACTTCTGGTAGGTAACCACCTATACCAATCGCATTTTAAATGAAAACACGACTTCTAGATCGTCGGGACATCGGATATTTAAATTCGTGCGTATTTAGTCCCTTTAGTGCGCTTTGGCCCGGTACCACCGGTGAATTTTGTAAAAAATCAAAATAGATCGCACCACTCGGGACTGGATGTACTCTGGCCGGTACCTCCCGATTATCGCAGAGTCTTTTCACCCCCTCCTAGCTTCGATTTGAACGCGGGCGCCCAAGGTTTGCTCACTTCCAACGCCCGCGTACCTTACGCCGGAGGTGTCCCCGAGTGGGTCGCACTACTGATCTATGATTTAAAACTAAGGGATTTTAAGCCAGTTTTAATTTTAAAACCTCTTTAAGAGTGATTCGAAAAACAAACTGTAATCGAACCTTTAGGCTTGTAAAAACAATTCATTAGATTTGAAAACAATATATTTTATCACAATCACGCAATTATAGCAAACCACGCAAGATAAAATATATAAAACTGTGTCATAGCTTTGCCCATAACTAATGTCAGTTTTGTGAGCCAACACGAAAAACTGACGGTCTCAAACCTATGTGACTAACAACACACAAGGCATGAAAAATATGGCGCTCCCACTGGCTCCGACACCATGGTTGTGTATCCAAACTCCGTCTTCTGTTCTTTGGCTTCTTGTATTATTCTATATTTTACAAGAATGGGTTGTAAATGGCACGCAGGCCTCCCAATTAAACAAAATAAAATACAAGATTACAAAAGGGTTGTAAATGGCACGCAGGCCTCCGTTACCAATAACGAACAAATAAAACAACCAGATATAAACATAGGTCTAAGGGCTCGGCTATGACATCCAAAAGCAATTTAAAAAAATTAAACTAAAAACAAACTGTTAAGATAAAATAAGATTTCTAAAAAACTATAAAATTACTTGAGACTTCAAAGTCAACGACGCAGGGTAAAATCGTGTGTATACAAGGATAAAAAACAAAAAACTTTATTAATTGATACATTATTGTTATTAGATAAACTTTCAACTTACACATTTATATAAATAAATCTTATCCTAAAACTTATAAAATTAACTCTAACACATTAATATATATGAATCGTTCTAAAACACTAAACAATCTAAAACATGAATCGTTAAACACTAATTTTCGTTAAACCTAATTTTCGTTAAACCTTAATTAACACATTTATATAAATAAAACTTATCCTAAAACATTTATATAAACCGTAATTAACACATTTAACAATTACACATTTATATAAATAAAACTTATCCTAAAACTTATAAAATTAATTTTAACACATTTATTCTCATGAGTCGTTCTAAAACAATAAATATTCTAAAACATCTAACAACACAAATTTTACATATAATATTATAAACATATATAACACATATGTGTTCAAAATGTCTAAATAATACATATAACTTTATAAACGTGTGTCTAAGGCAACACAAGCATTTTAACCCATGCAAAACGATTAAATCATACAACAAGCAACACAAAATTTAAAATGTATGTATAAGTCAAACTTCGATGATGGTAGGGTTAAATGTTCAACACCTTTATATGATTTAGTGTCAAATAAAAATGTTTTTTTGGTAAATGTAATTAATGAGTTGTCTTAGTCTGTGTTTGGCAAACTAGCTGATAGTTAATAAGCTAGCTGTTGACTAACAAGCTAGCTAATAGCTGATAAATTAGCTTATGAATAATTTATGTTTGGCAAACTAACTGTAGCTGACAAGCTAGCTGTTGACTAATAAGCTAGCTAATAGTGATAAGCTAGCTTATCAATAAGTCAAGTTTGACAAAAGCTTGCTAATGAGTATGTAAAATGACTAAAAAGGGTATCTTGTATGGGGTATAATAATAATTAATATTAATAAGGTATAATTGGAAAAAAACTACAAAAACGTTTCTCCGACTAGCATTTCAATCAGCTTACTTATGGTATATCCAAACATGTATTAGTAGCTTTTTTTGACCAAACACAACCTTAATGATACAAAATCTACATTTAAAATCTTCTATATAGTTTAGATTGAGAATGAAATTAATATACCCTTTGGGTAAACATTTTTTCACAAACCATACGGTAGAAACTAGATCGACAATATACCAATCAAACTATCAATACCAATCAAAGTTTGTTACCTTTTGATTGACATTGCCAGATATTTCTTTAAGTTTTGTATTAAATGAATATATTTAATAAATGTAAACAATATATACCCAAAAATTAATCACATGCCAATCGATACTTCAATTTTCAAATGTATTATTTCATAAATAAGAAACGTCAAATGATTACATGTGTCTAAATTATCTTATCTAAACCTGGCATGGAATTTTGTTTTTAATTTAAGAAATTAACTTATAGAAGTTCTCATTGTTATATTCAGACATTCAAAGCCTCTTACTTCGGGAGATGATGAAATTGGAATTTAACTTTTCTTTCTTTCATATGTTAAGGATCTAGTTTAATTAATTAAAGGGCCTGTAAATCTATAAAACATGTACTTTTATTAATATACAACTTATCCTTTTTAAAATAATACTCACGTTTATAATTACCATTCATTATAGACGATGTAAATCGTCATTTGTTAATTATGCTTCCTAGGTTAACGAGGAAGAGTGATCATCCTTACCTTATCATACATCATTTATAGGGTAACATTATCGGCTTTTTATTGGATAATATTATCGGCCTTTTATTGGATAAAATTCTCAGTTTTGGCTATGTACATCAGATGAGACAACTAACATCTAATAAACATTTACCCGGTACGAATTTATGAACCGAAATATAACATTAGATAAAGTGGAAAATGATAAACATATATTACTAGTAGCTACTAGTTATTCTTAAACTCAACCATAGGGGATGGGGTATGGTGATGGTCCCCCTCACACAAGGAAACAAATGTGTGTCTGTGTATGATGTGAAGCTTTTACAATCTCAGCATGGGGGATTGCAAGTAACGGCAAAGCCAAGCCAATTTACATATATAATATTTAATACATTTTACACACTAGCTGTCGGTTAGATTTTTTGGCACATGGCCTAGCTAGATTGCAATACATATATGACCAACAAACCTTCAATCTTTCATTTCTACCTTCATTTCAAATTCACTCATTACTATACGTACCTAATAGTATATATTTAGACTCCTTTCTTCTAGTAACTAATTAAACTTGAGTTTGTAGGACATCTAAAATAAATAAGCATTTTAATAGAATGTCGTTTAAAAAAAAAGGGTGTTTGGAGCAAATAAAAAACTGTTCAATCTAAAAATGTTACAAAAAGTTTATAGAACGTTTTTGGATGTCATATAAGGTTTTATAGAACATTTTCAAGTAAAGCGTCCTATTAATTGTTTTATAGAACACTATCGGAAGCGTTGTTGTCCTCTCGTTGGAAGTGTCGTGGGTTTTGAGAGGTGGCCTGTTAGTATTGTGGGTGTAGCTATGGATTATGGAATTGGGAAGGGAAGCATCTATGCGAGCCAAAATGACTAGGGTTTAATTCTATATTTTATTTTTTACAAATCTTTTAATTTTTAAATATATATATTTTAATTAAATAATAATACTTTAATAAATATAAAATTAAATTAAATAATTTATCAAATGGTTTAAAAACAAGTTAAAAATGGGTTGAAATTAGGTGGTAAGGTTGAAAACAAATCGAAAATTTCAACCCAGCCCATTTAAATTAATTGACGGGTTGACCAAAAAGAACCATCCTGTATGCAATTATTCCAAATCCATGTGATCCAAAAGGAATTCCTCTATGATAGCACATCCCAAATATGCCACCAATCCTTCGGCCGTAATAGGCCTACACACCGATTCCCACACAAGTCTCGACTTCCCCCGAGCGTCATCCCCCTATGCCTAATGGAATCTCCTGAAAAGTGCCTCCACCCCTTGAACCACACTAGACGGAAGCAAGAACACTGACATCCAGTATAGTTGCATGGATTGTAACACAAATAATTCATTATCGTCGACCAACAGATGAAAACTGTTTGGGCTTCCAATCATGAATCTGTTGGGTCACTTTTATGACAAGTGAACTAAAATCCCCCACTTTAAGTCTAATCGGAGATAGGGGAACTCCAAGATATATTATCGGAAACAACCCACATTAAAAGGAATTGTGTTAAAGATAACTGCATTTACCTTTAGCGGGACATTACCAAAGAACACATCACTCTTCGTTAATGCTTGGAGTCAATCCCAAGGGACCCAAAGCAATCACCAAACAACCGCACCTCAAGGTAGGGGTGAGCATCGGACGGGTTTTTCATGTTTCTTGGATTTCGGGTTCGGGGGGGGGGGGGGGGAATGGAGGCCCCGATATCCGATTTTCGGGGGTCAGGGTTTTCAGGGATTTCGGGGCACCCGATTTTATTTTGATATTTTTTTTCCTATTTCACTTTTCAAGTAAAAGAGAATATATGCAAACCAAAAATAACAAATACCAACATTTAAATCAACATTGAAAATTACCAAGTACCAACGTTTAAAATTTAAGCAAATGGCGTCTTCGGCTCTTCGTTGTTGGGTGAGAAAGAAAGAAGAGAAGTGATATTTGAGAAAAATGAATTTGATTTTTACTTTTAAATAAATAATAAAGTAATAGCAACATTTAAACACAAACATTTGCAACCAAATTTTAAACAGAAATCAAAGTTAAGGGTTGATCCTCTTGTGTTTCCTACACCGACACTTCGCTAGTAGGCTTCGAGAGTCTCTTCAATAGTTGCTGTCTTCACGGATCTGTTTTGTTGCTTGCGTCCACTAGGGTTTTGATCGCACTTGTCCGATTTGTTTAAGGCTGCCAGGGTTTGACGGCGGCTACTCTTGCGCTTAGGGTTTGTAAGGTAATATCGTGTGTTCCATGCTATGGTTTGCATGCGATGGTGTGGTTGTGTTAGATTGCATCTAGGGTTTCGTGTGCCGTACTCCTCAACGTTTGTGTTATCGTAGGGTTGTGCTTGCAGCGTCGTAATTTGTGGAGATTGAACGTTGTTTTACAACCTTCGTCTCTCCGTCAACGGGCTTCGTAGGTACGGCTCTAGGGTTACGCTTACGTTGGTGAACTAGGGTTTCACGGGCTCATGGATGCGATGGATCAAATCTTACAAGGATGTGTAGGCCTTGGTGATCCTGACTCGACGATGATGGTTAATGATGTTGATTCAAGTGATGATGAAGTTGTGGTTTCACCGAAAACCTCTGGTGGGACTACGGAAGATGTGCAACCAAACCGTACCTCGGTTTTTGATCGATTAGCTACTGATGGACGTTTGAAGTTTCATGCTGGAAAAATGAATTTTACTAGGGCAGTTGGTGGTAAAGATTCGGCTTCCTTGTCATTTTTTCCTTTAGCTAACAAGGCACAATCGATTATTCGCATTCCAGCTGACTTGGCAAAGAAGGTAATGAAGACCCATCGGTCTACTTTGTATGGATATTTTTTGGGCCCAAGATTGCACTTTCCTGTTGTTGAAAAGTACGTTAAAGCAGCATGGGAAAATTTTGGCTTTTGTGAAGCTATGATGAATAAAACGGAATATATTTCTTTAAGTTTAATGATTTTGGCGGAAGTAATCAGGTTGTGGAAGCGGGTCCTTTAATGATATGTGGTGTGCCAAAGGATTAACTAAACCGATCCATAATTCTTGTCCATTATGGGTCAAGCTTCGCAATGTGCCTCTTGTAGCATTCAATAACGAAGGAATTAGCAGAATTGCATGTGCACTAGGTGTCTTGAAGCAAATGGATGCTTGCACGACATCTAAGTGTGATAAAGCGTAGGGTCGTCCAGGATTTGCTAAGGTTCTCATTGAAATATGGGCGGTAAGAGAACTCAAACATGAGTTGCAAGTTATTGTTCCAAGCTTAACTGGAGGGATGATGTTAGTGTCACTGTTAAGGTAGAGTATGTGTGGGAACCTACTCAATGCTCTCATTGCTTAGTTTTCAGATATAAAACTGCCACATGTGTCAAAGCTTTGGTTGCTCAAAAGGTAAAGGCGAAAGCACCTATTGTTGATGCTGATGGATTTACAAGGGTCTCACGAAAAGAATGGAGGCCTAAGCATTCTGAAACGGTTAATGGAAGTATCTCGGGTAGAAAACAAGGGGGTGAGAAGGAGAATATTGATTCTGCTAGATAGAGTTTTGATAAGACAATACATTCTTCTATGGAGATGGAAAATAAGGAAGCTAATGATACTAATGAGACAAGCACGGGAATTCCAACAGGGTCCACACTTCCTGCTGAAAAGTCCACTAAATAGAGGGTTAGGGCAAGGGCGCCTGACCGTATGATAGCACCAAATTCTGCCACGCCTCCAGTTAGTACTCATACTATTCTAAAAGCACCAAATCAGCCTCTCAAAGGTATTTAAAAAAAATACAAACATGTACTATGCTCTAGGAGGAAGTGAGGGTGGTAATTATAATCACAAAGAGGTGGGGACTACTAAAGATGTGATGGCCAAGAAATCGGGCATGGGAGGGTCTGGTATGGGGAAATCCATTTCCCATGCTTAATGTCAGCTGCTGGAATATATGTGGCTTAAATGTTGTAGATAAGCAACAAGAGGTGAGGTCATTTATTTGAATAATAATCTTAGTATGTGTGCCATAGTTGAAACTCATGTTCGGATAAAAACTTTTCATGCTCTTTGTGATTGTACTTTTGGTCGTTGGTCTTGGTGCTCGAACCACATGCATTATGAGTTTGGCACGCGCATTGTGGTTGCTTGGGACTTGTAGATTATGGATTTAATGATCCATGAAATCTAGGCACAGTTTATTCATTGTGAAGTGCATCTTTGAGGTACAAGGAAGCCTTTTTTATTACTTTTGTGTATGTTGCTAATAGGGGGCAGGAACGGCATGCTTTATGGTTCTGTCTTCAAAAATTTAAAGTGCTTATAGGAATTAAGCCGTGGGTAATTGCTGGTAATTTTAATACTCTTTTGTTTCCACATGATTCTTTGGGAGGTAGCTCGAGACGGAATTTTGATATGATGGACTTCTCCCTTTATGTTGAAGATATCGAAGTTTTTGATGTTCGATTCACTGGTATACACCACACTTGGTGTCAAAAACCATAAGAGGACTCTGGGTTGAGAAGGAAGTTGGATAGAATTCCTGCTAATACGGAGTTCATGTTGGGTTTTGATGATGCAACGGTAGGTTCCTTCCATGAGGTCTTTCTGATCATTCGCCGGGCATTATTAGCTTTCATGGGGGCTTGCGGAAAAAGAATTATGGGTTCAAGTTTGATAACTTTCTTGTAGATGATCTGTTGTTCCTTGGTATTGTTAAACGTGTTTGGGATGTAGAAGTTGAGGGTACCTTCATGTTTCGAGTTACTTCGAAACTGAAAGAACTTAAAATGCCTCTTCATAAGCAACGTAGTGCGTATGGTAACTTGACTAATCGTTCGGAGTCTTTATAGAAAGATTTAGATGTGGTTCAACTTGCGGCTGATTTAGCACCTTTTGATGATGGTGTTTGGAAGGATTTGCAACATCTTTGTAATGCCTATCAACAGGCGGTTTGGACTGACATTAATGCGGCTCGTCAATGTGCTAAGGGAAAGTGGTTGTCGAAAGGTGACTTAAACACTCGTTACTTTCATCGGGTGGTAAAGGAAAAGAGGCATATTCATCATATACATTCTATGTGTAATTCTAATGGTAACTATGTATATGATGAAGATGTAGTTGTTGCTTTTATTGATCATTTTAAAGCCATCATTAGTTCAAAGGATGTTTCCGTAGATGCAACTATGCAACCTTTTTTGTTTACTAATTGGTTGACGGTGGGGGAGGCTAATCATATGATATGGCCGATTCAAGATCAGGATATCAAGCATGCTCTCTTTATATTGGTAATTACAAGGCTCCTGGCCCTAATGGTTTTTCTGCAAAATTTTATAAGGTTGCGTGGGATATAGTGGGTAATGATGCTTTGCTTGTCATTCATAATTTTTCTACTGTGGTCGACTAGCCAAGGAATTGAACCATACTCTTTTGTGTTTGTTGTCTAAGACTCCTAATGCTTCTAGGGTTTTGGATTTTTAACCTATAGCTTGTTGCTCGGTTTTGTATAAGTGCATTTCGAAGGTGGTTGTTGATTGTATGAAACCAGCCCTAGATGGTCTCATTAGCAAATCTCAATCGGCTTTCATTCTTGGCCGTAAGATTGTTGACAACATTCTTATGGCTCATGAATTGGTAGTTGGTTATCACTTAGAGAAGGGACCGCCACGCTGTGCTTTTAAAATTGATCTTCGCAAGGCTTATGACGTGGTCAATTGGGATTTTGTATTATGTATGTTGCAGGGTTTGGAATTTCACCATGTTCTTATCAATTGGATTCATGAGATGATTTCTACTCCGTCATTCTCTATTGCGCTTAATGGAGAATCAGGGGGTAATTTTAAAGGGAAAAGAGGTATAAGGTTGGGTGATCCTTTGTCTCCATATTTTTCACGGTGGTTAAGGAAGGCTTCTCCATGCTTTTTAAGCAATGTATTCGGGAGGCTTCTTGTTTTGGTTATCATCATGGATGCTCGGAGTTTCAAATCTCTCATCTTTGTTTTTTTGATGATTTATTTGTGTTCACTCGTGGAGATGTTGCCTCAGTGGAGATTTGAAGAAAACGTTATCCTTGTTTGCTATGTGTTCGGGTTTATCGCCCAATCTGGATAAGAGGGATGTCTTCTTTGGGAATGTTCCGGTTGATGTGAGGAATGCTATTCTCACTTGGCTCCCATTTCGTTTAGGTACGTTTCCTATCCATTATTTGGGGTCTCTCTTTCCCCTATAGCTCTTAAGCCGGCTAATTATGGTGGTTTGGTTGCAAAGGTAAGAGATAGATTGCACAATTGGAAGTTTAAATTCTTGTCCTTTGGAGGCCGAAGGCAACTTGTCATTTCTGTTTTATAATCTCTTCAGATATATTGGATGCAAATTTTTGTATTTCCTTTAGTGGTAACTCATGAGATTGAAGGTTGCTTTCGTGATTTCTTGTGGACTCAAGGGGATTCCTCAAAGGGTCGTTGTAAGTTCCTTGGTCTTTGGTGTGTCGACCGAGAAAGAGAGGTGGCTTAGGCTTCAAACGACTTTCTATGTGGAATAGAGCGCTTATTTCAAAGAATCTATGGGGTATCCTCACTAGTCGGAATTGTCTAAGGGTGTGGCGGATTAAGCGGTTTTCTTTGCGTGACATGCTTTTCTGGATTGCTCGTAAAAACACTAGATGGTTGTGGGTGTTAGAAAAAATGATGAGTATACGGCAAGACATAAGGAGATATGTATCTATGGCAACTCCCCAAATGTGTGGGAGGATACTTGGCTGCAATGTGGCCCGTTATCTACCATTATTCCATATCGTTTGGTTCATGCAACTTCCTTGACTACTCAAACCACAGTACGTGAACTTGTTACGTCCTTTCCTCATGGTTGGCCTAATGATTGGGTTTTTTGATTCCCGATTCTATCCACTATTGATTTGCCGATTATTAACGACAATGTGAACGATGTATTATGTCGGGATGTTCAGCCTTCGGGGTTGGGTGATTTTCGGTCCAACATGCTTACTTCTCGTTTGTGGGTCCGTTAACGGATGTACCATGGGCTGCTTGTGTTTGGTTTAAGGGTCATGTGCCAAAACATGCGTTTTGCATGTGGCCTGCTTGTTTGGAACGTTTGCCTACTCGGGATATAATTGTTAATTGGAAGCATGACCCCGTGATCTTTAGTGTAGTTTATGTAAGGTGTGTATGGACTCTCATGCACATCTCTTTTTTTACTGTGAGATGGCCCGACAAGTGTGGTTGGTGGTCTTAAAGAAACTTGATTGGAGATCCTTCCCGTGTACTTGGGATGCTATTATGGACGTTACTTTTGATGTTGCGAATGCCCCAAGGTTTCTTTCTCGTTGGCTTGCGCTTGCAGCTGTGGTTTATACTATCTGGTGTGAAAGGAACAAACGGTTATTTACCGGTGTTAGTCAACCTGTGCCGCAACTTGTGAATAATATTATTTCCATTGTTCATGATAGAATGGCTTGGAATCGGCAAAGAGTGAAAAAGACGGTGAATGATGTGGTGTCGTGACTCAAGGTGGTGCATCTTTTGGTTGGTGTTTGGCACCTTGTTTGTAGGAGTTGGAATTGTATTTTCTTTAGCTCTTTGTATGCTTCTATTTATCTTTGTCTTTTTTGGTTGATTGTGTGTTGGTTTGGTAAGGTGTCGGAGTTCTATTGTTTGCGACCCTTCCTTGGACGCTTGTTTTGGTTTTTGTTTATGTTTTTCTTTCTAAATTCGTCTAGGCGTGTCCTTTTCCAAAAAAAAAAAAATAAAAATAAAAAATATTAGGCTTTTTCGGGGATCGTGGGAAGAATTTCCGCACCCTACCCGACCCGATAAACCCTAGGGGATTTCAGTTTTTAGGGATTTCGGGTTTGGGCTTTTCGGGTTCAGGGTTTTTCGGGTTGGGTTGGGTTTTCGGGGATCGTTTTTGTTTGCTCACCCCTACCTTAACGGACACAACAATGAACACCCCACCACTGACGTGAAGCCCAAAGGAACCGACCAACGATGTCCACAACGACGTGAAGCCCAAAGGAACCGACCAACGATGGCCACAACTAATGGAGAGACGAAGGTCGTGAACGACACTTCATCCCCACAAACTCGTGACGGTGAAGGTAGCAAAAAATGCACTCAAAACGTCACAAAACCCTAAGTAGATTATGCTTATTTAAATATGTTTTCTTTGAGGGTATTTTGGTTATTATACATATATTTTTAATTTTTGTGGAATTGATAATATTATATCTTATACACACACACACACAGACACACACACACACACACTCCATACACATACGAATCACACAATAAAGAACCTCGTATCGTCGGCCCTACTCGTCGGCCCATCTACGATAGTCGCTTTCTTCCCTCCTCCTATCACTTCCTCCCTCCCAACGTGACTCCATTCCTTTTCCGATGGTGAAACCACCATACAAGTAACATATCTCAATAACCATATCTGGTTGCCCCATCCCCAGTAGCACAAGTCAAGGCCATTTCCCCACTCGGCAGCCAGATGAAACCACCCTTTCAATGGCATCCATCCCTACCTCCATTCAAACCTTCCCCTCTTTCCGCCTTGCTTACAAAAATCTAAGATTTCTTCCCGGTCTTACCAGGGACCGCTGCCCCATTTCTCCTTCAACCCGTTCCATCTCTTGAGTTTTGGTAATGGGCATTTATTGGGTTTTATTGCTCCATTCATCTAAGAATTGCATTCAACCTGTGGATTCCAATTAAATCACTTGAGTTTTGACTATATTGGTTCTTCATCCATGAGTTTTCAAATGCTTGTAAAGTGTCATCGGTGTAGGATTGTATTGGATTCATGACAAAGGGTTCTTTTTCACCACAATAGTTGTTTAAATTACTACCCCAAAGTTACAAACTCAAGATAAGTCCAGAAGATTAGAGTGTAATTATTCGGTTGAGAAACCCATTTGAAAAGAGTTCATCAAACAAACCTTCATCTTCATCTTACCGATGCATAAAGTAGATTGTAGTGTGGAGAAATTGTGAAGCATAAAAGAAGCAAGTTTGAAACCCAAATACCCCGTATCTAATACATGAAGAAAATGGGTTATGTTGTTGGTGTGGCGTGGAAGATGACCCGGGGAGACTTTTCACTTCTCTGTATAATTTGTTTGTGTTTTTCTAATATATGTATATATGTAGAATATATTTTTATATTTAAGTAGGAAATAAAGAAATGGGTAAAATAACTAAAATGCCCCTTTGGTTAAACTACTTAACATGTGAATTTAACAGCGTTAGGGTATAGTGACTAAAGGAGTGTGAAATTGTTAATCATAGGGACGTTTTTCATAACTATTTCAAAGTAAAGATGAATAGTGCAATTTTATATAAACCACATGACCAATTATATAATTTGGACAAATCCTTATTTACTAGGGATTATCATTATGGTTATAGGTAACGTTACTTTTTAAATTTAATTTAATAATGATGTTTTATCCATTTAATTATTATATAAAATACTTGTCTCATATTGCTTCTCGCAATTTTGCAAACTAGTTTACTTTTTGCATGATTCTACGTCTCTCCTTCATATTCATAGTACAGTTCTCGATTCTAGATTACTCGTCAAAAGACTCAAAACCACCGTAATATTTGACGGCAAAAGTTCAGACACACTAATTATCGTCTAATGAGCTAACGACGCATATAAATAAAATAATTGAAAGGAAATATGAAAAAGCTCTTATAAGTTGTTGAAAAGATATCACCTATTGAACGTAGTTTTGTAATAAAATAAAAAAAAAGCATATAACTTATTAAACAAATTTTTATAAACTAATTTAAGGCGTAGAAATGGGTTATTTTGAAGCGAGTGTAAAAAGATTTAACGAACTGAAGGCGTTTGGAAATTATTGACATATTGATGGAGTAGAAAAGATGACAGGAGACCAAATTGGGACCCATAATAATTAATAAAATAATGTAAAGATTGAAAAGGCAATGGAGATTTGTGTTTGAAAAAGCTGTAATCATCTTCATGAGCCTGATTTCGACGTTTTTAAGGTCTTTGACCTCTCTTACTCTCAACAACTATAACAAGTACTATAATATATGTTGATAAAAAAAAGCCTTAATTATGTTAAGTAAGTAGGTAATTCTAAATTAAGAGGAAATGGGGAGCATCTATTTGCTATAAAGAGCAAAAAAACACAGTAACAGATGAGGGAATTAATGATAAAGATGATGAGGAAGTAAAGAAGGCCCCTACAATCTTCAACTGCCTAGCACAGGGATTCCTTGGAGTAGCATTAAAGGCTTTCTCTCTCTTTCTCTTTGCCTTTGCTACACCACCCACCACACCACACCACTCCACCAGCAGGTGCAGGTGCAGGATTCATTTGTTATAATTGCATCAGAAAGGTGTACTCTTCTTGAGGGGAATAATGGACTACTCTAAGTCTAAGTTCATCATCATCATCACCCTCTTTCTCACAACAACACTCATTGTTTATGGATTATTGACTTCCCCAAACCTTCATGTTACCCCATTATTGGAGGAGGTAAAGCTGGGAGGTTTTCTTGGGTTAAACAATGCAAAAAGACCATCCAATCTATCACCATTGCCTTCTCCATCTCCGGCTCCAGCTCCAGCTCCAGCTCTAATTCACCGTGTTCATTTACATTCCCATTCTCCTCATTCTCACCATATCCTCCACCATCGATATCCACCATCTGCGGCCCGTGGTGGTGGTGATGGTGATGCTGGAAGAAGAAAGAAAGTTCGGGTGGCAGTTGTGGCGTCTGCTGCTGCTGCTGCTATGGCTACTTGTATAATCTGTCTCATTGCTCTCTTCTTTGGATGTAGAAAGTTACGAAAAAACAAATCGTCTACGAAACAAATCAACAAGGTAATTTCTGATCCGGTTTCTGACCATTTTTACCATGAATCTGTTTTTAGCATTAAACAAGATTCTGATGATAACGACCATAATTTCACATCACAAATCAATCAAATGGGAGGAGGAGGAGAAGAGAGAGATTTAAGATTATCAAATTCAGAAATTATGGATTCTGTTGTAATTGAATCATTGAAGTTTGATGAAGAGGAGGATGAACAAGTTTTCTTTGGTTCTCCAATTGGTGAAGAAATAATACATCATTCATCAGATGATGATGATGAATCTTTCCATTCTTTTTGCAATTCAATTCATTCCTCTAATCCAAGAATCTCCGATGCTTCCATCGGATGTGACGCATTAGAACCACCGACGTCAACTCCACCTCCACCACCACCACCACCGCCACCGCCACCGCCTCCGCCTCCACCACCTCCGCCTCCGCCTCCACCTCCACGTCCTTCTTCTTCATTTTCTACCAACAAAGAGGCCTTGAAAACCTTTAGCTGTCCAACAAAATCAATTTCTTCCTCAGTATCGGACCAAACTACAATTCCTCTCCCGCCATTGCCACCAGGAAAACCACCGCCGCCGCCACCACCATCTCAGTCTATACCAATGGGCAAAGACGGAAGTCCGTTGCCTAAATTGAAACCGCTTCATTGGGATAAAGTACGGGCTGCGCCAGACCGCTCAATGGTGTGGGACAAGCTTAGATCAAGCTCTTTCGAGTAAGCTAATTATTTGTTGTCTTCCAAGTTTTTGAATAGATTACTTTTTCTACATCAAAATTGATGAAACAAGAAAAAAAAAAACAGGTTTGACGAGGAAATGATCGAGTCCCTCTTCGGTTATAACCTACACAATTGTAACGAAGAATCAAAGAGCAAAAGCCCGTCTCCTAGTAAACATGTTCTTGAGCCTAAAAGACTTCAGAATTTAACCATACTCTTGAAAGCACTCAATGCCACCGCCGAACAAGTTTGTCGTGCCCTCATACAAGGTACAATCTGAGCGATAGGTCGATTGTTTTATGTGACTCATGTTCGTAGGCACAAACAATTGTGCTTTGTGTCATGTAAAAGCATTGTAATAACTTCATATGACGTTTTTTCAAGTCTTATCAAGGTATTAGAACACTTTTGAGATAAAGGGTCCTATTAACTTTTTTTTTTTCATTATTTAAAATACAATTTAGAAAACGAACTTGTTATAAAAAAGATTGGTCATTAAAGAATTGTTTGTTAAAATGACCAAAATTATCTGAACATTTGTACATTTTTCTCGTGGATATTATTATAGTGGTAACTGATTTTAGTTGGTATTTATATCAGGAAATGGCTTGAATTTACAACAACTAGAAGTATTGATAAAAATGGAACCTACAAAAGAAGAGGAGGCTAAACTTAGAGGGTTCAAAGGTGAGTTGGGTTCAGCTGAGACATTTGTCGCATCGATACTTATGATACCGTACGCCTTCCCAAGAATAGAAGCGTTGTTGTATCGAGAAACGTTTGAAGACGAAGTGGCTCATCTCCAAAAGACCTTTTCAATGCTAGAGGTATATATATACGTATATCTATTTTTTTAAGGCATAGTGGCATTGAACCAACGAACGACTACCACGAACACACAAACACACACACGTCTCCCCGGCGGTATCAGGCATCCACGGAAACCCACTGATCCCCCGCTGTCCCGGCCCAGCTTACGCTGAACCTAGAGCCCAACCACAGTCTTTGACTGGGCTGGGGGAGGCCCAGTGGACCAACCCAAGGACTGGGTATTCCTCATGCCCTTAATTGACTCCCCTTAGGATCGAACCCGGGTAGACTGGGATCCCATCCCCCCCCCCCCCCCCCGGGATGTTATTGCCCTTAGGAAGACCAGCTGAGCTAGACATGATTTGTCATATATCTCTAATTATTTTCAAAAAAGATGAAAACCACATTTCATTTCGTGATTCGGAACTCATATGCAGGAGGCATGCAAAGAACTAAGATCAAGTCGTTTGTTCCTAAAACTACTTGAAGCTGTGCTGAAAACCGGAAACCGGATGAATGTAGGAACGATAAGGGGAGGAGCAAAAGCATTTAAACTTGATGCGTTGCTTAAGCTTGCGGATGTAAAAGGAACAGATGGGAAAACCACATTGCTTCACTTTGTAGTTCAAGAAATCATTCGTTCGGAAGGCATTAGGGTTTCCGAAAGCATTATTGGGAAGATCAACCAAAAAAGCAAGCGAAGAAACCCTGAAAATCTAGAAGAAGACTATAGAAACATGGGCCTAGAACTTGTCGCAAGCCTTAGTACCGAACTATGCAATGTGAAGAAAACTGCGACCATAGACTTTGAGGTTATTGCGAGCTCAGTTTCGAATATATCACAAGGCATGGGTAGACTGCGGAGATTGGTGAACCAAGATTTGTTGATCG
Source organism: Centaurea solstitialis (assembly GCA_030169165.1). Lineage (NCBI taxonomy): Eukaryota > Viridiplantae > Streptophyta > Magnoliopsida > Asterales > Asteraceae > Centaurea > Centaurea solstitialis. Next base: position 54,647,969 of record CM058043.1, read on the forward strand.
AGGAAAAAGCTTCTTGTTTTGTGGAATCGATGAAATCTTTCTTGATTTATGCCGAAAAACATATGAAAGAGCTAGAGGAAGACCAACACAAAGTGTTGGAGCTTGTGAAAGAGATTACCGAATACTTCCATGGAAATATGAGTAAAGATGATTTGAATCCGCTTCGGATCTTTGTGATTGTGAGAGACTTTTTGTCCATGTTAGATCTTGTGTGTAGAGAGTTGCGGAGGTCGAAAGCTGTAGCGCCTTTTCAATAGATTTTGTTGTGCGATTGTCGATACATTTGTTGTTAGATTGTAAAAATTGAACATTGATGTTCATCTTTTGGCACATTTTTTGGTACTTTCCATGTAAATTAGCTCTTTTATAACATAATGGGAGCAAGTAGTAAATGCATATAAAATTTTAAAACCCACCCAAGTTCGAATCCGGGGGTGAGCAACCAGGGGCCACTGAATATTAATCCCAGGGGAGCATGCTTTAGCTCTCGGTAAAAATTGCCAAGGATGTAGTCTGGGCAAACCCAGGTGAACCTTATCAAAAAAAAAAAAAAAAAAAAAAAAAAAATTTAAAAACATGATGTATCATGTTAATAAGAAATGTTTATAACATTTTACATTATCTAACCATTGATTATTGAAGTTCTAAACTCTTGTTAATGACAAACATGTTGGGTCATGGGATCTAAATAATGATGGAAGCAAGTTGTAACTTAATCAATGATCCAATCAACATAGAGTTTTTTATGGTAAAAATCGAATATTTATGATAACTTTGAATGAAAAAAATCTAACTTCATGATTCCATCCTTCAACTATATATATCCATATTATATACCTTAACATTTAGCAAATGTTGAAGAACTGTTCCTAAGCTACAGTTTTTCATCTACAGTTCTCCTACATACTTCTCCTTTTACAAGACAAAAGCATGGTTGAACCACCTGCTCCAGACACCATTGAAGCTCCCTCTACCTGCTCCACACCCATGCCATTAAAGATTTTGTCAGTAACATTTAAATCTTCCAAATCTTCTCCTTCTCCTCCTTCCAACAATCACAGCTACTACTTCTCTCCTCCTCACTCTCTGTTTCTATTTCATTACAAACCCAAATATCGTCTTCTCTATAGCTTTTGCCCTCGATTTCAAAACGAAACGGTAACCACCTGTTATTACATAGATCGTTGTAATTTTATAAAGGGTTTGTTATCTACTTGATTCATGTCCAATGGATTTGTTAACGTAATGGTATTTCACATGTGATTGTATTCATGAAAAGGGTTTTAGGGTTTCTTTACATAAGTCAGTTTTTATATCTTATCTTAAATTGAAGATTTCTTTGCTGCTTTTTTTAATATATGATTTCTCCTCTCATCATCTAATTTAGGGGTTTGTTTTGTTGTTTTAGGATTTGAAGGGGACTGTCGATGTGATCGAAGGTTTGAATGTAATTCTTAAATTCTGGTATTTGTAATATCTGATGATTCTTGAAGAGGTTTTCGTTAATTTTGATATTTTCTGGTTTTTAGTTAAGAGAGAGGGATTAGTCCAAACAGAATTTCATAGTCCAGTCAAGTCATTTGATAATCAACATCAATTGCAGGTAAACTCATGACATCTAACTACTATTTGGTGCAAGTTTTCCTATTTCAATTCATTTACAGTTTTTTTTTTATGTATATTTCTTATATCTTGGTCTTTATCATATAAAAACGAGAGATGTGCTGGTGTGAATAGAATGTTGAAGACATTCCCATTTAAAGGTGAAGTAAAGAACCCATTATTAATCATGCAACACTATATAAATCTCTATACTAAACTATAGGTAAGTGCTTTGTGGCCACTAAAGGAGTACATAGTGGCCATAAGAGGTATAGCTATTTGGTCCATCATTGGTTTTTTAGGCATGATTTTTTCACTTTCATCTCAATTGTAATTAGCTATCTATATTTAATAAATAATTTGTTCTTTGTTATCCATGTATCTCATGTTTATTTTTAGATGGTTATTAGTTCATGGGAGATGGTTCCTACAAGAAATGTTTTATATTCATATAAACTGTGAATCATTCACACAGAGATGATGATATCTTCAATATGCGCTATGCATATTAAAATATGAAAATGAAAGTCATTTTCAAGTAGTTGCATCCATAAGTGGCTTTGTCTCTGAAACATATGTAGTGAATGAAAAGGTAACTATTTTCCGAATGTTTATCCATGAACTAGATGTATGTTATGTCAGAATACATGGGTTATGATATATTTAGTTTAGTATCTTTCATATGGTTTTCAAGACATCGATGCTCATTAGTTTGTTGGGATTTTTTCCCCTACTTTAGCATTGTGCTTGAATTGAAAACTTAATTTTTAATGTTCACCTCTAATATACATGTGTGTTTAAGGTATGCAGTTGGTATTTTTAAAAGTTATATGTGGATTTTTAGGTTCTATAAAATGGGTTAGACACGACTAAGACATTTTTAAAGGTTATATTTGAATTTAAAGGTCAAGGTTTATTCAAATCTAGATTAGATCAACAAGATATAGAAAAACGATTAAATGTTTTGTGTGATAGATAAGGAAAGATGTATTTAGTTTTGTAACCAAATTTTGGTCCATATCAATATAGGCTTGATAAGTACTAGGTTTGACATCGTGTTCTCAAAGTTACATTTATCATTTTTAATAATAATGATTTCAATTTCCATGGTTGGTTTTACAGTAGCTCTTTTGGCTTATGAGAGGTCCTAATCTGGTGATGTATAGATGGTTGTTTCAGGTCTTCCATCAGATGGTGAAATTAGTGTCTGAAGTGTTTGTTGATGGGCTGAATCTGGTGATTGAGGAGCTTTTATTGATGGGAATGGTGATTTCGAACAACCTGAGGTGCAAGTATTTGATGGGTAACAATAGCTTGAATAGTTTCAAGTGGAATATGCAACCGGTTTTCTGCTGCCCCTCATTCTAGCTTTGCAGCTGGTTCTCTTTATATCCAATGAAGCTAAGGTGGCCTTTACTAAATTAAAAGTAAGTGCTTAGTGGTTCAATTACGTTATCGGATGAAAATAAAAAGGACTTAGAATCTTACATGGTAAGAGGGAAGGCAAGAATCGACCGTCTTACCCTTTGGTGATGACTCTTACTAGGTAAGCGTTTACCGAGTTATAAACCGTTACCATCAATTCTTTTTGATAGTCGAGAATGCTACCCAAAGGTAATAAGAGTGTTGACTCTTGCCTGTAACCACTTACTTTGTAAACATTTGGTAAACGACTCCTAATTTTTGGTAGCAAATAGCAACAGGAACTGCAAAACTAAGAGATGGCTTTGCTGAGATGCTAATTGTGGTAGTTTTAATTTTGGATGTATATATGTGATCCAGAGGCATTTTATCAAATAGATGTACATGTGTTGTCTGTGAATTTAAATCGAGAAGGAAGAATGTGAGTATGCATAAAATTAGTTTTGTACTTCTGTTACCAAAATTTGATAATCTTAATTGATCTGAACAATCATCTTAGTTGGCTTTGGAATGAATTTCTTTATAGAGGCTTATTTAGTGACTCGCTTATGAGTTTACGATGTGTTTATCCAAACACTTATTCGATAAGTGCCTACCAGTAAAATTCAATGCTATCAATACCTTATGGAACAGGAGTTTAGACCATTAAAAGGCATCATATGCAATAATTCACCCGATAAACGCTAATTGGGTACGGGTTATCACAGTACAGGTAAGATTATTAATCATTGCTTTAATGCTTTCTATCAATTTTGTTTCTATGTCACGTATAGTTATTTAACTTCAGATTATTTGTTCACGATGGTTGAGTATATGTTCATGCTAGGGGTATTAATGGTTTAAAGTTTAAACCAAAAGAAAAAAAAAACCACTGAATTTTATATTTAAAAATGTAATCGTTAAAATATTTTTTATAAAAAACAGTTTAGTACATACATCCATTCTTTTATTATGTAATGTTATTTTTTAATAAAAATAATCATCTCTGCGTAAAGGCATAAGGTGCGGTGGATACCCGAGGTTAATACCCATAAATATTGATCACAAAAAAGCTACATTAACCCAATTTTAATTTTAAAATTTTCTCATGTTTTCCTTTATAGATTAATATTGAATTGCCGTTTACACCACTATAGTTGCCCTGTCGATAAATATTACATTTCAACTAATTTTTGTTGATTTATATCGTTATATTTTTATAACCGCTCCTCTTCCCCGCAACGCGGGGCAAAAAAACCTCGTGTATACTTAAATTCCGAACGGATCATAAAGGTTGGACTTTGTTATGGTGCTAACCTTCACTTCAAAATAGAGAGTATCTATTTAAGTTTTAACCTTTGTGTTGGTCTAAAACCAATATATGCATATAAAACAAGACATAGGAGAGAATCAAGGAGAAACTTTCTTACTTATTTATTTTTATTCTCATAATTTAAATTTATTTTTAATTGTTTCATCACATTAAATGCATAGCCTTTTCATTTTTTTCATTTTTATTTGAATCAACTACAAACTATTTTATATACAATAATATATATTTTTTTCAATGATTTTCAAAAATAATAAATTTTATTTTGTTAATAAATTCTATGAAACATTTTCTAAAATAATAAACCTAACAATGCTCGTATATCTTTATGTTGAAAATTATTAAAATCAATAGTAAGGTAACAATAGTTATAAATCAAAAAACTTTTATTAAAACATATGTTTTTATATGAAAAAACTTACAATCAATAATAAGGTAACAATGAATATAATTCAAAATCTTTATTAAAACACATTTTTATTTGAAAAATCTTTAAAATCAATAGTAAGGTAACAATTGTTATAAATCAAAACTTCAATATATATATATATATGTATAACAAGACTTGAGAGAGAGAATCAATGAGAGACTTTCTTACCTATTTATCTTTTTGAGAAGTAACGGGCAAATCCACAAGTGAAGGAATTTATGGAATTGAATTCCATTCCTTAGGCAACCAAAGAGCATGTAAGAAGCGTGTAAAATTTGGTCAATGGAATTGACCATTCCAATTCCACCTGGTTCTAGTAGATTTCAGCAAACCAAACACCCCCTAAGTTTATGGATCCACCAGTTATCAAATGAATCGTCCCAAAATGAATTGAATACCACAGTGCACGATACCCAAACCGTAACAAATGGAAAACATCAGAGGTATTAACTCAATAATTCACAAGTTTGATAAGAATAGGATTTTAGATAGAAAGTAAAACGGAAACGGTAATAAATAAATATGAAAAAATTAAAAATCAAAAATCAAAAATCAAAAAGGTTTAAAATGAAAAATAAAATGCATAATATTTTTAGTGTGTTTATAGTCTATTTTATTATTGTGTAGGGAGTATAAAAAACTGTAGGTTATTTTCTTATTTTTTGGACGGCAGTCAAACACGCACACGCCCTGATCGAAGTCGAAGAGGTATCCGGGATCCATTCGGGCACCCGATTAATCATCTCGACCATGGAAACCGTTACCGGCCCATAGCCTCGCCCATGCCCAGCCTGAAGGTCAACCCATGAACTGGGGTGTCGCCTCATGTTCCCCCTCGAATCGAACCCAAGTAGACAGGGATACCATCCACTGCCCCCCCCCCCCCCCCCCCCCCCTCAGGATGTTACCGACCGGCGACCGTTGAGCTACAAAGGAGTTGACAAATGTCCTTAGTTTAAGCATGGGGGGATTCGAACTTGGGTGGACACTATGTACCCTCCAAGCACTAACCACTCCACCACAACACCTTGGACAGTAGGTAATTTTCTTATGTGTCAAGAGTTTTTTTTCTTATGTGTCAAGAGTTTTCATCATTTTCTTTTTCTTTCTTATTGCAGATATCTACTGTCTTTGTCTTGTAATACCTCTTACTACTGCAAGACAGAGGTGAGGAGACGGCAATAATCGAACGATGAATGCAAGGAGACGATGGTGACCAAACAATGGAAGCAAGGTGACAATGCGACCGCACAATAGAAGCAAAAAGAACTTCACCGATCAAAAGACAGAAGCAATGAGACAACAACAATCAGACATTGAAATCAGAGACAACAATCGAACATAGACCGTAGGTACATCAACGATCTGATTAGGGAAGCAAAAGATAGCAGTGCTATTAGGTTTCTGTACAGTGTCTAAAGAGTTTATTTCATTGACCTCATTACATATAATGAAATAACCGTTACTCACATAAACATATAAAAATATCATATGATGAATACCAAAGGAGTGTTAGCCTAGTGTTAGCCTAGTGTTAACCTGAAATTGACGATGTAAACCATAGATACACACATTTCTCTTTGTTATATGTTCTTCTATGAGGTTTTTCTTTGAAAAATGGTAAATTGGTAATGGGCATTTGCAATCGTATTCAAATACGATATTGATTTTGACTTTTGTGGTCAAAATAGTCTTCTTTGGAATCCATGATTGAGATTATTTTATTGTTATCAAGAAGATCGGGAATTTTGACTTCTGTGAATGATGTAATTTGTTACCTCTAAAGTTGGATCACATTTGCATTAGAATTATAAACTTTAGGAACAAAAAAATTGTTTCTTGGAAAGAAAAAAACATCCAATTTTCTTGTTTAAGACATTGAAATGGAATTATTATATTGATGTTGATTAAATAAACAAATAATGAAGATTATTTAGTTTAAGTTTAATTGCAGGTAGTGGTTTTTTTAGAAGAAGATGAAGATTGGTACTTGGTAGGGATGGAGTGGGGTGGGTGAGGTGTCAAACTTTAATTTTAATTACATTTATGGTCCTTATAAATTTTAATATTAAATAAGAAACCATAAAATGACTAAATTACCCTTAGAGTTCACTTAGTCTAACTGGATCATTTAATGGTATTAGGGTAGAGGGACCAAATGTGTGAGAAAATGTAAACCATAGGGACCAAATCCATAATTATTTTAAAATAGGGACCAATAGTGCAATGAAGTGTAAACCACAGGGACCAAATATGTAATTTACTCTAAAAAAAAATTAGACATGCAACCCCCTCCCTACTCGTCTTTTAATTTATTAGTTGTACACTCTACTGGCTGCATATTTATACATCACAAAAAACAGATCCAGTGACTTCCAAAACCATATCTCAACTCTTAATCCACTAAACCACCCTATTAATTCCTCAAGAACAAAAAAGGCCAAAAGTCAAGTTGCACATGCCAACATGGAGATTGATCCATAACTTTGCTTCCAAAAACTGTTCCATGCCTTGGAAGGTTGAACATTTTCCTTCATTCTCTGATTCATAAACAAGCCTCTTGCCGCAAAACCCATAAGCTCGGTGGGGTCCATAGTTATCCTACGATAAGAAAATCCGACCCTGAAATACCGATTATCTTCTTCATACCCAGTATCAATATCTTCTTCTGCCATCAGTGGTACATCTGGTTTATCAGTTTGAAGTTGAACTAATTTGTCAACTTGTGCTTTTAGTTTCACTAGACGATCACTGATCCTTGAAGACACAGCATCATATAGATTTCCGGTTTGTATGTTGTTGTCCTGTTCCGACTCACGCAGATCTTTGAAATCAATTGGATCACCAACAAGTATTGTTACCTACGAATTTCATAAAACCATCGATTCACTTTTGTCATATATTCCATACATCACACTAGCCCCAATTAAAATTCTTTTTATACGCAGAAAAATAGACTTACATAATCTCTATTAAGAATTCTTGCCTTGGAAGTCAAAAAAAAAAAATCAAATAACCCAACAAAATAAAAGGCAAAAAGGAATCACATGTTATTTGTGAACCCTTATGGTCCGTTCGGTTGTCGGAATGCAGGGACGGACCTATATAGTGCCACGGTGGCAAGTGCACCGTATCGTTCCTCGTCGCAATGTAAAGGTCGTGAAAGTGCAACCGTATTAATTTGTTGGTGCCACCATATGTCTTTTAACTGCAATAAAGACACAAATGCTCTTGGTGAGTTGGTTAGTTCCTTGCTTTTAAAGAAAAAGTCATGGTTCAAATTTGTTTGAGTCATTTTTTTTTAATTTTTTTAGCTTTTAATATCATATTTATTATGTTTCTTAAAAAATTGTAATAGCAAAAGTTGAACATGAGACTTTTCATTTAAAAATCGAGGAAACCAACCACTAAATCAATATTGACTTAATAAAAAATATCTCTACAAATGTTTCTTATAGTCAAATGATGCCACCGTTAAAAAAATTCTCTAGGTTCAAAGGAATGGATTTGGGAGGATTTGGATTTCAAATCCATTCCAATCCAAAATTTGGTTTGCAGGATTGCCTGGATTTGAAATCCATCAAGCATAGGACTTTGAAATCCTAGAGTGATAACTACTTTTTTCAAGGGATTTCGTAAGATTTGTTAATAATAATGTTTTAAAATATGTTTAGAACATTTGTTTTTCTAATAATAAGTTAAATAAAAGGTAAAATTAATATTTTTTACTATTTTTAATGTTTTTTTTATAAATGATGGAATTCAACATTCCAAATCCAACAAACCGAACCCGCAAAAGGATTCCAAATCCTCCTAAATCCAAATCCCAACATGAAATCCAATCCATTCCATTCCAACAAACCAAACGGACCCTTAGGGGTGGCCCAACTGGTAAAACCTTGACTCGCTGTTAACTTTAGGCCTCCAAGAGATTAGTTGAGACAACCATGATTAATAAAACAACAAAACAAAACTCTAAATTAATTATAAAAAAAAAGACTACGATTTCCTAAGGTTTCTATGTTATGAAGATGGTGGCCGCCACCATCATATACATTTTAATTGGTTGATAGGGTTACTTGTGGGTTCATATACCAACGGATGTACTTCCTGTTTTCCAAAAAGATATATATTTAAATAAGTTGACATCTCAGATGAAAAATGGCAAATTGTTATGATCCATCTAAAATCATAGAACAGTTTTGATATATACATTATATGTTATAACAGACACTGTCACGTCTCTTTTCCATCTGGTATGAAACCTGAGGATGGGAACCAAAAAGAAAACCTCTCTAATAGGTGCATGCAGGATTTTTGCTAGTATGAACAAACAAACAAACATACCGTTTTGCCAATCCTGGGAAACGTGGCTCCAATGGGCATGACCTCTTGCATCCCTGCATGCACAAATGGAACTACTATGGGTGCATCATCTGCATCCAGGATTAACCTGTGGAATTTTTTAAAGAGCATAATCAAATTTATTGTTCTACAGACTAAAGTTTATATGTCTACTACTTCCAATATCCCAAAACAGATGTGTACAACATTTGACTATTACAAAAATATTGAAATACCCATCAATTTAAGCGGACCAAAATCAATGTCGTCATTACTTGGTATTCATCACTCATGATAGAAGACGGAAAATGCAATAAGCAAAATGTCGACTTTATCTTGGAATAACCATAAAAAAAATTGTTGCATTTATTTCGGAACAAAACAAGTACAATGCAAATAAGCAAACCAAACCAAACCATCACCAGTTTTCATTCCCAATTACCCTCCCTCAATCTTCAGGCATTTGTAGGCACTTCATTGGTAAAATTCTAATGCTAATGTGATATCCTTCGCCATACATACAATAAATTGAAAATCTAAGGGGTCGTTTACTAAACGCTTACCAAGTTATATTACCTTAACGGATGAATATGGCAAAGACTGAGAATCTTACCCGGTAAGAGCGAAACAATGATCAAGAGTCTTACCGGGTAAGTGAGGGCGACGACTCTTTCACGATTAGTGCTTAGCCGGTGAATAACATACAATGCCCTTTTAATGGACTAAAATCTTATTCAATAAGGTAAGTGATATTGTTGAATTTACCGGTAAGCGCTTACCGGGTATGTGTTTGGGTAAACGGTCCCCAGGTTAAATTTATGAGCAATAAGATGCTTGAGAATCCATATATATTAAAAGAACATAAGGTGCAGTCAAGACCAAGGTGAAAACAAAAGGAGGTATGTTTATTTCCAAAAGTTCGATAGACATGTGAAGCCTTTCTACCTTAACCCTAGAAAAAGCCAAACATATAACCCCTGACAATGTACTTAAGCCTAGAATTATGAAACATATATGAGTGATTCTGAAGATTAACAGACAGCAAAAGCTAATAGTCCCAATTTTTAACACTCCAACTCATTTGGCCAGTCATCATAATTACTTGTACACAACCTAAGTCCCTAAACATATATAACCCCTGACAATGCACTCATAGTTTCAAGTCTTGTACACAATCTAAGTAAAAAAGGGAAATTACAATAGAAACAATCGGTCTAGGACGATGTTGAGGCTAAGTTTCTAGCTTTAGCCTTTGCCATTTGTGAATGAATTTGGTTATCACGATTATTAAAAGAACTTAAGGTTATAACCTCATACTCCATCAGCATCATGTGTGACAACTAGTCAACAATTGAAATCACCAAACATCCAGTCCCACATGATCAGACCAAGTGTGTGGAGATTGATGAACACTAGGAGAGAGTTTTGACATTTTTTGAAAAAACCTTTTTAAGACTTCAGATTCTGTAACATTGCAAAAGCTTCCAATCCATGAACTTGCCAAATCAATTTTTCATCAAATATATTGAAGGAACCTCGATGGTGCAAACAGTGATATGGTGAACCAATTTTCAGGATTTTTTTATATAGAGGAAGTATTACCTAGTTTTTCTTGCTTGGTGGTATGGAGAACCAATTTTAGACTTTTTGGAGAAGGTTCATCTACGCCGTAGAGATTTATACTTAGAGTAATGTCTGCATGAAAGATTGATACTAACCTTGCAGCACCTCTCTTTACAGAGCCTATAGTTTTTCCACCATCTCGTGAACGACTGCCTTCAGGGAATATGTGGACCCATCCACCTCTGTTCAGTTTTGTTATAGCAGCATCCATACCCTGTGCCAAGATAATAACCAGATAAGCAAGCGATAGAAAATGATATGGGGGCTCCTGCATATTAGTATCAAGGAATTCAAACCTTTTGGCCTCCTCCAGCAATAACCCGAAATTAGAGATGCTATTTTACATTTTAGAAGCCATTTTGGAATACTAATGATTTTAAATTTGTGAACAAATCATAAAGAAAAACTCTGCCATTTAGGAGTACTAGCTATGGTTGTGTATTTATTAACATCAAAAGCCAATTTTGATGTTTTAGGTTAACAGATTGGCGCCATGAAATTAAAAAGGTAGCTCTACTACTAGAATGTGAGGACTGTAAATATCTAAGTCATTTAGCCATGGTAGCAACTTTCTATAGATATGACAAAGCCAAGACTCCCTCCCAATCATCATTTGTTTCCTACCAAACAAGAACTTCAAAAGACCTTACCATACGTATGAAATAACTTGGTCGTTAAAACACTAAACATTCGAAATTGAATATCAACTAAAGTGGGGGTTATTCATTCGCTTAGAGAGGGTAAAACGGAGAATTGGTTTGTTTTAGCTGGTATAAATGATAGGGCAGTACGTAGCCATAGTAGGGTATCCAAAAAATTAGTAAGAGTGTTCTCACGATAGCTCTGATGTCTCGAGTAGGCAGAAACCCTCTTCTTCTTGTCTAGTTGAAGTATCCATATATAGTTGCGGTCTTTCAATTTGTTCAATTAAAGCACTTTATAACAAATAGGTGTATCAGAGTGAGCAGTTTGAATCATGGCTATTGATTTGAGTTCTCAAGGAGTTGATTACACGGAGAAGAAGGTGGTTGGAATCTAATCTAACCCATAGTTCCCGATTTTTAACAACTCTGAGATCAGATGATGATATTCACTCAAATCCTCAGTCAGAAATGGTGACAGAATGCTTTAGTGCATCTTATGGTTAGTGAAACCAGGCAGTTGATTTCAGCTACATTAAATCCGGTGGTTCCACCTTGAACATTAAGAAGGTTTCTCATCTTGATTTCAGCTACAAAAACCTCATTGTCATGAAAGTGGTTAGAAACGACGAGAAGAGTGGACAATTTTCTGATCTCACTGATGAAAGTATGGTGATTACAACAGCCATTGTCAATGAAGGAGGAGAACAAAGAAAAAAAATAGAAAAAGGGAGAAGGAATCGCCAATAGAAATGAATAAAGAACTTATAATGAAATAGACCAGAATCCATATTCGAAAATGGAGACTCGAATACAACAAATGTATTTTCTGACGACATTCCAGAATCAATGTAGTTCTGATCGCGTTCAGGCCTGAAACCCCCGGATATGGATGCCGAGGGGATGCCTTCACAATGCCAAGCATGATTGAGGGAGAGGCGGTGATCAAACAAATCAAGAATTTCTTTCGTCTTTCACAAAATAAACCAAAATACATGTGGACAAGGTTCAGCCCAGCCCACAAATGGCCCAAAGCAACCCTTGTCCAGTTGTCTACAAACATCGACCTAATTGGGTTGATCTATGTCGTGGGTTGGATGGGAATTAAGGTGAACATGCTGGCTGAGTTATTGATGGTAAGAACATTCAAGATGAGGAAGAGAGAAACATGGTGTAGAACTCAAATGGCATAAGAGTGAGAGATGAGTTTAAAGTCAACAAAATGAAATATGTTTCTGATCCAAGGAAAGAGGAGGAAGACAAGGTTTTGTTTTAGAAACATGAAACAAAATTGTCCTTTTGATTTCAAATTGCAGGACTTGGCCTTTGGGGTGAGAACACTTATACAAGGGAACAGACATCTAATTGGCATTGGTAAATTTTTGGGAAAACCCTTGGACTTCGACTATGATCTTGAAAAGAAAGGCATCTAGCGAGCAGAATTGGAAGGGAGTGACATTAGGGGCAGCTGATTGGGAAGATATGTTTTTTTTTCCTACCCACCTTGAGGACAAGGTGGTCAGTTGGCGGTGGGGTAATGTTATGCAATGCACCAACCTATTAGCTTTATTTTAGTAAGAGGAATTGATAGCCATGTCATCTAATTCAGGAGGGGACAAACTTAAGGCCAAAGGAGGTTGTTAGTCATTCTGATAGAGGGTAAAGAGGGGAATTAGTCTGTTTTCGCTAGTCAAATAATAGGGCAGTAGCCACAGTAGGGTATCCAAAAAATTAGTAAGAGTGTTCTTACTTCTTAGGAGAGCTCTAGTTTTGTTCTTGTCAAATTGAAGCACCCATGGCAGTCGTCTATCAATTGTTCTTATTTCACTGGTTCAATTAAGTAACTTCATAACAGTAGATTACGAAGAAATTTAAAACGAAGAGCCAAAACCAGAAAACAATGAACGGTAAGACAACAAAAGAGAATAAGCAAGTACAACAAACATAGAAACATATAAGAACACATATCGATTATCAATATATCTATCTCCACTCCACCTACTCACGTCATCTACAAATCCCTATGCATGCCTATATTGAGCTTTGCTCGACAATGGAACAAAATTAAAAGTGAAAACTCTAATGTTTTCACCGTGCGATCACTTTCCTAGTATTCGAGAGGTTAAGAACTCTCTTAACGAATCTGGCGGTATTACAAGTCTGCCCAAATATCACACTTCTCAATCTATTTTGTAGCCAACAGCTACTGCTAACCATGTCCCCTTCCCCAACAACAATTGAAAAGACTGTGATACCCCTAACTCTTATACATTATAGGATATGTAATACGTAATGCGGATCTAATACTACCTGTCTGCCAAAGATGCACCTTGTCCTCAAAGTGAGAACTTATAACCTGCCGGTTAATCACAGCAAAATCATACCAGTGAGAACTTATCCACCCCTTCTTTCAAAACGATCGCATGTTCCCTTCCTCCTTTCAGTGGTAGTTTGTAATGCCACTGAAACACCCACCGGAACTGAAACCAGTACCTTCGCCATTCATGTTGGACAAGGGATGTGATCTACCTCTGACATTTCTAGTTGCCCAACTCTAGCAACACCCCTTGACCCTCTTGCCTTAATGTTCTGAACACCGATTTTAGGGACACCAAGGATCTGCCTAGTGACATATCCCCATTTAGTTTCACTTGTTCCCCCCTCCCAATGGAAATATCATGAGTTGTGTCCTCCAAATCCAGTTAATGTGCATGGTCCCCGAAGTGGACAACAATTGCATAACCAATATGGTGTCCGAATTCCCAAGTTCAAGTGGATGAAAATCTTCAAATATCTTAACTCCTTGTATCCACACCCTTGCACACATTGCCCTTTCATCCAGATCACTATATAAAAAATACACATAAAAATACACATACACTTTCTTCTAGAAATATAGTTTTTGATACTATATAAACATATGCAGAAACTGAAATATGCTTACAAAAGAAAACAGGAGAAATTATTACAGCCAACTAGTACAAGGAATTGAAGAGATAAGAAGCAATAAGAAAAGAGAGCTAGAGAGAAGTCGACAATAATATAAAGCTTTGTTTTGTTGACGAATAGATTTTTGGAGTAGTTTTACTCTAAAATTTAATTTATGGTCAAAAGAAAAGAAATTGGGCCAACATAGAAAAGAGGCCAATGGGTTTCCCTATAATATTAGGGTTTTCTAATTTTCAGTTATTTCCTTAACAAAATACCCTAAGGCGCCGCCGAATATTTGCTTTTGGCAGAACCGCCCTGAGGCGTGTTTGGTGTTTTTCAAAACCATGACGCCTCGATTGTTGACCTCCCAAACGTGAAGCCAAATTGGTTCTCCTTCACCTCCATATCATGTCTCAGTCATTGTCTCCTATAACTGCATGGTATGGCTAATAAAATTATTCAACTTTCAAAGTCTTTCTCCCTCCCCTTTCTATGTTTCAAATAAGTGAAGTTTCACCAATTTAACTAAGAAACTTTGTATTAATAACGATCTCAATTCCCCTAGCCTAGCCACATACATGGAAGCAAATCTTAAAGCTTGGAAAAGAACAATGACAAGCAAAATATAGCTACCTCGAAAAGAAGTAAAATGTAAAGCAAAAAAGCCCTTAAAACATATGAGTTTAGCAAAAGGGACTACCATCACAAGATGGCATTTGAAGCAAACAACACATGACATAAAAGCTAGTGAGATGATGCCACAATGTTAATTTTAACAAGAAGACTGAACAAGTTTCACCAAACACGTCTTTCAATTTTTATTACGTTAACTCTCTAGATTTTTTAATGAAAAATTAACAAATAACAAACAACAAAAGGCAATATGGTGCTAACAAAATAACCAACAGTTCAAACAACAAAATTGTACAATCATTACACAAGGCAAAATCGGTACCTTCTGATAAATTCCTTCACCGCGAGAAACAGGAAGAACTTTTACACACTTAAAGAATGCAGAAGTCACTGGATTACGAAAACATCGATCGGTAGCACACAGAGTCCATCTCAAATTACGAGCATGCATAAGAACACTTGAAGGAAGGAGTGCAGCTATAACTAGTGGATCATCCATGGAAGCAATATGATTGCTAACCTAGAGATATTGACAAAAAACGTCATAAGGCCTGATGCAAGGATTTGAAATGTCTAAATAAAATGTAGATGGGAAGCAAGCATTAAAGATATAACACAACATTCATCCTTGGCGTACCGTAATAAGTGGTATCTTCTCTGGTCTATTTAATGCTTGCTGCAATTTTTCACCACCATAAATCTACAATACAAAACCAAGAGCTACTTCCAACATATTCTAGAAAGATTTATAAAAGAATATATGTAAATTAGCATACTTAGATCAATTACCTGGACATGATTAAGTCCATGCATGAAAACATGGCAAACGTTTCCAATGATAGGAACAGCTACACCTTGAAGCATTTGGGTGAGAACCGAATCCTCTGCCGTATCAAATCCAATGATAACTGCAGATTCGATTATGAATCAATTTATATTTTTATAAACCATGACATCTTAAAATCTCTCTCACATACTTGGGTCAGCAGTTTGGTAGAAGTAATCATAGATCTAGAAATAGCACTAAAATTCATGTGAAAATGGAAGTTTGCTGTGTGAGCCTAGGTTGCATGTAATAATTAAGGCATGTGCTACTTAGGTACAACATCCACACTATATCTAAGAGAATAGGGTCAATCTTCAACTTCTCGTGCCCTATGCATTTATAGAAACATAGAGATAGTGATGCCTACTAAATCACCCATAAAGATTATAAAACAATAGCAACTACATGTTTCTTCCTTTTGTTAGCTTAGCCAACTTCACATAAAACATACAAAAGGATCAAAGTAATCATTTGTGGATTGTCCTCTAATTTCAATTAATCAGCCGAGTTTCACAACTACGTACGATATAATTAATATCAGTTTCCACTTTAAAAGTTTATGCTTATTACAGCTACAGTAGGATACTAGTCCAATTTGTATTAGATAGAGGTTGCTTCCTTATTCCGTGTTTAGTTTGCTATGTTTCATACCCATATATTTGTTTTGCTCACCTAATAAAAATATAGAATTACACATAGCTTCATGGTATCAGTGCTAGGTTAACCTATTTGCAGCAAATCACCATCGATGAGTTAGCTAAATCTGAACCATTCAGCTCTTTTTCAGTTGTTTAAGCTTTTATCAGCGGATTTATTTTCTTTTTTCTACTCTAAAGAGAGAAGCTCCGCAATTCATAATGATCTACTTTACCAAATTTCTCCTCTATCTAACATGTCAAGTAGCTACATTTAGGAGTAGGCTTAGTGGGTGCGTGTGTTGGCTGTTAAAAAAAAAGCAGCTGCCAAGTGTTTATGACTCTACGTTAATTGTTTATTTAGTCATGAGATTTCGCACAAAGTAAACAGACGAAATTATACTGTTTTGTTGCCGGTACATGTTTGATCCAGATACGAAACATGAAAGACTTTCATTTGCTTCACGTCTAGCTTTTCATATGTTTGTCAATTTTAGTATGCTCCCACCTCCACCTTGCTTAGTGTTTGGGTTCTGTTCTACTCATAAGCCTCATGTATGAATTTTTTAACACTTCAAAAGTAACAATACCATACCTCCCTGACACTGTAACCTGTATCTTTTGGACTAAAATACAATCAGAAGGCAAGTGAACGAATATAAAGCCCAATCTGAAATTGGTCATTGTACGTGAAGCGCTAAAGGTGTCACCTTTCATTGTGTCAATGATGTGTATGCCTTACAAGTGTGAGACGCTGAAGAATAGGAAAACGGTGAAACGATGAAGAGGCACCCGACTTTCATTGTGCTAGAGTTAGCAGATTAGACTTGTAGTAGGTTAGTGGGTTAGAGTTCTACTGGGTAACTGATACCTCTATTATCAGCATGTGTGGGTGTTTTCTTTATTTAAATAAATGGTTAAAAAGGTCAAGACCCTAATATTATATTTTTATAACAAACAAAATGGCGGCTCTTTTTTTCAATCGTTATGAGTTTTCCTGATACTACTTCAAGACTTCTCTTCTCTTTACAACCTGTTGCATTGGAGACTACCAAGTGTTTCATACAAGTATTTTCTATGAACCCAAGTATACTTATACTCTGTATTTGTATATATGCTATGCGCAGGTACATATTAGTTCGAGTCAAGTCGTTGGTATCTCGAGTTGAGTCGTTAGTATCTCGAGTCGAGTTTTATTCGAATCGAGTTTGATAGAGAAGGCCTTGAGGAATGTTTCCATTCTTTAAAACCTTGACAACTACCATAGGCTTTTAAAGAAAAACTTGACAGAACCAACATTAATGGTCTACCAATTCTCACTTGCTAGTCATTTTGATTGTCAATTGACAAAAGTATAAACAAGTAGCAGATTAGCATAGATTCATACATATCAGTTAATGAATGAAGTTGCTAGTCCTAGAAATGTTACAAAGGCCCAATTTACTAATATGCTTACTAAGTAAATGGCAAGTGATATGATTAGTTGAAGAAAAGAGCAAAAGAATGTGGTTTAGGGTTTAGGGTTTAGGCATAGGTACCTCTCTTACGACGGTAGAAGGTAGAAGATGAATTGGGTAATAATGTTTGAGTTCGGAAACGGCGAAAGCGTTGCATAAGAGAGGAAACGTGGCTCTGGCGGCGACGGTGTTTGTCGACGGCGACTCGGAAACGATCTCTGAGCGATGCTGTAGACAAACTGCTCTTTCCTTCCACTTCCACTTCCACCGATCATCTTCTTCCTTCTCAAACCAACGCTCCTCCATCCTTATTTCCACACCTTATTTCCAGACATACATTAACTTATATATCCATGATTTTCTCAGTTTTAGTTATTTTACTATTCTTTTGCATAACCCCTATTGATTGATAGAGAGCTTCTTTATGTTTATGTTTTTTTTTTATACCCAGGCAATCCTTGACCATACCATCCATACCTCTCATTTCTGCTGCCACATCAGCTGTACCACTACCCTACCAATTTCATACCTTTCATCCTTAACCATACCACTCATACCCCTCATTTTATTTTATTTTTATTTCTAAAATATATTAAAATAATTTACTTAAAATTAAAATAACTAAAATTCAAATTATCATTCAAATTTAAATTAAAATTAAAATTACATTTTATTAAAACTAAAAAATACAATAAAACTAATTATTGTGCAAAGAGTTCCACAGGTGTTGAGATAAATCTTGGCGAAGGTTGGCGTTCCTCTCTCGGTTTTTCACTAGGTTGACGTTTCTTGCCCAGTCTGCTTCGGAGATATTTGTTTCGATATCTTCCGGTAAAACCTCTGTAGGATCAAAAGGATAATCTGAAATGTCTTCGTCTTCACGAATCATGTTGTGTAAAATTATACACGTGTACATGATTTCTTGTAGCTTCGTTCGTGTCCATACTCGCGCCGGTCTTTTTACCATGTGCCATTTACTTTGAAGCGTGGCGAATGTCCGTTCGATGTCTTTCCTAGCCGATTCCTGACGTTCCTTGAAGTGGATCCGTCTCTCATCGTCATGTGGATACCTAAATGCTTTGACGAAAGTCGTCCACTCCGGATATATCCCGTCGGCAAGATAATACCCGTGATTGTAGTGTGTGCCATTCACTACAAACGAACTATCGGGTGCTTTATCTTCGAATAAATCGTTGAAAACCGGTGATTGATTGACAACGATTATATCGTTCGTCGCACCCGGAACCCCGAAGAATGCGTGTCAGATCCATTCATCATATGATGCGACCGCTTATAGAATTACCGTCGGTCCAGCATGATCACCTTTATGGAATTGACCCCTCCATGCGACGGGGCAATTTTTCCAGGCCCAATGCATACAGTCAATGCTACCAAGCATGCCGGGCAAGCCGTGGACTTGTTCATGCATTGCGTAGATTCGTTGAATATCGCTAGCAGTAGGCTTTCGTAAATATTGTCGCATATATAGGTAAATAATACCTTTGCAAAAATTCTCAAGGCAATCCCTTGACGTCGTTTCGCTCATCCTCAAGTACTCGTCGGAAGCATCCGCAGCAGACCTGTACGCCAATTGTCGAATAGCGGACGTACACTTTTGAAGCGCGGAAAACCCTTTCACGCCTCTTGCATCCCAATGTTGCTTGAAATATTCGACCTCTCTTTCTAGATCGTTAACTATCCTTAAGAATAGTCTTCGAGTCATACGAAACCGCTGCTTAAAGTCTTCGTCGTTGTACACCGGGTTATTAGAAAAGTAGTCGGCGATAAGTTTATCGTGTCCCTCTTCCCGACCTCTTTCTTTATTCGGCCCTCTCGGTCTTTTATTTGACGGACCTTCTCCATTGTTTTGCAATACCCCTGTAGTTACAAGTTTACCGACCAACTCGGCAGCTTGAAGGTTGGCAAGAAGAACTTGATCTATCATGAGATCAAAATCATCATGGGAATCCGACATTTTTTTGTGTGGATAGGAGATAAAGAAAGAGAAGAAAATGAAAAAAGAGAATAGGAGGAGATGTGGAGTTGTTTGTTGTTGGATGTGATGTATATATATAGAGATAAAAGGAAATTTTTTTTAATAAATAGCTGTTAAAGAGTCGTTGGGGGGTGGGGGGGATGCACACCACTTTTGAAGCCGGTATGTGGGCACAGACGCACACCACTGCCGGTTGCCTACCGGTCATGCACGACGGTGTGCACCGTCGATACCGGCGGTACCGGTGCCCATACCGTAACCGTTAATGATGGCCTTAGGTGGCGTTTGGTTCGCTGGAATGTTTCTGAAAGAATTGGAATTCAATTCCATATTCTGTTTGGTTGGCAGAAAATGGAATTTGAATTCAATTCCATAATCCGTTTGGTTGACAGAAATGTCTGATGGAATTGGAATTCAGATATGTAAAATGACAGAATTACTCTTCTTTTATTTTCTTATTTTACTTTAGTTTGTTTTATAAATTATATGTAAAAGTATATTTGTTAGTCCCAAAGGGTGACCTTTAAGTAATAATTAGTGTTTGGGATTATAGAAGGGATGGTTGAATATAATCATACAAAATTTCACTTTTAAATTCTATGTTTATAAACACTTTGAATTTACAGATTGTTTGCGGAAAAGAAAAGACTAAGTCTAATATAAACAATCTAAGTTACAATCTTTCACTATGCACTAAGTGAGAAGGTTAAGAAAAGATAAGAAATAGAGGGATAAAGAAAGAAAGGATTAGGTAGAAAGATAGATGATGAAGAAATATGGAGAATATCTTCATCACGTCCATTTATACCCATTGCATTAAATGCATGCAGACTTACTATTGTGTAGGTGTCACACTTCTAGAGGTCCTTTGTACTATTTACTATAAAGAATCTCTTTTGCATGTTGTGCAAAAGGGTGCTTATATAAACAGTTGCCTTGAGGTCTGATAAGTACGGAGGAAACAGTAAAGTGACTGTCCTTGTGTACTTTTTGTGTTAGTAAAGGCGTGTAATCCTTTTGTGCATTAGGCAAAGACATTTTGTTAATCCTTCATGATCAGGATACTGATCAGTGAGGAAGGCCCTGATACTGATGAGGATCAGGGGTCACTGTATCCTGATGGTCTTCAGGATGTCATACGAAATTAAGCAGTCCGCTATCACTGAGTTCCGTCTTCAGATCACGAGCATGTTGTTCTTGTCATCAGCTATTTCTTCGACGTCCCTGATGGTTCTTTGAGTATGATCTTAATGTCTTTAGGAGGTCTTTACTTTGATAGTCAGGATCAGTAGTCTCCAGAACAGACTCTTTCAACTCCTGATCCTGATCCTGATAATTTTAATAACAAACTACAACTTAAATAACAAGGAATAACATTGAACAAACTCAGTGATAATTCCTCAAGCTGTAATAGAAGCAAAGACATATTCACTAAGTAAAGTAAAGAATCATTATCATTTCATCAGGTCTTAGGAGAGCTGGATCAACAATCTCCCCCTAAATGATAATGATAAGACAACAAAGAAATTGTCTAAGTCTAGAAACTTAAAAAAATTCTAAGTCTAGAAGTAACAATAGGAAATAGAACTAAAAAAGATACATGTCTCATTTACTGTTTTGAGGGATCTTTTTCAGTACTATGATGGAATGAAGTACGATGCACTAAAATGCATTTCCATTAATCTCATAGGAGTTTTACAAGAGTAAAGAAATTACACAGGTACATGAATGAAATACTGAAAGATTACATAAACCAAAATTCCTAACTATCAGAAACTTCCTCCGTGACTGGAATGGTAAGAGTGGTTTCTCCAGTGGCAATTCATCTATTTAGTATGGCTCTGACATCGCGAGCGAATTCCTGAGCATCCTCATTATGTTCGCCTTTGTTGGCGATGAGAAGAATGTTAACCAAATGTTCAGAGGGTCCTTTGTGTAACCCATCGAACCTTTGAAATCGTAGGATGTTGAAGTTGTCAGCTACATAAATATCGTGAACTGGTTCCTTAATGACTTGACCTTCTAGGAGTTTTACTCCTGTTGGGAAGGAGAGATCAAGCATCGATAGGTCAGTTGGAGGGATGGAAGTTCTTGAAGTCGAAAGACAAGGAGTGTATCTTCTTGTTGAAGTGCCACCTGATCGTCTTACAGGAGGTCGGGCAATGCTTGGAAGAGGATGAAGCAGGAAATCAGGGAACTCGATTGTTCTTTTGATTCATTCGATCAATCCACTGATGGTCTCTTCCACATTGGGTCGGTACTTGATGTTTGCTTTGGGAAGAAGACCTCTAATTTCGTTCCACTCTGTGATGTTGTATATGTCGAGCTTATCCAGAGTGTGCTGAACGTCCTTAGTCCCTAAGCGCTTGATGGTGATGAAGATCTTTCCAGGATGTCCTTTCTTATCTCTTTGCTTAGAAAGATGGACACATGAGATTTGAGCACTGTGTTTCCTGAGGTGAAGTCGGTCTCTGCATCATTTGGTTTCCTCAGATTCTTCCTCAGCATCCTACTCGGTTCTCCTGTTGAAGACTTTCAGTGTGGCCTTCTGGTAACTCTCTATTTTGAGAGTTATTTGTTGTTCAATATTCCCGTTTTGTATAGTATTTTATACCCACTTTGCTCTATTTCTTTATCTTTGGACTAAAATGTTTTTAAAGCTTTTGATAAACCCAAAATGGTCAAGGTTGATGAAAGACAGCCCAATTCCAAACTAAAACAGTCCAAATCCTGATAACAGTCCAAAACTGTTCAAGAGGCCCACAAAAGTGTTCAGCCCAATAACTCAAGTGTAATACTACAGCAGAAGACCCCTCTGTGGTGACACTTTCACCACTGAGGGGGAGGATTTTGAAGAAGATATTGTGTTGGCTACTGAGAAGACAAAGCTTCAAGTTGGCATGTGGGCACATGGCCAAAAATCCTCAATCATTAGAATTATATCTGGGAGGCTTCTCATTGGTTGAAGAGTAACCCATGGATTATATCCATGGGTCAAAAGCACTATAAAAGAAGCCATCTGCTCCTTCAACAGATTACACACCTGCTACTTCCTTTCTTCCTCTTTCTTCACCAGAATACTCCATTGGAGCTTTTTCTTGGTGTTCTTTCTTCCTCATTTCTTTTATATGCTTTATTTAGTTTAACTCTCTTAAAGCTTTCTTAATTAGTCTCTAGAGTTAACTGCTTTATTTTAATTCACGTATTGTAATTTCTTTTCCATCTTTAAGCATCATGCAAGTAGTTCCTAAATCAACTTTCGTTATGATTTCTATTTTAGGCTAAACCCCTTAATGGGTGTGGGTGTAAGTTTATCTTAAGACCGTGTAGACAGCACTTGGGTGTTGTCGTTATTTTCGGTTCTTAAGATTGGTCCCGTTAAATCGAAGCTTTATCTCAACGTTGAAAAGCTGATCACTTTGATGTGTTAATTTTAGATCTTGACCCAGAGATGGGCGGATTCGAAATACAATTTACGGGATACACAAAGGTTCGATAGAATCTTTGATAACCACGCAGAGATGCGGGTTCTGTATGGTTTTCTAAGATTCAGTAAGCCGGTCGGGATTTATATCACAAGGAGACTTGGGTGTAAATCCCCATACTCGGTGGAACGAGATTTGTGTTAAAATCTACTTATTAAAACCGACAATCTTACGATTTGATAGTAACGACAACTTCATAGCAACTTCACGTTATGTTTTGTAAAAACGTAGTTTCGAGAGATTTGGGTTTTTATAAATAATCCCGTAACGTGAAGTTTCTAAACTCGTGTACTACCTCATTTTAAGAAAAAACTTGCATCCACACCCTCTTCTTTCTTTATTAATCAAAAGTTATCATTTTTAGCATTTCATTACCATCAAACTCATTTTTAACTACAAAACCCACCAAGCACTAGAAGTTCATGAAAGTCTCGAGTTCTCTATAAAATCTAAGTCCTGTGGAAACGAACATTTGGTATACTCTCACTTTATTACTTATAGCGATCCCATAGTCGGTGTATACTTGCATCCTCACTGTGGTGATATTGTGGCCACATAGTGGCACAGACAGTTTTCCGCTATCAAGTTTTTGGCGCCGCTGCCGGGGATTTGGCTTTAATTTTAAACTCTGAGACACTTCATTCGAGCCTGAGTTTCTTGCCTTTATTATAGCACTTTCCGCGTTGTATGCCACGGCTACAACACGGTGAACTTATACCTCTCGACCCTGGAGATAGAACGTACTGTCAAAAGACGTCGTAGAGGTAGAACTGGTCGTAACCGAAACATGGCTGCAAATCCACCACCACAAGTGGAAACCACCATGACATTTTGCCAAGTGACACGGAAACCCCTAAGGGTAAGGAACATGTCAAAGCCGTGACAATAATCGCTGATAATAAGGACCGAGGAATACGTGACTATGCACTACCCGAATTTGGACAATTACAATCAAGTATTTTGAAACCACCCGTGGATGCAACAGTACATTTTGAACCAAAGTCGGTAATGTTTCAAATGATATCGGCTATGGGTCAATTTGCGGGATTAGCATCGGAAGATCCGCACTCTCATTTAAAATCATTTTTAGAAATGACGGATCATTTTCGTATTCGAGGGATAACAACCGAACACTTACGCTTGACACTTTTTTCTTACACATTAAAGGATCAAACTAAGGTTTGGTTAAATTCCCAACCACCTCATTCAATTGACAGTTGGACAAGTTTGGCGGAAAAGTTCTTAAAAAATATTATCCACCAACAAGAAATGTTAAATTCAGAAAGGAAATTTTGATGTTTCAACAGTATGAAGATGAGGCAGTTTCGGATGCATGGGAGAGATTCAAAGAACTACTTAGGAGATGTCCTCACCATGGAATTCCCCATTGCATCCAAATTGAAACGTTTTATAATAGTCTTACTTTTGCTGCAAAAGGTAATTTAGATGCAACGACAGGTGGTGCATTTCTTTCCAAAACATATACTGAAACTGTTGACATTTTGGAAAAGATTGCCAAAAATAACCCTGATTGGTCAAACCCACGCGCCTTGGCACCTAAAAGACCATCGGAAATTAGTGAGAATGATGCCATTACCGCATTAAACGCACAAATTTTGGCTTTAACCAACTTGGTGAAAAATGAATTTATTATTAATGAGAAAAACCAAGTACAAGCTGTTACATCTTCTGAAAATGAAATGTGCGTATTTTGCGGTAATAATCATACTTATGAATATTGTCCGAACAATCCAGCATCAGTAAATTTTGTTGGAAACTATTCTAAAAACAGCCCGTTTTCACCAATGTACAACTCAAACTGGAGAAATCATCCGCATCTTTCATACAAAACTCCAGGACTTCAACCCCCGGGGCAAGTCAATTTCAAAACCAGCAACAA
Source organism: Centaurea solstitialis (assembly GCA_030169165.1). Taxonomy (NCBI): domain Eukaryota; kingdom Viridiplantae; phylum Streptophyta; class Magnoliopsida; order Asterales; family Asteraceae; genus Centaurea; species Centaurea solstitialis. Next base: position 54,673,203 of record CM058043.1, read on the forward strand.
AATCCACCCGGATTTCATCATGGTACACCTCAAAATTTTCAAATAGGGCAATCCTCACAAATGCACCAACAGAGATCTCAAAATGCATCGGATGGCAATGGTTCAATTGAATCTATGCTAAAAGGTTTTATAAATCAAACCAATGCAGCTTTGAGAGGTTTTGAAACCCAACTTGGACAATTTGCAACTGAATTGAGAAACAGACCACCTGGCACTTTGCCAAGTGACACGGAAACCCCTAAGGGTAAGGAACATGTCAAAGCCGTGACAATAATCGAGATTGAACCCGAGATAATTTCAACGGAACAACCTTGTCACACCGAAACCAAGCATTCTTTTGATAAAGAATATTTCCTGGACTGTTTTCAATTGTTGAGATACCACAGGAACTAGAGACAGCTCCCAAAACAGCAGCTTTGCCCAGTTCAAAGGCTGCTGAGATTCCAGTTCAAACTATTCAAAAAGACAACACAGAAACAACTCCACAAAAGTCAAATCCGCCAATTGTGAATCTGAGAGAATTGCCTTTTCCGCAAAGATTGAAAGCAAAAAATGTGGATACTCAGTTTAAGAAGTTTTTGGACATCTTTAAACAACTCCACATTAACATACCTTTGGTAGAAGCTCTCGAGCAAATGCCAAATTATGTTAAATTTTTGAAAGACATTCTTAATAAGAAAAGAAGGTTGAGCGAATTTAAAACCGTGGCTTTAACAAAAGAATGTAGTGCGCTTCTCACGAGTAAAATCCCTCCCAAACAAAAGGACCCGGGAAGTTTCACCATCCCATGTTCCATTGGAGGGAAAGAAGTCGGACATGCTCTTTGTGACTTAGGGGCAAGTGTAAATCTCATGCCCTTGTCGGTTTTTAATAAACTGGAAATTGGTGAAGTTCGGCCAACAACCGTAACTTTACAATTGGCCGATAGATCCATTGTTTTTCCGAAAGGTAAGATTGAGGATATTTTGGTCCAGGTCGATAAATTTATCTTTCCGGCCGACTTTTTAGTTTTGGACTTTGAAGCCGACAGGAATTGTCCCATCATAGTAGGACGACCATTTCTTGCGACGGGTAGAGCCTTGATCGATGTTCAAAAAGGTGAATTAACCATGCGGGTAAATGACCAACAGGTAACCTTCAATCTGTTCAAAACACTTAAGTATAATGGAGAAGTTGAAGACTGTTCTGCCATTACTCTAAGTGATGATTTGGAAATAAATTCAATCAGGTGTCCCCTCAGTGGTGACAATGTCACCACAGAGGTGGACTGTGCTGATGATTTTGAAAATACAGAGGTTGAAGAGTTAGCTGCTTTTGAACAATTGGATTTTAAAGATAGATCTGCCCAACCACCATCCATAGAAAAGGCACCCGATTTAGACTTAAAACCTCTTCCTTCTCACCTTAAGTATGCTTATCTCATGGAAGATGATAAATTGCCTGTAATTATTTCCCCTAACTTAAGTTGTGAACAAGAAGAGAAATTAATTAAACTGTTACAAGACCATAAGAAAGCCATCGGGTGGACAATAGCAGACATCAAAGGAATAAGCCCAACACTTTGCCAATACAAGATAATATTGGAAGAAAATAGCATTGGCAAAGTGCAACCTCAAAGACGACTAAATCCCATCATGAAAGAGGTCGTTAAAAAAGAAATCCTTAAATGGCTAGATGCGGGTATTATATACCCCATTTCTAGTAGCGGTTGGGTAAGCCCGGTACAATGTGTACCAAAGAAAGGTGGTACCACGGTAATCACCAATGAGAAAAACGAACTAATCTCAACAAGAACCATGACCGGGTGGAGAATTTGCATGGACTATAGACAGCTGAACCTCGCCACCAAAAAGGATCACTTCCCATTGCCCTTCATAGATCAAATGCTAGATCGTTTAGCCGGAAAGGAATTTTATTGCTTTCTGGACGGATATTCTGGTTACAACCAAATTCACATTGCACCCGAAGATCAAGAGAAGACCACCTTCACTTGTCCCTTCGAAACTTTTGCCTTTTGGCGAATGCCATTTGGTTTGTGTAACGCTCCCGCAACATTTCAAAGGTGTATGATGTCAATTTTTTCAGACATGATTGAAGATACCATGGAAGTTTTCATGGATGATTTTTCAGTTATTGGCACATCATTTGATAATTGTCTTGAAAATCTTAAAAAAAGTTTGGAACGTTGCGAGACACATGATTTGATTTTAAATTGGGAAAAGTGCCATTTTATGGTACAAGAGGGAATTGTTTTGGGTCACCTAATTTCTCGAAGAGGTTTGGAAGTGGATAAAGCTAAATTAGAAGTGATAGTGCAATTACCCGAGCCTAGCACGGTTAAAGACATTAGAAGTTTTTTGGGACATGAAGGATTTTATAGACGGTTCATAAAAGATTTTTTAAAAATTTCGAAACCGCTCTGTAATTGGCTCCATGTTGACCAACCTTTTGACTTCACTTCAGAATGCACAAAAGCTTTTGAAACGTTGAAAAAAGCACTTGTTACGGCACCTATTGTCATTGCTCCTAACTGGACCTTACCTTTTGAGGTAATGTGTGATGCCAGTGATTGGGCGGTAGGTGCCGTCTTGGGACAAAAAGTCAATAAAATCTTTCATCCCATTTACTATGCAAGTAAGACTCTAATTGATGCTTAATTGAATTACACAACAACAGAAAAAGAGTTACTTGCTGTAGTATTTGCTTTTGACAGATTTCGCTCATATTTGATAGGTACAAAAGTCACCGTTCACACGGATCATTCTGCTATCAAATACCTTTTTAATAAAACTGATGCAAAACCACGACTTATTAGATGGGTTCTTCTTTTGTAAGAGTTTAATATAGAGGTAATTGATAGAAAAGGAACTGATAATCAAGTGGCCGACCACCTTTCAAGAATTGAGGGAATAGTGTCAACCAGGGGTAATCATGCAATAAAAGATCTTTTTCCCGATGAGCATGTTCTGTCCATTCTGTTAGGATTGTGTGCGAGACAGTAACAGGGTTACCGTGCCCAATGTTATAAGACACTAGTAGGTCACACCGCTGCACACCTAATTGAGAAATTTGTGTGAAAAGAGATAAATGAGAAGAGAGAATTAAATAATTATTAGCTAAATAATTATTTACTTGTTTTAATTAATTAGTAAATTAATTAAAGGATCAATTAATTAAGGAATTAATTGAAAGGATAATTATGAAAGGAATCATAATTAGGTTAAATCACTGCCTTATCTGATCCTATAAATAAAGGGTTGGGGCTTTGATTAATTAGTTGAACAATTCCTACGAAAATTTCTAGATCTCTCTCTCTCTCTCCCAACCGTCGGCTCTCTCTCTCTCTCTCACACATTGATCGGAATTTTTCCGATCAGTCACGGTGGTCTAGCAACCTCTCGCGTGGTGTCAGTAGCGGTGTACCCCCTACCAGCTTTCCGGAAGTTTAATCGCAAAAGGTAAACCGATATACCCACTTGATTGTATCTGTTATGGTTTAAGATGGGTCCGGGTTTGGGAATCGTTTTTGTTATCCGCTGCGCACCGTTAGTGCCTACGGTTCCTAACAGTGGTATCAGAGCCACTTCTTAAACCTACGGATCAGGTTTAATTGTCTAAACGATTAGGTTTAAAATTTGATTTTTATATATGCTTATGAATTATTAAAAATTGAATTTTTCTTAAAAAACCTAATAAAATCGGAAACTGGTGGTGAGATGGCGGCAGTTAGCCGATCAAATCACCACAACCACCGAGTCACCGCAGCCACCGGCGTAACCACCGTTTGTGGTGGCCGGTGGTTTTTCCATCAATGCGACCACAAGACCGCACCACAGTTAGTGGTTGCGGCTGTGGACAATGAACACCACCGCACCTCCGATTGAGGAGGCGGTGGCGGTTGGTTGGAACGGCGGCGAGATTGAAATCACCAAACCACCGTATGTGGTGGTGGTGATCGCTGCAACCACCAGGACCAAACCACCAGGACCAAACCACCAGGCCGATTTATCGGCGGTGATGATGGCCGTGTGGCTTAATCGGACCGCACATGACGGCGACGGTGGTGGCGGAAAGCTACTGTTGTCGTGATGGTGGCGGCGTGGTTTGTTGTCGCCGGAAGCGACGGTGGTGGTGGCGCGAGCCACGGCTGCTGTCGTGTTCCAAACTAGCGGCGATAGCGATGGTCGATTCCGTCAAAATCATCGCCGGTGATGGCGATAACAATCGGACCGGAAGCGATGGTGGTGGTGGCGCAACATTCACCGTGAACCACCGTGATGATGGTGGCAGATAGCTGCCGTTATCGCCGGTGGAATCATGATGATGACGATGATATGATGACAACCAACCACCGCACCACCGTTCGTGGTGGCGGTGGCAATCGATGGCGGTGGCAATCGATGGCGGTGGCAATCGATGGTGGTGTAGACCGAACCACCGCACCACCGGGCTGCCTTACGGCCAAGCCGCGGATGGTGATCGTGGCCGAACAACCGGCGTAGACCGAACCACCAAGCCGATGTCACGGCGATGGTGGTGTTGTTCATGAAACACGGCGGTGATGGTGGCTCTAGGGTTACCATTATCGCCGGTGATCTCATACCACCGAAACGTTTCTTGTACGACAAGTTTTCATGAGATAAAGGGTTTATCCTAAACCAGATAAGGTTAGGAACCCTAGGGGTTAATTTTGCTAATCACTAAATTAATTATTTGATTTAATTGGATTTAATCGTTTAATTAAATTCTGTAAAATCTAGTTATGTTTTTGTTATAGTCAAGCCCTTTGACCCATGGTTGCGTTTTTGATTTTATTTTATTTATTATTTACGGGAGGCCTGCGTGCCATTTACAACCCGATTATATGTAATATTAAAGTTGTAAATAAATCGAGACCCGAAGACGGAGTCAAGGAGACAATCATGGAGCTTGGAGCCAGTGGGAGCACCGAGAAGTTTTGTCCCTTAGGAATTAGACCGTCGTTTTGGGTTGGCTCACAAAACGACAATAGTTAAGGGTTCTTGACTATGACATGTTATTTCAACTGCGTGGTTGTTTACAATTTTTAGTCTGCGTGGTTGTTTATATTTAATTATATTACGTAGTTACGTTTTTAAATTAAATATAAATGGTTTTAAAATTGGATAAAATACAGTTTGTGTTTAAATCCAAAATTTTTGAAAACTGGCATTTTTGACCCTTGACAAAATCATAGATTAGTAAGTGCAACCCACTTTAGGGGCACTTCCGGTGTAAGGTACATAGGGCGTTGTAAGTGCACACACTATGAACGCCCGTGTTCAAACCGAAACTGGAAGGAGGTAAAACTCTGCGAATTATCTCCGGGTGGTACCGGCCAGAGGTTGTCCAGGTCCCGGGTGGTGCAATCTATTTTGGTAATTATTTATTCACTGGGTGGTACCAGGCCAAAATGCACTAGAGGGACTAAATATGCACGGATTATTGATATCCGATGTCCCGACGATCTAGAAGTCGTATTTTCAGATAGGAATACGATTGGTATAGTTTTACCTACCATAGATCGCATGAGTTGGTTTGACATGATCACATGCTTCCCGACACATGTGAAATATGGATTCTAGTCTAATAAATTTATTTTAAGGGTAATAATTTATTAGAATTATATAATTATGAACTAAAGTGGAATTTGTATTCTTCTGTAGATGTCTCCAATTAGTATTCCGTTTTATTCACCTGAAGAGTCACTTCGCCTTATTATGGGCAAGTGGAAGCTTACGGGCCATAACTTTCCAGTTTGGAAGTTACACTTGAGGAACGTTTTAAGTGCCCAGGATAAGCTTTATGTGATCAACAAACCCGTATCACGACCTAAAAGCAATGCCCCTGAAGAGGAATTTGCTGAGTATTTTAGATACTTGACAGATGAATCAGATGTAATGTCCATTCTGATTTTCTCTATGTCACCCGAGTTCACGGGAGATTTAAGAGTTAAATCATGTCACGAGGTTGTGAGAGATGTGGAGAACCAGCTAGGTCTCTACAAACACACGGGAAAGCTATTGATCATGCAAGAGATTCTCTCCCTAAAGCTACAGAAGGGTCAGTCAGTTAAAAACCATCTTGTTGATATGAGAAGGCTTTTTAAGTGTTTATCACGTCTGGGGTACAAGATGACTCAGGAAGAGTTAGTGTACCTCATGTGGTTCTCCCTCACAAAGGAAGTTCAGGACACAGCTAGTGCCTACATGAAGGAACCAAAGAGCGACGTGGATAAAGTTCATGAAGATATCTTGGCCAGTCTAGAGCCAGTACCCGAACCTGCAAATCTCATGGACACTGATATAATTGATGAGCTGGGAGATCTGAGTTGCCCAGAGTGCGGCAGCGAGGATATTTGCGAGCACTCGATGAACATCGACCAGATGGATATTGGTTTACCCGATAGTCCAGGTATCTTTATGATAGATTGCTTAATCACTTCTTATGAATCATGGGTAATTGATACAGGCAGTGGTAACCACATTTGTAATCATTTACAGGGATTCACTAGAAGAAAGACTCTGAGGAAGGACCGTTCGAACCTACGAGTGGGCGAAGGCACTCCGTTGATTGCTGAAGCCGTGGGATCTTATAGTCTTAGTTTACCCTCGGGCCTAGTTTTGGAACTGGATAATTGTTATTATATTCCAAATATGATTAAGAATGTATTGTCTTTTGATTTGTTGGTAGACCAAGGCTTTTACTATAAATATTCTTATAAAATGATTTCGGTTTTTAAAGATAATATTTTCTATTTTAAAGCAACACCCGTAGATGGTCTATACACTGTAAATCTTAAAGACAACAATAGTGAAATCTATCATATAAGTAAGCGATCCAAGGATATTGAGGATCAGACTTACCTCTGGCATTGCCGTTTGGCCATATAAACAAGAAACGCGTTGAACTACTCCTAAAGGGAGGTTTTCTTGGCAATTTCGACTTCAAACCTTTTGATAATTGCGAATCTTGTTTATCTGGTAAAATGACAAAGCAACCTTTCAACAGTGAGAATGAAAGGGCTACTGACTTGCTTGAAATAATCCACACAGATGTTTGTGGACCTTTCAGTCATGTAGCAAGAGGAGGATACCGGTACTTCATTACCTTCACTGACGACTTCAGTAGGTATGGTTATGTCTACTTGATGAGACATAAATCTGAAACCTTTGAGAAATTCAAGGAATATCAGAATGAAGTACAGAATCTACTTGACAAGAGGATCAAGTTCTTACGGTCAGATCGTGGTGGCGAATATCTCAGTGATGAGTTTGACAATCATCTGATGGAGTGTGGGATTGTATCCCAACTTACACCTCCATATACACCTCAGATGAACGGTGTATCAGAAAGGAGAAATCGTACGTTGCTTGACATGGTACGAACGATGATGTGTCATTCTTCGCTGCCAGTATCATTCTGGGGACACGCGCTCGAAACAGCAGCACACATACTGAACAGAGCGCCAACAAAGTCGGTGGAAAAGACTCCATATGAGTTATGGAAGGGTAAGAAACCCAACATATCTTTTCTGAAAATTTGGGGTTGTGAGGTTTACGTCAAACGACCTACCTCAGAAAAACTCAAACCCAAATCCGACAAGTGTTTCTTCGTTGGATATCCCAAGACCACCGTGGGATATTATTTCTACAACCCTGAAGAGAACAAAGTGTTTGTTGCTCGAAATGGAAAATTTCTGGAAGAGAAGTTTCTCAGCTTAGAGAACACCAGAAAGGATGTAGATCTACAGATAGTAGACGAAGAAAGCACTACACCAGTTGTTGAGCCAGAAATTCAACATAGCAATGTTGAACCTCAATCAGAGCCGATTGAGGAAGTGCAAACACAGGACCTTTGCAGATCCAGTAGGATAAGACAAGAACCAGATAGGTATCTTGGGTTCCTAGTCTCTCAAGATAGCGGGGACTTAAATGAACCAACATCCTATGGAGAAGCTGTGTCAGGCAGTGAGTCTGAACAATGGCAGGAAGCCATGAAGGCCGAGATGCAATCCATGTACGACAACCAAGTTTGGGAGTTGACTGATTTGCCACAACACTGTAAGGCTGTTGGACGCAAATGGGTTTTCAAGAAGAAAACCGACATGGATGGGAACGTACACACCTTCAAAGCCAGACTGGTTGCAAAAGGATTCACGCAAACTCATGGCATTGACTATGATGAAACCTTTTCACCAGTGGCAATGTTGAAATCAATTAGGATTCTTATGGCCATCTCAGCGTACTTTAATTACGAGATTTGGCAAATGGACGTCAAGACAGCCTTTCTTAATGGAAAGTTGACAGAAGACGTCTATATGGAACAACCAGAGGGGTTTGAGGATCCTAAGAATCCTAACAAGGTGTGTAAGCTGTTAAAATCTATTTATGGATTAAAACAAGCATCTCGAAGCTGGAACCTACACTTTGATGAGCGAATCAAAGAGTTTGGCTTTGCTAAAAGTGAGTTCGAGCCATGTGTTTACACTAAGTTCAGTGGGAGCATAGTAACCTTCCTGGTCTTGTATGTAGATGACATACTACTCATAGGAAACGATGTACCAACTTTACAGAGTGTTAAGGAATGGTTAAGTAAATGTTTCCAGATGAAAGACCATGGAGAAGCCGCTTATATACTAGGTATAAAGATCTACAGAAACAGATCTAAGCGGCTTATCGGACTTAGTCAGAGTACATACATTGACAAGGTCCTGAAAAGATTCAGGATGGATGAATCCAAGAAAGGATTCATTCCAATGCAACATGGCATAGTGTTAAGTAAAACACAGTGTCCTGTTTCTAGTGAAGATCAGGACAGAATGAAATCGGTTCCATATGCTTCTGCAATTGGATCGATTATGTATGTCATGCTATGTACTAGGCCCGATGTTGCTTACTCAGTAAGTGTTACGAGCAGATACCAACAGAATCCAGGTGAGCCCCATTGGGTGGCTGTCAAGAACATTCTCAAATATCTGAGAAGAACGAAAGAAATGTTCTTGGTCTTTGGAGGTTCTGAGGATGAAATTAGTGTCACAGGATACTCTGACGCTAGTTTCCAGACCGACAGAGATGACTTCAGGTCACAGTCAGGGTATGTCTTTACCTTAAACGGAGGTGCAATCTCGTGGAAGAGCTCGAAGCAGGACACGATTGCAGACTCAACTACAGAGGCAGAGTACATTGCAGCATGTGATGCGGCAAAGGAAGCTGTCTGGCTAAGGAATTTTCTATCGGATCTCAGAGTGGTTGCCAGTATCTCGAGACCGATCGATATATTCTGTGATAACTCAGGAGCCGTGGCGCAAGCAAAGGAACCTAGAGAGCATCACAAGTCGAGACACGTGCTCAGAAAGTATCACCTCATCCGAGAGATCATTGGAAGAGGAGATGTGAGAATATGCAAGATTCCAACAGAAGACAATGTCGCAGATCCGCTGACAAAGCCACTAGCAAGGGCAAAGCATGAGGCACATGCGAATTCCATTGGGATGCAGTACCTGGAAGCCAGTAGCTAGTACTTAGTTTATTAATTATTACTATAGTCTAATTTAGAAACAATGTAATCATGTAAAGTTTTTATTTCACAGTGTGTTGGAAATTAATGGAGGTTTTATTTTCATGATTGTTCTAAATTAACTATTTTTTGCATATTTAACATATCCATGATTTTACAAAGTTTTGTATGAAATCTAAATTTCCGTAGCCACTTATTGAAATGGGAATTTCAATAGGGAGTTTAACGCTACTATAAATACTTGATGATTTATTCAAAGTAAAGAATAAAAGCACAAGTGATGTGACCAAGTATTTATAGATACTCATCAGAGTGTTTGGGTATTGGAAGTGACCAGTAATCAAGTCTGCTTCATGGAGCCTCAGTCATAGGCACTGACTTGATAGGTTGTCCTTAGACCTGAGATACTTGGTTTGGGAACACGAGGACTACTGTACTCTTAGCACGTACTAACGCTGCACCGTAACAGGGTGGCCATACGGGACGTGACTAGATGCAGCAGAAGCCGTGGATCCAAATGCAAGTAGTCAAGAAGGGATTTGCACCTCTTTCAAAAGAGAGATATTTCCGGGCCCCTTGACGATTAAGATTGGCAGAAAACGCGTGGCCACGCTCGGATAGAATAACAGGGGTTATTTAGTAATATCCGTTACTGCAGGCAATCGAAGTCAGAGTCAAGAAATACTTGATCTTAAGAAATGAATCCTCCACTCCATGTCTTAAATCACTTTAGAAATATCGTGTGCAAAAGGAATGAACCTGTGTACAAATTCAAGCGTGAATTGTATCTCTGGATGTAAGAGATCTTATAACCTGGTTAACCTAAGTGTCTGGCTAGGGACCTCCTTAGGCTAATGGTAACAGGTGTAGTTACGTGTCTAGCACAAGTGGGAGTCTGTTAGGATTGTGTGCGAGACAGTAACAGGGTTACCGTGCCCAATGTTATAAGACACTAGTAGGTCACACCGCTGCACACCTAATTGAGAAATTTGTGTGAAAAGAGATAAATGAGAAGAGAGAATTAAATAATTATTAGCTAAATAATTATTTACTTGTTTTAATTAATTAGTAAATTAATTAAAGGATCAATTAATTAAGGAATTAATTGAAAGGATAATTATGAAAGGAATCATAATTAGGTTAAATCACTGCCTTATCTGATCCTATAAATAAAGGGTTGGGGCTTTGATTAATTAGTTGAACAATTCCTACGAAAATTTCTAGATCTCTCTCTCTCTCTCCCAACCGTCGGCTCTCTCTCTCTCTCTCTCACACATTGATCGGAATTTTTCCGATCAGTCACGGTGGTCTAGCAACCTCTCGCGTGGTGTCAGTAGCGGTGTACCCCCTACCAGCTTTCCGGAAGTTTAATCGCAAAAGGTAAACCGATATACCCACTTGATTGTATCTGTTATGGTTTAAGATGGGTCCGGGTTTGGGAATCGTTTTTGTTATCCGCTGCGCACCGTTAGTGCCTACGGTTCCTAACACATTCAACACCATTTTGAATCAAATATTCCATGGTACGCGGATATAGCCAACTACCTTGCTAGTGGGCTTAAGCCGTACGGTTTAAATGGACAAAAGTTGAAAAAGTTTCTGTGTGATTGCAAATAGTATTTTTGGGACGATCCATTTCTTTTTAAAAATGGAGCTGATCAAGTGGTGAGAAAGTGTGTCCGAAATTTTGAGATGAAAAACCTTCTGAAAGATTGTCATGACTCCCCGTATGGTGGCCATTTTGGTGGTCAACGTACGGCCGTAAAAGTCTTACAAAGTGGATTCTTTTGGCCTACACTTTTCAAAGATGCTTTTGAGTTCGTCAAAAGTTGTGATGCATGCCAAAGAACGGGGAATTTGTCCCAACGAAATGAAATGCCCCTAAACAATATTTTAGAAGTGGAACTCTTTGACGTTTGGGGTATAGATTTCATGGGACCATTCCCTATGTCTTTCAATAATCAGTTTATTTCAGTGGCCGTTGACTATGTTTCCAAGTGGGTTGAAGCATCGGCATGTCCAAGAAATGATGCCAAGACAGTAATTAATTTTTTACAAAAGAACATCTTTTCACGTTTTGGAACACCCCGTGCTTTAATTAGCGACGAGGGAACTCATTTCGTAAACAAAATGCTAAGTACTGTTCTTGAAAAATATAACATCCGACATAAGATTTCAACGGCATACCATCCACAAACTAATGGTCTTGCCGAACTATCAAATCGGGAAATTAAATCGATTCTTGAAAAAGTTGTCAAACCCGATAGGAAAGATTGGTCTCTTAAGTTGGATGACGCACTCTGGGCATATCAAACTGCTTATAAGACACCATTGGGAATGTCACCATATAGACTGGTTTTTGGTAAAGCATGTCACTTATCGTTGGAACTCGAGTATAAGGCTTTTTGGGCAATAAAAGAATTGAACTTTAGTGAGAATGCACTGGGAGAAAAGAGGAAACTTCAGTTAGGGGAGTTAGAAGAACTGAGATTTCATGCCTATGAAAACCCTAAAATTTACAAGGAAAAAAACGAAATTTTGGCACGATCGTAGAATTGTCAATCGAACTTTTGAAAAAGGTCAACAAGTTCTTCTCTTTAACTCACGACTGAAATTGTTTCCTGGAAAGTTAAAATCACGATGGTCGGGTCCGTTCACAATCGCTGAAGTAGGAAATTTTGGAACAGTTGATCTTGTGAATCCTCAAGATGGAAGTATTTTCCGAGTAAATGGACACCGGGTTAAGCATTTTCTCCCCGAGGAAATGCCTAAAACGGTAATCTAATAGCGCTCGAAAGTACTTGAAAGGAGAGTTTTGTAAATAAAATTTTTAGTAGTATTTTTATTATTATTTGTGTTATACTATAATTTATATTTATATAATACATTAGTAGTGTTAATTAGCTATATATATATATATTATACGTAGATATAACATATAGTTTTTTTTAAAAATAAAAATAAAAAACATATAGAATATGGTAAAAAAATGTAGATGTTATATATCTTCTTATTAGAATTATATAAATATATATATATAATATATATATATGTTTTATCAGATTTGAGGAAATATCTTGAGATTTTGAAACTGTGATAAAATTTTCAGAAGATTTGGAATATCTTTCAAACTGACATAATTTTTGGGTGAGGATTATGGATGTCAAAATTATCTTATGGAGTTGCATAAGATAATTGCTTGAAATCCATAAAATATCTTGGTGGAGTTAAAAAAAAGCAAGTCTTTTAATAATATGTGTTTTGTAAAATAACTGATAGATGGGGGGTTCTTTTTGAAAATTTCAATTGATGTTGATAATTACAAGTCAGTTTCATCTTCCCTAGCACGCTTTCTTTTCTCTCACCAAAAACCCAAAACCACCGGCCAACATTCTTTTTTTCTTCTCCACACATTCACACCACCTCCGACCACCATTCTTCCCGCACAACCCAACCACCGCCGGCCACTATGGCCCGTACCAAAGGAGCAACTCGCCAGACAACTTCTTTACCAAACATCTCTTCAGCTTTCGCCACAAGAACCGGAGAGGATTCGATTGTTCGCACTAGACCACCAGTGACGGGAAGCGTGGCTCCAACACAACCACCGCAAACCGCCGCGGTATCAGGCACCGTTGTCACAACCACTGTTGTTACAACCACCGGCGACATCCCCCTCACTCTCACAGAACCGTCGGCGACGGATCGGTCAAGGGTTCGCGGAAACCAACAACATTCCAATAACACTACCACAACTTCGTACCTCCGCCGATCTGCTAGAATAGCCGGCGGTACCATTTCAGTCGACGGTCCGGTTTCATTCGACGATCTTTCTTTCACTCGAGCCATCGCCGGCCTCACGGTGGAACAGACCGCCGGCCTCCTTGACGACCTTCTTAATGCACCACCTCAGGTAACTACCCCTCTCACTACTCCTACAAACACCTCTATTCTGGTAGAGGTCGATAATGGGATTCACCTCCAAATCCCAGAGATATTTTTGCAAACCACTCAATACACGAACACAACTATCCTTACGACAACCTCAGCAATAGTCAGTACCGTAGCCTTAATCACCACTAGTGACTATACTAACCCACACTTTGGGGCTCAGATTAGGGTTCCTTCCGGATCACCCACTGGCCCTTTGGGGATCGACATCAATCAGATGGGTGATACCGGAGGTGAGGATTGGGATACTGATTTCATGGTATTTGGAGACGATGGGCAAAGACCCTCAGTGGATGTTTCATTCCCACTTCAGAATATGGGTGAGTTTCCAAAAGGAGATGGTTTGCCAAAATCAGGCCCTGAAAATCCCACAGTGGTGACACTGAGGAGGTGGCCTCAACAGCCGCGACAAAAGGTCCGGTGGTAACTGAGGTAAATACTTTGGTGCAGCCCCAAATAAGGCAAAAGAGCACTCGAAGGGAGGAGAAGGCTGCAGTGGTTGAGCCCGATCCAACCAACGATGATGACTCGGAATTTGCACCGGAAGACGAGCCGGAAGATGCACCGCCAAGACGAAAGCAAAGGCCTTCTCGGTCCCGTTTAGCTAGAGCCAGCTATGTGGAGAGATTGTCTTTGCTAGCTAACCACCGAACGTTGATGGAAAGACCATTTGATCATAAGCTTTTCACGACCCACATACATATCCGGCACCACTTGAAAGCACATAATTGGACCAACATGGTGCCAGATGTTTGTCGGGTTAACGAAACAGCCCTTCGTGAGTTTTATGCTATCATAGGTTCATCGCCGAATGATATCGTCGACATTCGCGGGAGAATGATTGATTGGACCAGGGCGGCATTAAACGCCGCACTTGGTTTAGCACCTCCATTCGTATGTTCATATAGCCAGATGATGCACGGCTTTTCGGAGGTAACGGATGATCAACTCCTAGCTGTCCTAACCTTACCGGGACGCGGTTGGACCATCGACCACAACCGGCGATGCCTCTCTTCGAGTGACTTAAACTTGGAGGCGGCCTTATGGTTCCAATTTATGAGGCATAATGTGGACCCAAATGGTCACGATTCCACTGTTTCACACAACGGTTGCTGTTTATTATATTGTATCTTGATGGAGCAACCAATAGATGTCGGAGCAATTGCTCACGACACCATTTTGGATGCCTCCAAAAGGATCGGTTCACGTTTGGTTTTTCCAGGTTTAATTACCAGAATGATGAGCAATGCTGGAGTTCATTTCTACCCGATGGATCAGATGCAAATCGGAAAGTCAAAATCAATCAGACATCCGTAAAACGAAGGCCACACTCAAACACAGCTTCGGAGGGTCATTCCATGGCTGCTGCCACCACGGCTGCTCCAGCCACTGCCACCACTGTTGTTCCCCCGGTGACGGCTCCGCCGTGGCCGTCGACGTATCATCCGGTATCGGGTTATGGGTCCGAGGTTTGGATGGAAGTTCTGGCACATACTCACGAAGAATTGAACCTCAAGGTGGACGAAGTGCTTAACCTGCAAAAATAGATCCTGACTAGCCAACAACAACTCACAACTAGGGTGGTGGAGTTAGAACGTCGAACGGAGCTTTTCTGGGAGTACATACGGGATTGGGCGCGTGTTCGCCATCGTCAACACCTGCGTGTTGATCTGTTATTTGGTGCGCAGCTTCCACAGCGCTTTCCAGAGGGTTTGGTCTGCCCACATATGCGTGTTCCAACATCCACTGAGCCACCACAGCCGGGCGCATCAGCAACTCTGTGTTACCACAGGGAGGATCACTTGGTGCACCTGAGTCTCGTGCTTTTGGGCATAGTTCAGATGCTTGATCCTTTGGGTTTGTCAATACCCATGAAAAACATTTTAATATGTTTTCAAACTTCTTTTGGGGTATTTTTATTGTCTGTTTAACTTCTAATCCGTCTTTTGTGTACATAACGGATGTCTTTAATTGTCTGTTTAAAACTCTAGGCCGTCTTTTGTGTACAAATAGGATGTCTACGTAAGTTGTTATCATTTTAATGTTTTGGATGTTGACTTTTGGTGGTTTTTATCTACTTGTGTTATAATTTCAGGTTCGTACTAATTCCATGAACCTCATACTCAACAAACAAAGAGGATATGGGCCGTCAATTCAGAAAACCAAAACACATACCGTTGTTGCCAAGCCATATATTTTTACAATGAGGGCATTGTCTGATTCAAAGTTTGGGGGTGACTCGTAAATTTTTTTTCTAAACCTAACCCAAAACACCACCGTGACCGTAATTGTTTTCTAAAACCTAACCCAAACACCACCTCTATCATTACCAAACTATATATATATAAAGAGTCTTCGAAAAATTGGGAGACTTAAAAAAAAAAGAATATATATATATATATATATAGATGTTAAATAAAATCGAAAGACATGATGTTGATAATCTTAAGATAAATCTTAAACCAGCTTGCATTACGATTAGAGATCGTCGAAAACCCGAACTCAAGACAAGGCAAAATATCACGAATTTTTTGACGAAAGACAATTTTGGGGGGAACACGCATGAAAAGCATATACAAAAACCCAATACAAGACCCGTTGATTTGTTCGTTGTGCATTGAGATTCAAAGAAGAGTACGAACCATCTCGCGACTAGATAAAACATCGACATCTCTACAGTGAGTCTTTTGTTTCTTTCTTTTCTCGTTTTAAGTTTTTTTGTCACTTGAGGCCAAGAAACAGCTCAAGTTTGGGGGTATGATAACTCTCTATTTTGAGAGTTATTTGTTGTTCAATATTCCCGTTTTGTATAGTATTTTATACCCACTTTACTCTATTTCTTTATCTTTGGACTAAAATGTTTTTAAAGGTTTTGATAAACCCAAAATGATCAAGCTTGATGAAAGACAGCCCAATTCCAAACTAAAACAGTCCAAATCCTGATAACAGTCCAAAACTGTTCAACAGGCCCACAAAAGTGTTCAGATAACTCAAGTGTAATACTACAACAGAAACCCCTCTGTGGTGACACTTTCACCACTGAGGGGGAGGATTTTGAAGAAGATATTGTGCTAGCTACTGAGAAGACAAAGCTTCAAGTTGGCATGTGGGCACATGGCCAAAAATCCTCAATCATTAGAATTATATCTGGGAGGCTTCTCATTGGTTGAAGAGTAACCCATGGATTATATCCATGGGTCAAAAGCACTATAAAAGAAGCCATCTGCTCCTTCAACAGATTACACACCTGCTACTTCCTTTCTTCCTCTTTCTTCACCAGAATACTCCGTTGGAGCTTTTTCTTGGTGTTCTTTCTTCCTCATTTCTTTTATATGCTTTATTTAGTTTAACTCTCTTAAAGCTTTCTTAATTAGTCTCTAGAGGTAACTGCTTTATTTTAATTCACGTATTGTAATTTCTTTTCCATCCTTAAGCATCATGCAAGTAGTTTTTAAATCAACTTTCGTTATGATTTCTATTTTAGGCTAAACCCCTTAATGGGTGTGGGTGTAAGTTTATCTTAAGACCGTGTAGACAGCACTTGGGTGTTGTCGTTATTTTCGGTTCTTAAGATTGGTCCCGTTAAATTGAAGCTTTATCTCAACGTTGAAAAGCTGATCACTTTGATGTGTTAATTTTAGATCTTGACCCAGAGATGGGCGAATTCGAAATACAATTTACGGGATACACAAAGGTTCGAGAGAATCTTTGATAACCACGCAGAGATGCGGGTTCTGTATGGTTTTCTAAGATTCAGTAAGCCGGTTGGGATTTATATCACAAGGAGACTTGGGTGTAAATCCCCATACTTGGTGGAACGAGATTTGTGTTAAAATCTACTTATTAAAACCGGCAATCTTACGATTTGATAGTAACGACGACTTCATAGCAACTTCACGTTATGTTTTGTAAAAATGTAGTTTCGAGAGATTTGGGTTTTTATAAATAATCCCGTAACGTGAAGTTTCTAAACTCGTGTACTACCTCGTTTTAAGAAAAAACTTGCATCCACACCCTCTTCTTTCTTTATTAATCAAAAGTTATCATCTTTAGCATTTCATTACCATCAAACTCATTTTTTACTACAAAACCCACCAAGCACTAGAAGTTCATGAAAGTCTCGAGTTCTCTATAAAATCTAAGTCCCTGTGGAAACGAACATTTGGTATACTCTCACTTTATTACTTATAGCGATCCCATAGTCGGTGTATACTTGCATTCTTACTGTGGTGATATTGTGGCCACATAGTGGCACAGACAGTTTTCCGCTATCACCTTCTGTGCCCGAACAGGATCTGCAACATTTATTTGTTCGTCCTCCTGAACAAAAGCCTTAGCAAGCATGGAGGCTGCTTGGGTAGAAAGGAAGGTATCCTTTTTATTTTGCTCGAGCTACGCCTGAGCTTTTATTGATTATTCATATTCCTCTTTGGAGAGGTAAGCAAACTCGGAGTCCCAAGAGGTACGAATAATAGTTTTTTACTCTTGTACTCTCGAGTTGCTTTATGACCTCCTTCATGCGTCCAACCCTGTCGATTTCAGAAGAGGGAGGGATGTTAGAATAATTTTCACCTTTTGATCTAGGTGAATTTGAAGGAGGGGTTCTGGGAGAGGAAGGAGGGGTTGAGAAATCATCAGAAGAGAATTCCTCATCAGAGGATAATTCAATAGGTTTAGTGTTTGATGGACGTTGGTCTTGGTTTGGTTGAGATGAGGAGGCTTCAGACTCTGACGGGTTAAAGGTATTTAAAGGAATGGCTTCAGGGTTAAGGGGTGACAGAGAATGTCGTCCTGTTAACTTCAACTCTTGTACTTGCTGAGACACTATTCTCCATTAGGCGAATAATGTCACTTGTGACGGAACCAAAGTTAACGTCTTCTTGGTTTTAAGGTTGTGGTTCAGGAGTTTGGTTGAGTGATCTCCGGCTGGTTGGTGCGGTGGTTGGTGTCTCTCCCCCTAACATATGCATTCTTTTGAAGTGCATTTGTTGAAATACACTGATAAAGAAGAGATGCCATGTTAGTCTGTATGGATGCGTTGGAGATGTGGCGGTGACCAGGGACTCAAGAAGTACCCTGTCGTTGGTGGAGAAACTTGGAGGAGGAGGAGCCGCAGTAGAAATAGGGAGACAGAAGTAGCCAATTCATTGACTTTCTCCCTGAGGGCAGATAACCCTCATTCTTGATCATCAAGTCTCCTCACCACCTCTTGTTGAAAAGTGTTGAGGTAGGAGGTGCCTGATGAGATGGCAGTGGAGATAGCCGGCAGAGCAGTGGCTTTCAGATCCTTGAGGGAGTCTGAAAGATGCATGTGGGAGGAGGCCATTTGAGTCACCTTCTCCTGGAGAGTATCCAGGGAACGGATGTTGATGTAGAGGCCAGTAGAGAAGTCAGCAGCAGTTGCAGCAGCGGTAGCCTTGGCTTCAGTTTCCGTAGCTGCAGCTTTAGCAACAGTCAGTTGAGCTTCCAGCTCCTGATGGCGAGCCGCAGCAGTCTCCATTTGATGACGAAGAGCAGCTTGGGCTTCCCTGAAGGATTTCTCAGCAGAGATCCTTTGGTGCTCGGATTCGTTGAGCTGCTTCTCAACATCCGTCATCTGGAACTCATCGAACGTAGATGCATCTACAGCAATACGTTGATCGTCCTGAGCCTGGTCTAAAGTTGAACCTGTAGAAACATGGTTAGCTAAATGAGTACTAGAAGACCCAAAAGGTTTCATAGAAGAAGATAAAGAGGTAAGTGTAGAGACATTACCTTAGGCTAGGATGGCATCCGAAGGATTACCATCCACATTCTCTGAGGCTTCGAGATGAATGACCTCAGGTTCAACATTGGTGGAAGCACCACCTGTAGTTTTAGAAGAGTGAGATAAAGGAGAGGGACGATTAAAGAGTTTAGGAAGAGTTATGTAGTAAGGCTTACCAGGAGTTACTTCCTTTCCTTTCTTTTGCGCCTTAGATTTGATGCGTTTGGGGGCAGGTGCGTTTGGAGAGGAGACAGAGGGGGTGGTCGCTTCAGCGAAGAAGGATTTGCAGCTGGGGAAGTCAGTAATGGATTAGATACTGACATAGCATGCGAAGTAGAAGAAGATTGTGGTTTGAAAGAGTTGAAGGAGAACATACCTGTGGGTTTTGGTGGAGGCACGGGCCTGTCAGCAGATCCAGTGCCATGGTCCTTAGGAGCCACCAGGACAACGGAGAGGGGGATGTCATCAGGTTTTGGAAGAACCTGGTCCAGGGACTTGGGTCCGATGGCAACATTGCAGAAGGTCCCATCTGTGGGATACCTTTCCTGAAGACGGTGTTTCAGGATGGCAGAGAAGAATCGGACGTAAGGGACGATAGTTTGTCTCTTAGGATCCTTGACTCTACAGAGCATGTCAACGAAGATACGTTGCACATAGTCGAACTTTCTATTCTTGATGGCAGAGAAGACCATTTGCTGAATGGTGTTGGGGGTCTACTCCGTGCTGCCGGTCTTGGCGAACAAACATAGACTAAAAGTAGTCCATATGTAGTAGAAGGTGGCATTGAGGGACGTCCTCTTAACAGTGGAGGGGTTCTTTGTGATGACCCCTTCCTTGTCGGGCCAACTATAGTCGATGTTCTCCAGGAAGTCCAAAAGCTCAGCCCTGGAAAGAACATGAGGGTACTTGGCATATGCCTTGATTTCTAGGATCTTCCGCAGAGTGCTGACCCCGAACTTGACAACCTCATTGTCAAGTTGGAAGCGGATCACGTCCTGAATGACTCCCTTAGAGTCAGGTTCCTGAGAGGCCGTGGCATTGGACCATAGCTGGAGCAGCAGCCTTTTAGAAAGCTTGGGGTTGATGGTAAAGGAATAGAACTCCAAAGTCATATTCTAGAAAAAAATAAACTCATTTCCTAACAAATTAATTGATAAAAAATAGGTGCAAAGTTTTTTAGGAATACTAAATTATGCTTCTGATTTTATTAAAAACTTAGCTGCTTTAAGAAAACATTTTCAAGATTTACTAAAGATTTTCCAAAACTAAATACCTAGTTTCTACTAGATTTCCAAGTACTTTACATATTCGATAAATAGGTATTTAGTTTTGATAAAAGCTTGGAAAATCAAGTAGAAAAAATAAAAGAATATTGTAAAGTACTGCCTAAGCTACAATTACCAAAAGATAATGATGATTTAATTCTTGAAACAGATGCTTCTGAAAACTATTGGAGTGGAGTCCTTAAGAAAATAGATTATAATTCAGAACAGAAAAAAATTGGAGAAAACATTTGTAGATATTGTTCTGGCACATTCACAGATACCCAAACAAGATATCATATAAATGAGAAAGAATTATTAGCTGTTGTAAAAAGTTGTCAAAAGTTTTATTACTTTTTATTGCCAAAAAACTTTTTACTAAGAACAGATAATACCCAGGTTAAGGCTTTCATTAAAAATAACTTACCTTTCAAGCCAGAGTATAAAAGATTGATCAGATGGCAGATTCTTTTGTCTGAATATAATTTTGATATAGAAATTATTAAATCTGACAAAAATGTTTTAGCAGATTTCTTAACCAGAGATGGAAAAGATGACTGAAGAAATCGATACACTTCTTTCCTTTATAGATAAAGAGATAGAGACAATCCAAGATACAGTCTCAGATATCATTGATATTGTTAATCTACCAGGCAATACTGTACAAGTTCGGGATCCCTTGATAAGAGCCAGTGAGATAATAAAAAATGGAGCAATAACTTGTAAAATAGACAGTTTTAAAATAAAAACTTGGGTTAAGTATATGAGAGTGTATCGAACTTGTCACGTTTTATCATTGTATGTACTTACCTTTAAAACTTACCGATTAATGTACTGAACTTGCTAAAATTGCCATTGTATGTATCAAATGACAAGTTGGATACACTTTGGTGACAAAGTTGGATACATTAAATGATAGGTTTTTAATAAAGTTTGATACATACAATGGCATTTTTAGCAAGTTCGGTACATTAATCGGTAAGTTTTAAAGTTGAGTACATAAAATGATAAAACATGACAAGTTCGATACACTCTCATGTACTTAACTCTGAAAACTTTGATAAAAAATCCATCTAGAAAAGATGATGTTCCTTCTTCATCTGAAGTGCAGATGACGGATGAAAATTTTGAAGATAGTCAAAGGATAATGGAAGAAACTTTGTCTTTTAGACCAATTTCAGGAAAAACAATGTTTAAAGAAAAACAAATATTAATAGACATTCCTGTCCAACAAACATATGTTGAAAATCAAACTTCTTTGATGAGAGAATTATATAATCTTTCTAGAACAGATTTAAGATATGTGGATTTTACTGGAATTTATCCCAGGATCAATTACCTACAAGGATCATCTCCTCAGGAGATTAAACATTGGTATGATTTTGGTGCCATAAATACGATATATCTTACTACTGCTGAGTTTCCTGAAATTTCTGAATTACCCCATTGGGTAATGACGGGAGTTAAAGATTTTTATCTTAATAACCCAATGATTACTCCTAAAGATATACTAGTTCTAAAAATTTTATCTGCAGGACCAGACTTTTTTTAAGACAAAAGATATCCAGCTTATCATTTTATTCAATTAGCTAAATCTGTAGCTTTTTCAATCTCGATAACTCCTAAAAAAGCAAATTTTCAAAAATTTTGTGAAAATGATATCCATTATAGAATGGCTCTAGGCATTCGGATTATTCTCCAGGGATTGGAGGCTAGTTTTAAAAGAGGATTTCGCACCTATGGAGGCAACAAGATATATTCATCAGTGATGATCTCCCCTGCAAAATTAACACCAAGAGCAGTGAGAAACTATTTGGAAACAAAGGTTGATTTACTAGATAGAGGAATTATAAAGTCAAGCCCACAAGCCCAGTTCAAGATATGTCAATTTAGAGGACACAATAGAGGAAGATGTCCAACTTGTTCTCCAGATAAGGGAAAACAGACAGAAGAAGATACAGCTGCCAACTTAGCATCTGATACTGAATAAAAAAGGGTATTTAAGACACATGGATCCCACCCCATGTGTACAAAAACGTGGTTTTGTCATCTATGTGAAAAGAAAGAGACAAACCCCTTCCTAAGGGTTTCTCAAGTTCCCATAAAAGAGAATTTTAAAAGATACAAATTACAAGGGTTTTATGGATACAAGTTGCAAGGCTTTGATGGAAAGGGAGACTAGAGATGTGATCAGAGACAACAGACAAGAATTCAAGTTTCAAAGGAAAATGAGATACGAACAAAGACTTGTACAAATAGATAGGAGAATGTAAAAGGGAACAACAACCCTTGACTATCACTTTTCTTTTCTTTTGTATGTAATTATCTACGATGATGAAATAAAAGTTCTCCTATTTTGTTATGATCTTCTAAAGCTATATTCAGTTGAGATTATTTTTCTTTTACTTAAGTAAAACTTTCAACAAAAATCCATCCATATCTTCTATAAACCTAACGTAGGAAACGAAATTAGGTTGAGCTGAGTATTGCTGAAGGGGCTATAGAGAAGTTACCTGCTCTATCAGGTTGGGTCTGGAACGCCTGCTAAAAGTCTCATGGCATGACCCGGTGATACTTCGGTCAAAGAGGAAGACAGGTACGGAAGCGTGTTGGACCCTTATTATGTAATCTTAAAATAAGATCAATTGTTTAATGTGTTAGAGATTGTTAGGAAATCTTTTAAAAACAAGTTCAAACAAATTAAAATACTTTTGATATTATAATAAATGGTTTTAATAGTTGTTATAACAATAACAATGACAGATAATCTTTTAGATTCACTTAATCCAGATTTTCCAGATTTTATTATGTTTCGTCTACAACATAATCTCAAAGATTTTCTATTAGATATTATTTTGTATAATATTAAAGATGTTTCCAGTTTTTTTTCTATGAACCACTCGGAACCTATATACAATATTTAATATATAATATATTATGTATACCTATACATATATATATGATATATAATAGATACTAAATATTATTATAAATTATATAATATATATTAATATTCATAAATATGTGTATTAAATGGAATGGATATTATATATATTATTATATTATATTTGTAGGGTTAAGTTAATTTGTTAACTCATTAATTTGTGTTAACCGTGTTAACCATATAACCACCGTTGATCATTTCAATCAATGGTTAAGATTGATTTCCTAAATAAGAGGGAAGTTAATTAAATCCTAAAATAAAGGACACTACAAGAAAAATCACAATTAGTGACGAAAAATATTTGGTCACTAACAATATAAAATTGGTCACTAAAACCATTTAGTGACCAAAATTAAAGTCGTCACTTTTCGTCACTAAAGGTCCGTCACTGATTTGTGTTAGTGACCAAATACAAAAATGGTCACTGATTAGTGACCAAATTAAAGTGGTCACTATGTTTGTGACGACTAAATTGGTCATTAAATTTCGTCACTAAATTACTAAAAGTCGTCACTAATCGTTGAACTAACGACTCCGTTAACGTCCGTTAAGTTCCATTTAGTGACCAAAAATAGTGGTCACTAATTAAAAAAATATAAAAATATTAAAAATCACTAATATTACTATAATTGTTTTTACAATAAAATTAAAACCTGCTAATTTATGAATATATAAACCTAAAAGTAATTTCATTTGCAAAAAATATGATTCTTGATTCATACAAACATGAACCATGTCAATCTCATATCCAATTATTATCACCCAAAACACTTAATGACTAACCAAAATAAACATTATCGTTTGTCACTTTTTGCACTAAGGATCCCATTACACATAGAACCTAATAAGGTCCCATACATAGATGCGTTTCCATGTTCTATAGCTTGAATAAAGCAGAATGTCATCTCGCCCCTGGTGATGTGATTTTTGATAGAGTCTGCTCCAATAAAACATGTGTCAATTCACAATTCAGATGTTTATTTATCTATCTTCAGAAGATATTGAAAATCACATTTGTTTAAAACTCTAAGAGCGCATTTGGTTTGCGGGAATGGACCGGAATGGAATGGATACCAAGGAGGAATTTGGATTTGGATTTCAAATCCATCCCTTACCACAGGATTTTTAAAATCCATCCGATATGGGATTTCAAAACACTCCAATTCCAAATCCTATGGCTTAACAAGCGCGTGATAGAAATGGATTTGAAATCCAAATCCTTCCAATTCCAATCCATTCCCGCACACCAAATGCGCCATAAGTTTTCTGGTACTTACAGTTGTATCAGCAGATGTTTTGATCATCAGCACAACCACTAATGGAAATGACTTCACCACTGCTACTACCTTTCCATATACCCGATCAAGGACGATGGTCCTTCCATTCATACTGCCCACTCCTACAGTCCTACCACAACAAAAGATAAGGATCAACACCTCAAGACAATTATGTTTAAGAACCAATTGTATGGAGTATTAAACATTCTAAGAGCTAATGTGACACTTCCAAAGTATATAAAGAATAATAAACCCACCTGCTCATTCTGCTAAAGAATGGAAGATCCAGCACAATGCCACTGTGGCAAGCATCAATAATTGCATGAAGTTTAACCCTAAGAGGAAGAGGGTTGACAATAGTTGCATTAATTTCATCACCAATAATCATACCCTAGGTCTAGAATTCCAACGGATTGTTAGTGGATTGTTCATTTTGTAATGCAGATATTGGTTAATATATAAATGCATGAACATTCGAACAGTTTGTATGCCCTCTAAGCGAAAAGTCTGACCTTATCAGGTTTTGAGGACCAATTTTTTAAATATGATAAGAGCTTCAAAGCATCTGAGAACGCTAGAGCCTGCAAAATATCCAATCATTAATGAGCGACAAATGTAACATAAACAACAGATAAGTCTATAGGGTAGTATATTAAAGCATAAATAGCAGATAAGTCAGTAAGGTTGGATTCTACTGAGAAATGAAGTTATAGTGAGAAGGGTAAAAAGTGATGTCCATCCTTAAATGTACGTTAGAATGGGATGCGTCACATCAATTCTCTATCAAGTGTAATTCATGAGATAGATTTAGGGGCTGTTTGTTTGCCTCTTAATGATGCCTTTCATAGGGGATATCTGAATCATGGATATGTAGCTTTGATAGAGATTAGATAATGCATAAAAAAACATCCAACTTCACACCAAACTGTGTCTCAAGGAAGCTTTTACAGTAGGTAACTACCTTACTGGGAGAAGCCCACTTGAGTTTAATAATCTTTTTAAGAACCAACCAAACTTAACTTAGTTCCATGATGCTATGCCTCTGCCAATTTAAAATATTCAGTCATGGAGACATCATTAAGTATGATCAAGTAATTTCTTACAGACTTTCAAATAGCAAATTGAGAGTGTCCAAACAACAATCGATATCAATTTGAAGTTCATAGTCCATATCCATATTGATGTTGAGAAGAAATCAGCTTCATACGAAGTCATACTCTATTTTCGAAGTCAATGGCATATCCATTTCACAAGTTGCATTCATGAAATCATGAGACTAATTTTAAGCAGAAGAAGTTAAGAATGTAATTTAGCACGTAAGTTTTATCCTACATATCATAATTACGTATAAAAGTCGATATACCTGACGCCAAAAAGCAAGGATGTTAGACTTAACAGTGCAACCAGGAGGACCGTAATCAAACAAACTAGCAACACCTCTGTAAACAGTATTCTTATGTAGACAGTAGTAATTCATCTGAAAACAAGTATTAATAGAAACATTTGTTAATGAAATCAAATTAAAAACAATTATCCCTCATTCTTTTGTGATAATGTATCAATCTAAATCAACGCTTCATTTGAGCAACTAAACATAATTATTCATCAATCCACGCTTATGCAATACTAAGTTTGAATCTAAAACCTCAATGCCTCATTGATTTCATATACTCGAATCCAACAAAAACAGTATGTGTATGTAGGCTGTATTCATCAGAAAACAAGTATTAAGAGAAACATTCATTAATGAAATCAAATTGGAGTAAACAAACAAGTAAAACAGAGAGAATAGTTGAAGGTAAAGTGAAGATATTACCTTCCAATCAGATTCAATGACGGAAGCCATGGAATCCAAGCTTATTTGTAATTTATCCACTTCACAAACCTAGTATTGAGCCGATGGAGATGTTTACATGAATTGGAATTGGAATTGAAAACGAAATTAAAATCATGAAGCTTACCAAATTAAACATAGAGAATCTGGATTAGGAGATCGTTGATTTCATTGAAGGAGAAGACGGTGATCGATTGAAGGAGAAGACGATCGATCGATTGGTCCAGAGCAACAAGGCGCTAGGGCTTGGTTCTCAAGAAGATACGTGTTTTTGAAATAAAATTAGACGGTTGATACTTTTATCCCCTAAACTTCAGGTTTTTATATTTATGTCAAGATTTTACTATTTAATCGGGAAACAACATTTAGTGACTACTTATTGTTGGTCATTAACATTTTTAAACTAGTGACCACCTTTTTTGGTCACTAACTCCTTCAACCCAATTACAACTACGAAATTTAATTTAGTGACCACTATTTTATGGTCACTAATACTTTCAATATAATGATCACTATTTATTGTGACAAAACACTGTGTCTTAAAAGAAATTTTATGAGAATTAGTTGCCAATTAGTGACCAAAACTATTTGTTGTCACTAAAATTCATATTAGTGACAAATTTTTAGTGACGACCTTTGTCCTCATCTCTAACGTCATAGTTAGTGACCAAAATATAAGTAGTCACTAAAATTTTCGTCACTAACAAAGTTTTTTCTTGTAGTGGGAGGCTGACCCGCATATGCAGGAAAATAGGAAAAATAAAGAAATCCTATTGGTCCATTTTTGGTTAACACGGTTAACACAAATTTATGAGTTAACAAAATAACTCTCCTCTTTGTTTGTATATAATTTATAATAATATTCAATATTATTATATAATATATATGTATATATTAAATATTATATATAGATTATATATATATATAATATATATATAATATTATATATGTACAAAGGTATATAATATATATGTATACATATATATTATAATATATAAATTAATTATTGATGTATATATTTATATTTTATATATGTGTTTAGAAGGTATTAATGATTTGAGGGGTAAAAAAGTAATCTGTCAAATTCCTAAATCTATGGAATTTGAAATCCTTCCATATGCTAAAGGATTCTAAAATCCCTCATCTAATGAAATTCATTTCCTCATGCAGATTCCAATTCCAACCTCAAAAGCCAACCAAACATGGGAATCCCTACGAATTGGATTCCAATTCCCCCAAATTCCCAAGGATTCCAGCGAACCAAATTCCTTCTAAGGCTATCAATAGCCCAACCCTCCCAACCCTCCCAACCTAACTGCCACATCAGCTGACACATAAGCTTTTCTTCAACCCTCTCATAACCCTCTACAACCTGTACCTCAACCCTCTCAACCCTCTCACACACAACACACACAATACACACACAACACACGCAAGCCTCGGCGGTATGGCCAACCCGCCAAGGCCCCAACTCGCCGAGCACCTATGTTGTGTACCCCTACCCGCTCAAACCCGTTGAAGCCGACAGGCTTCATTTTGCCTAACCCGCCAAACCCGTTGAAGCTTATGTTCTTTTTTACAACATAATATTACGGCCCTCTTTTGTTGTACTTGCGTGTGTTGTGTACGTGTTGTGTGTGAGAGGGTTGAGAGGGTTGGGGTATGGGTTGTAGAGGGTTATAGAGGGTTGAAGAAAAGTTGATGTGTCAGCTGATGTGACAGTTAGGTTGGGAGGGTTGGGCTACTGATAGCCTTAGAAAAATGAATTATATAAGGGGGCGTTTGTTCGCTGGAATCCTTGGGAATCTGGAGGAATTGGAATCCAATTCCCAGGGATTCCCATGTTTGGTTGGCTTTTGAGGTTGGAATTGGAATCTGCATGAAGAAATTAATTCCATCAGATGAGGGATTTTAGAATCCTTCAGCATATGGAAGGATTTAAAATTCCATAGACTTAGGAATTTGACAGATTACCTTTTTACCCCTCAAATCATTAATACCTTCTAAACACATATATAAAATATAAATATATACATCAATAATTAATTTATATATTATATATTTATTTATTTATTATAATATATATGTATATATATTATATACCTTTGTACATATATAATATTATAGGGTTTAGTTCACCAGAGTGTATCCAACTTGTCACCAAAAGTTATTGTATGTACTGAACTTGAAAAATTACCTTTTGATGTATCAAACTTGATAAAAAACTTCATTGTATGCATCCGGTTACCTATTGAACAGGTAACCGGTAAATCTTATAATTTTTTTAAATACACATGAAGATGAATCTGCAAGCCTAGGAACATGAAGATGCAAACCCAGGAACATGATCAACATGAAGATGAAGATTAAAATACACATTATCGATAGAAATCTATACCAGAAATTAGAAATTATGATACAAACTTGGGGTTTTAAACATGAAGAAGATGATGATTATGAACAAACCCACAAATCAAGAACATGAAACAAAAATCAAAACCTAATCCATGGAAAACCATGAACAAACCCAGATTTGGTCCTAAAATCAAGAACCCTAAAATCAAAACCTAATCGATTAGAAAACCATGAACAAATCAATTCGAAACATACCTGTACTCATATGAACATTAAATCAAAAACCATGAATAAACCCTAGATTGATTTTCGATCGTGAAACCATATCAGATGCTAGATCGATTTGAGATAGGGTGAAACCCAAAATCGATTTTCAGATGGTTTGATTTCCAGATCGATCATCTCTAATTTGGTGAAGGCGGCTGACGGTGAAGGCGGCCATGGTGACGACGTTTGTGGTAACGACGACCGACGTTGATGGCGACGATGGTGGTAGATGCGACCGACGGTGATGGCGACGATGGTGGTAGAGGCCGCGGGCGGTGAAGGCGGCGGCGGCGGTACCTCTGGCGGGCGGTGAAGAAAAGATGAAGGAAGTTGGTTTCAGGAAATCTAGGGATGAAGGAAGAAGAAGCTTAGGGTTTTTTATTTTAATTTAAATTTAATATAATTTAATTTAAATTGTAATTATTTTTAAACACAAAAAATACAAGTCATCATCCAGTCAGCTGCCATGTCATCAAAACCGGTGCCATGTCAGCAGGTGACCTGCTATAACAGGTTAGATACATACAATAGAGTTTTTCTAAAAGTTTGATACGTCAAAAGGTAATTTTTCAAGTTCGGTACATACAATAACTTTTGGTGACAAGTT
Organism: Centaurea solstitialis; assembly: GCA_030169165.1. Classification (NCBI taxonomy): domain Eukaryota; kingdom Viridiplantae; phylum Streptophyta; class Magnoliopsida; order Asterales; family Asteraceae; genus Centaurea; species Centaurea solstitialis. The sequence goes on from CM058043.1 coordinate 54,702,983, forward strand.
GGATACACTCTGGTGAACTAAACCCAATATTATATACATATATAATCTATATACAATATTTAATATATACATATAAATATTATATAAAAATATTAAATATTATATACAAATATAATATAATAATATATATAATATCTATTCCATTTAATATATATATTTATGAATATTAATATATATTATATAATTTATAATAATATTTAATATATATTATATATTATGTATATGTATGGCCTAAGTTTTTAATAAAATATTATGTATATTATATACCTTTGTAGAGGGAAAATCAAATGCACACCCATTAAATGTTGCACACTTTAAGTACCAATCACAGCCATCCATTGTTTGATCTGGATAAATGTTAGTAATTCAAATCAAAGGTCAAATTAGTAAATTTACATTATTTATTTAATTTCTTTTTTTTTTAATTACAAGATTTTTTATGTAACTGATTATCTTGATTGATATCCTTTCCTAGTTTCATGCTATCTGATTATGATAAGGATTTAGAAGATTTTTTATTTTTATTTTCTTGATAACAAACATAAAATTCTTCATCCATCAATTATTCTGCACCCATGGTTTTCAATGGTAGAAGAAAGGGTTGAGCAGCGACGTGGGGAAGAAGCACTTACAAAATACGATTATAGTTACCAACCACAGATTATGTTTGATGCTACTCACAAACATCCTACCCAATCTATTTTACTGCTTCTTTTTGAGAATCTTTCAATTTTTCGTAACCCACCCTTGTTAACCCCTTTTTTCATGCCATCTTCTTCTTTACACTCTTCTTTGTAACTTCTTTTTTTTCCTCTAACTGCACATGCTTCATCCTCTTGGAAATCACTATCACTGTCATCAACTGGGGCTTTCTTTGCCATTTTGGGGATTTTGCTTGCATTTCCATTCTGGGTTTTTTGCTTACTGTATGAACACATTACATTTTCATATATGCAGAAGTTTTATATATATGAAAATACAAACTGCATATAATGCCAATCTGCATATATGCACATTGCATATACAATAAAACTGCAAAGGTAATATTATATTACATGTGTGTAGTTTTATTGCATATAAAATAAACCTGCATATATAATTATATATGCACATTCCATACAGATCAAAACTGCAAACTTGCCATCTAGAATAGACATGCCTATTTTTTTATATAATATTCAAATTTTTACTTATGGACCACAAACAACAAAAAAGTTGAAATATTTTGAAATTTCTTGAGTTGATTAATTTATGCTTATACTACCCTTGATGTGCAAATAAAGTCAAAAAACTTTTGCACACATTTGGCATCTGCATATGTAAATAAAGTCAAAGAAAGTCAAACTACATGTATGCAAATAAAGTCAAACTTCATATATGCAAATGAAGTCAAACTCCATAAATGTAAATATGTAAACAAAATCAAACTGCATTTATGCAAATAAAGTCAAAATAAATAAAAATTGCACGCATTTGGCATCTGCATATAAACCTGCATATACATATACATAAACTAACTTTGCTGCTTCTCAGAAACCTACAAAATCATTGCTACATCGACTCACTCCCTTCTTATGGTTATCCATTCTACCTAACAACGTTGAAATTCCCCAAATTAAAAAAAAACCCTAATTATTTAGAATCTAAATTAAAAAATTATGCAGTTTGCCATAGATGCATTCTTAATCGTGAAGTAAGCCATCTTTGTCAGAAAATAATTATCCATTCGTTCACCAAATAAGTTTTACCTCTTTTTACCTCTTTTTTTTTTTGGAATCTGGCGAGGTTTCCGTTTACAGAGACGAAATAGCTGATTTGGCGAACAATAAGGAAATGATTGACTTTTCCTTTTTTAATCCATATTTCTGATCTGACCTTTTTACCCCCATTTGTATTTCGATTTAATGCACCAACTGTTTTGTAATTTTCTTAATTGCATATAAGTCCCTAACATTTACTAACGTCAGATCAAACAATGGATGGTTGTGATTGGTACTTAAGGTGTGCAACATATAATGAGTGTGTATTTGATGCTCCCTCTACCTTTGTATATATATAAAATTATATATATACATGTTCTCCAGATAAGGGAAAACAGACAGAAGAAGATACAAGTGTCAACTTAGCATCTGGTACTGATTAAAAATAAGTATTTAAGACACATGGGTCCCACCCCATGTGTACAAGAACGTGGCTTTTTGACTTTCATGAATAAAAGCCAAATCATTTTAATGATATCTCAAGTTCCAACCATGAAGAACTAAAAGAGGGACAAGTAACGAGAATACATATTTATGAATATTAATATTAATATATATTATATAATTTATAATAATAATTAATATATATTATATATTATATATATGAAAGGGCTAACAAATTGCCCTTGATGAGTTGTGGGGGCGGACTCGCGTCCTAAGCACGCGAGATAAGGGAACCACATGCCCTTGATGAGTTGTGGGGGCAGATCCGTGTCCTAAGCAGACGGAAATTTTATGTGTTCTCATGAGAATTGCATCGATTTATTTGAGTTATTTTACAATTGGCTATGCTATGTGATATTTGTTGGTATTTGTGATGGCACCATCATGGTAGATGCCTATATGGCGGGATAGGGTATAAGTAGCGCTAACTCACTAAGCTTTGCTTAACCTTTCCGTTGTTTCCCCTTTTCCAGGTTCGGGCTCGGGGGTAGACAAGGGTAAAGCTCCGATGTGAAGCTAGCGACGTGGACGGTTCCGATAGTTTTTGGACATACTTTTAATATTTTTTTGGAACACTTAATTAGTAATTCGGGATTACTGTAATAACTTTATCTGATGCAGTCGTTAAACTTTTACGTCTATTTCTTTTAAAATTTGTAATAACGTCGGTTTATTATTAAATTGTTAATTTAATTAGTTTTTATAATAGTGGCGTTACAACTTGGTATCTGTTTATGTAAAAAATTACACAAGTCGATGTCGTAAGAAAATTTGTGTGAGGCTTAACCGTCGAGAGAAAGAAATTACACTCAGTAAGAAGTGCGATAAAAGTAAAATAAGGCGAATAATTTGATGACGCAGGAAAAACCTCACGACGGAGGAAAAAACCTGCGGTCGACCTAAGGATAAGTCGACAATGCACTATGATCACCAAATAGGGGTGATGTCCTTCAAGTTTACAGCTCCGGTCGTACGATTACAAGGAAACAACAATGAAATCGAATGTAAATTACAAATGATGATCACAGAATTTCTAGTATAGAACTTGTAAGCTTCGTATGAACTTCGTGTCTTCAAATGTTGACTTCATTCTTCTTATATAGTAGCTTGAGAGTAACCGTCCAACGGTACTGTTGTTCATCAATGTTCAAATCGTAACTGTCCAACGGTATTGTTGACCATTAATGCTTGGTTTATAACTGTCTAACGGTATTGCTGAGAGTTATTGTCCAGATTGTAACTGCTGCGAGAATCTTGTTTGTAACGGTTGATCTCTTAATGTCGTCGGTTTCCATCGAACGATATATAACTTAAGACATGTCCATTGTAATGATGTACTCCAACGATCATAGCATAGTACTCAATCTCAGATTTTCTCAAAGGTGGACAATTGTTAGAAATGATAATCAGCTTTCCTGCATGAAAGATATAAACTTCGTATGTTTATTCGTTAGTACCGTCGTACGACATAATAGGCATCGTTCGTCCTTTTCGTTGTATCTGTTTGATGCTTAGTGATTTTTGTTCGATGGTTCCTTTAGGTTTTATCTCAGGACCTTATCTTAATACAGGATTATTGTTTCATCATTTGTCTTACGATTATTGTCGGTTGTCGTGTGATTGTAGATTTTTACCCTAACAGTATCAGAGCGATGGTTTGAAAGAATCAGCACGCTTATTCGTGAGTAAGTGTGTGGTTGGACTCAAACTAAATTTTTACTTACTTGATATTTTTACAAATTTAATTATTTTAAATTATTTTGGAAAGAGAATTTATCGTAGAGTTGGAACCGTCGGCTAGGGCTTCAGATCTGTCCATCTGATACTGTCCTCCCCTGCCTTGCCCCATTCTTCCTCCTCCTGGAAATCCTTATCCCCGTGATCTGTTAAATCCACGGTTTGCGTTCAGCTTTTGCACGTTGTGCGAGATTAGGGCAAGGGACTCATTCACATTGAAGAGTTCTTCATCAGAAATGGTAATGATCAAAGGATCATCGGGATGTTGTATGCTCGGACCAAGGTTCGGGTTGAACTCTTGGTTGTAATCTTCTTGATGATACTGAGGAGGAACATTGTTGTATTGTGTGGGTTGGATTGGAACAGAGTTCGGTCCTCCAAAGGGCACTGCCGCTAGTGCCAGAGGATCAACAGCCTTCTTGGTTCTTCCCCCGGTGATGAACTCCTCATGCTGAACCATCATACTGAAAAGGTCATGCAGACCCATAACCCCCAGATTTCTGCTTAACTGAATGTTAATGGCCATGTTTTGCCATTCCGGAGTCAGATTCTTCAAGAATTTCATGTTGACTTCGTACTTCGTCTTCTCAACACCTAGCCTTCTTAGATCATTGACAAATGAGTTCAGCCGTTGATAGGATTCTGTGAGGGGTTCGTTTTCCCGGGCTTTGAATCCTTCATAAGCGTTCAGCGCGCTCTCCTTTTGGCTTTCTAGGGCCGTGTCACCACCCTGCATCTGTTGCTCAATCTCGAGCCATACGTCCCGTGCGTTGGTCAGACTGTCGACTCGGGCATACATGTCATTCGGGAGAGCCATGATTAGGAGGGTAAGTGCTCGCTTGTCAACGAGGTAACGTGCTCTCTGTTCCGGGTTGTACATCTCTACGGGCTTTTCAACGACGTATGACGGCAGTTCTGGGCATGTGTCAGTTCTCGGGACTGCGGCTACGGTAACCGTTGGTCTGACTGGGCCTTCTCAGATGGATTTCATCAGGTTCTCATCCAAAAGATCAAGGAAGTGAATCATCATGCGCTTCCAATGCTGATACTCACCCATCACCAAGACGGGAGGGCGAGACTTGGATCCGATTCCGATAATTTCCTTCGACATCTCTCTCTCGAAGAGGATCTCCTAGTATGACTCACTTGGCTGAAGAAAAGATTTTTTTTGTAAAAAGCAGATACCTTGAGCGCCTTTGGACACCGTTAGCTTAAGATTTTGAACATTTTGAAAAGTAGCTAGGTGTCGGATTCGAGGAACAATTTTGCAAGAGTTCAGGCTCGAAGAGGCAAAATCCGATCTGGAAACTGACGTTTTCCGAATCGGATTTAGCTCACAAGTATAGGGTTCGGAAAATCAGATTTTCCGATTCGGAAAATGAACTTTCCCGATTCGGAAAATACTGGGTTCGGAAAAACACAACTTCAGTTCGGAAAAGGAGAATTTAAGGAGCAAAACCCCAAATCAGAAGGACCAAATTCCGATTCGGAAAACTGGGTTTTCCGATTCGGAAAAGGTGCAAATTCCGATTCGGAGAAAAGTACAATTTCCGATTCGGAAATTTTGAACTGAAAACTCAGTTCTTGTTTTCTGATTCGGAAAACCTGTACAGGAACTCCGAAAATCTTCTCAAAAACGCTCAAAAACACTTAAAAATTAAGTGTTAAGACCCCCAATTTGTGTGAAAACAGTAGGAAAACAAAGGGGAATCACTTAACACTTATAATCTCTTCTTTTAAAAGCCTTTTTGGATTGAAACAACCCAAAAAGTTTTTGAACAAAAACTTTGAAAACCCTTTTTAAAACAAAATCAAGCCAAGGAATCAAACAAGGATCAAGCTCTGATACCAATTGTTTGTCCCAATAAAGATGGAGAGAAGAAATGGATTGAAATCACAAAGAAATGATGAACACAATGAGATTGAATGCTTCAATAATGGTGAAAATGGATGATATTCAATAAACACAATAAACCACAATTTTATGAAAACATTAACCAAAACCCTAAACCTCTCATTCTATTTATAGGAATGAGAGGGATTACCAAAATGTCAAGAAAGGCCCCCGAAGTTCCAAACTTCTAAACAAGGGCATACAAACAGATAATTGTTTAAACAAACTGAAATTTAACTACTAAAGCAATAAAAGATAGTGCTTCTGACTCTTCCTAACAAGAGGTCTAACAGCCAGGACTACGCTTCTTAGGGAAAGCTAAAAAAGTGTTGTTTCTCTCCTGATGATCCTTTCTTGGTGGCTTCACATTCTTTCCACCATCTTTCCTCCTCCCATCTGCATTCAAAGCATGGTGTGAGTTAGAGGACGGTTTAACAGAAATGGATTTGCCACCTTTTCCAGATGTCAGTTTTGAAAAATTAGGTTTAGTGGAATTGAAAGGTTGATTTGGTTTTACCCGAGAGGTCTCACCCACGTCAAAAGTACTTGAATTAAAGTCAAGACCTTTGATGGGTTTGACTGAGGCACAAGCATCGTTAGAGTTGGATTTCTTGTTCTGGAGTCCCTTGGGTGTGTGAGGCTTAACTGACTTCTCCCTGTCAGTACCAACACGTTTTGCACCCTTGGGGTTACTTTTCTCAGAACCAGAAGCTTGTGGCTTAGCAGGCTTCTCAGGTTTTAAACAAACAGACTTCTTTTTCTTGGGAATCAAACCAGAAGGATCATCACCCTCGTCTAAAAATACTTTCACATCATATGCAACATTGGGATCCAGGTCTGGTTTGGGTTTTGGGTTAGCCATGCTATGGTTAAGAAAATGATAAGTCGTATCATCATCAGAATCCAAAGAGTAAAAGTTTTCAAAATCCATAACTTTCCGTCTCAAAAGGGAAATTGACACGCCTTGGTTGGTTAAGGATTGGCGATACATCATCCTTTCATCATGATAAATCTCTTTTGTTATTTCAAAGTGAATATCTTGGAGAATGTATCGCGTTTGAAGATCCGCAACCTTGGTTTTGAAATTAGTAAGTACAGAGGTTGCGGTCTCACACTCTGAAGTAAGCCTAATTCTCTCGGCATTGGCCTCGAGTAAGTCCTTTTCCAGGGTGTGAACCAAGGTGTCTTTTTCCGAGACGATTACTCTTAGATTCAAAATCTGATGTTGACAGGCATCTAAGTCCATGGCTTTCAATCTAAGTTCAAACACCTCCTTCTCTAGCTTAACTAGGTTGGGACTCTTAGTTGCGGAAACATCCTCGGGTGGGATAACTAAGGTCTCCTCTGATAGATCCATTTCCCTAGTATCATAACTAGTGTTTAGGTCGGTGTAGTTGATGGGAGGCATAGCAACACGAGGGGTTCTAGCCTTAATGCCTTCCCATGTAGGCTGGGTGTTGGTCGGATCACTAGCAGGGACGAAGATAGGTCTATTTGGAGCGGGACTCATGGGTGGACTACCTGAGGTACTGTTTGACGGACTGGTGGTTCTAGTGATGGTCTCACCATTGATTACTTCAGTGTAAGTGACAGTCTGTCTAACATGTCCTTTCCGATTGGAGACTTCTCTCTAAGTCACAAATTTTAGATTCTAACATTGCCACAGTATCAGTAATATCGGGAATAGTGGATACCTCAGATGGATCGATGTCTTGGTAAGTGCTAGGACCAACAGCTTCAGGTCCTTCGAAATCAGCCATCAAGCACAAACCCTTCACCATATGGTCATCCTCATCCGAGCTCTCTTCCTCGCAAACCCAATTTTCCTCATCAACAAGCAAGGCAACCCCTTTCTCCTTCTTCCTCATCAAGGCAGCCTTTTTCTCAAAGTAGGCAGCATCTTTGTATTTGACTGAGCAGTCTCTGGCATAGTGTCCCAACTTACCACACTTGTAGCAAGTGGTAGTGGGACTTGCAGTTGGTTGAGGAGCGGGGTTTTGGTTCATGGGAATTGGGGGTTGATTTGACCTTTGGCCTCCTTGGTCAGCTGGAACAGGTTGATCTTCTCTCGGAGCTTGTCTGGAGCTGCTTCCCCATTGATCACCTCCGTTGTAATTTCCTTTGCCATGATCCATTCTCTCATCTGACCAGCGGTCGTTCCTATCTTGCTCAAATCCATATCCCGGTCCTTGATCATGCCTTCCACCATCATTTCTGTCACCATACCCGCCTTCGTACCCTTGACGGTTGTTATACCCAGATTCTGACGTGTATTGCCTTGTGTTCCCTTGATAGTTGTAATCAGGATTCTGACCTCTCCAGTTTCCTTGAGATCCTGAGCCTCCTTGATAGTCCAAGTACGTGTTGTCTCTTCGGGATTTGTCTCTGAACCTCCCTTGGTCTTCTCTATATCTTCCTTGCTCGTTGCGGAATCTTCCCTGATCGTATGACTAAAACCTGTCACCTTGATGATAGTCTCCTCTTCCTTGGTTGCTGAACTGAGCTCTATCTATCTGATAGTGTCCTCCCCTGCCTTGCCCCATCCGGCTTCCTTCTTGAAATCCTGATCCCTGGGATCTGTTGAATCCACGGTTTGCGTTCAGCTTTTGCACATTCTGCGAGATTAGGGCAAGGGACTCATTCACGTTGAAGAGTTCTTCATCAGAAATAGTAATGATCAAGGGATCATCAGGATGTTGTATGCTAGGACCAAAGTTCGGGTTGAACTCTTGGTTGAAATCTTCTTGATGATACTAAGGAGGTACGTTGTTGTACTGTGTGGGTTGGATTGGAGCAGAGTTTGGTCCTCCAACGGGCACAGCCGACAGTGCCAGAGGATCAACAGCCTTCTTTGTTCTTCCACCGGTAATGAACTCTTCATGCTGAACCATCATACTGAAAAGATCGTGTAAACCCATAACTCCCAGATTTCTGCTCAGTTGGATGTTAATGGCCAAGTTTTGCCATTCCGGAGTCAGATTCTTCAAAAACTTTACGTTGACTTCGTACTTGGTCTTCTCAACTCCTAGGCTTCTCAGATCGTTGACAAACGATTTCAGTCGTTGATAGGATTCGGTTAGGGATTCGTTTTCCCGGGCTTTGAATCCTTCATAAGCGTTCAGTGCGCTCTCCTTTTGGCTTTCCAAGGCAGTGTCACCGCCCTGCATCTGCTGCTCAATCTCGAGCCAGACATCCCGTGCGTTGGTTAGACTGTCGACTCGGGCATACATATCATTCGGGAGTGCCATGATTAGGAGAGTGAGTGCCCGTTTGTCAATGAGGTGACTAGCTCTCTGTTCTGGGTTGTACATATCTACGGGTTTTTCAACGACATATGCCGGTAGCTCAGGGCAGTTGTCCGTCCGTGGAACTGCGGCTACGGTGACTGTCGGTCTGATTGGGCCTTCACGTATGGATTTCAACAGGTTCTCATCTAGGAGGTCAAGGAAATGAATCATTCTTCGCTTCCACTGCTGATACTCACCCATCACCAAGACGGGAGGGCGAGACTCAGACCCAATGCCGATAATTTCTTTCGACATCTCGTTCTCTCAAAGAGGATCTCCTTGTATGAATCACTTGGCTGAAAAAAAAAATTGAAAAAAAAACAGATACCTTGAGCGCCTCGGGACACAGTTAGCTTCAAGTTTTGAAAAATTTGGAAAAAAGCTAAGTGTCGGATTCGAGGAAAATTTTTGCAAGAGTTCTGGCTCGAAGAGGCAAAATCCGATATGGAAACTGATGTTTTCCGAATCGGATTTGGCTCACAGGTAAGGGTTCGGAAAAGCTGATTTTCGGATTCGGAAAAGCTGATTTTCGGATTCGGAAAATGGTATTTTCTGATTCGGAAAATGGTATTTTCCGATTCGGAAAATGTTGGGTTTGGGAAAAAAAACTTCAGTTCGGAAAAGTGAGAAACAAAGGAGCAAAACCCCAAGTCAGATGGCCAAATTCCCGATTCGGAAAACAAGTTGTCCGATTCGGAAAAGGCACAAAATCCGATTCGGGGAAAAGTACAATTTCCGATTCGGAAATTTTGAACTGAAAAATCAGTTCATGTTTTCCGATTCGGAAAACCTGCACAGAAGCTCCGAAAAAAAAATTTCAAATAGCCCAAAAACACTTAAAAATTAAGTGTTAAGACCCCCAATTGGTGTAAAAATAGTATAAATGCCTAGGGGAATCACTTAACACCTAAAACCACTTCTTTTAAAGGGCTTTTTGGATTAAAACAACCCAAAAAGCTTTGAAAAAAAACTTTTAAAAACCCATTAAAAACAAGAATCTAGCCAAGGAAACAACAATGGATCAAGCTCTAATACCAATTGTTTGTCCCAAAACAATAGAGAGAAGAGATGGAGTAGAAATCAATAAACAAAGATGAACACACAAAGATTTCTTGAATGCTTCAATGGTGTAAAGTGATATATTGCAATGAAAGTAAAACCACAATTGTTGATAAAGCATTACTAAAAACCCTAAACCTCTCATTCTATTTATAGCAATGAGAGGGAATTACAAACTGTCATAAATGGCCCCCAAAGTTTAAGACTTCTAAACAAGGGCATACAAACAACTAATGTTTAACGGAAAGGAAACTACACTACTAAAGCATGTAAAGGATAATCTTCTGACTCTTCACAACACTGAAGGTCTAACAAGAATTATATGCTAGAATTGATTATAGCATGCCATATGTTATTTACGGAGGTTTATGACGTAGATGTGTTTATGTCGTCCCTAGATCGGGATTTGTGGGGATGGTACCACGATCCAGTTTACACGGTGAGGAGTCGGTAAGGGGTTGCTTGGCATGTTCTTGTTTGATTAGTGCCTATTGATTCCGACCCGATTATCATTATAAGATGTTTATAGATAGTACGGGCCCAATAATAGTACTACTATAAACACTTGTAAGAACTGGAATTTGGTTAAGTCCTGGGAGTCACAATCAATGGACGATGGTTGGGCAATTGATAGCTAAGTGATGGTCTTAGGGCAATTGCTTGTGATTAGAGACTTTAAAGTCGTTAGGGTTGCATGTACACTAGAGACTAGCACTAAGGCCTTACGAGTGACACTCTAGTTGTGATTAAGTGAGTGACCTTGATTAAAACTGCGCTTGATTTTTGCTTTAACGTTCAATATGGTGACCACTAGACGGGGAAACTCTACTGGGTCCGAGGATCCAGACCTCAGGGATCTCATCGGTTCGGAGGTCCACGAGGTGCTTCAGCAGCTCCTTCCTGGGATGTTTGCTCAGATGAAGGATGAGATACTTCAGGCGCTGGATGAGAGGATGGAGGCAGCTTTTACAACACGCGGTTCAGCAAGCGGGAGTAATAGCCAGGCCCAAAGCAGGGCTAGTACGTTTAAGAACTTTATGGCGTGTCAGCCGCCACATTTCGAGGGTCGGAAAGACCCCATTGCTTGCCACCGTTGGATCGCTGCGGTTGAGGGCGCCTTTCGGACTTGCAGCTGCCCGGAAGGGATGAAGGTATTCTTTGCTGCGAACTTGTTGTGTGATGCCGGGAAGGATTGGTGGGGGCTGATACTAAAGAGCCATATTGAGGAGCAGATCACGGCTATGACTTGGGATGCATTCAAGGTACTGTTCGAGGAGCAATTCTCTCCGCGGATCGAGCGAGAGAGAATCATTTCCGAGTTTCTGAACTTGAAGCAGACGACCGAGTTGGGGAATGAGATCACCGACCAGTTCCTGGAGAAGGCAATGTTTTGTCCCGATTATGTGTGCAATGAAACGATGAAGATGTACCGTTATCATGGGGTACTGAAGCCCGAGATCAGAGAGTTCGTGAGCACGGCTACGTGTAAGAGCTTTAATGCTATGGTGGAGATGGCGCGATCGCGGGAGCTGTTTCTCTAGGAGTAGCAGCAGGGCAAGAGGAAGGCGGAACAGTCGCTGGTACCGTCAAAGAAGTTCAAGGGGCAGCGGACAGATGGTAGGAAGATGTACGTGGGATGTCCCAAATGTGGGAGAAATCATCAGGGAGAGTGTCGGCTACCAGAGACGGTGTGTTATAAGTGTGGTAAGCCTGGCCACAAGAGTCGGGAATGCGGGGTTGCTCCAAAGACCTGCTTCCATTGCTTCCAGCCTGGGCACATTAAGCCCAACTGTCCGAAGCTGGCCGAGGCACCAGCTCAGCCCTAGGTGAAGGCGCCGGCTCCTGCTACCTTGAAGTTTACAGACGACTCTACAGGGAAGAAGGGCTGGTCTACGACTACCCGCGGCCGAGCCTTCTAGATGACTGCTGAGGAGGCACAGGCAGCACCGGACGTGGTCACAGGTAATAATTACTTAGCATTTCAATTAACTTGTTTTGATATTATGTTGCTCTTAACTGGTAGTCTAATGATGGTTTTGCGCACTGTACGTATTCTAAGCTTTTATTGCCTATAATTTAGGCGTTTTCCCTGTGAACACGAGACCTGCATTGGTTCTCTTTGATACGGGAGGCACCTGGTCTTTTGTGTCTAGTACTTTCTGTAAGGACTTCCGCTTAGAGCGAGGCAAGCTAGCCAGTCGTATCGCGGTAGACGTAGCAGCCGAGGAGGTACGTGTGTGTGAAGATGTCTACCGGGACTGTGTTATAGTGATTCATGGGGTGTCCTTTATTATTGACCTGATACCTACCCCTATGAACAGAATCGACGAAATAGTGGGGGTAGATTGGATGTTTCGAAACAGAGGTACGGTGGACTGTGCGGGTCAGCTGGTTCGCATCCAGAATCCGAGTGGGGGAGAGCTTATCGTGTATGGCAAGGGGAGAAGGAAGCAACTAGCTTTTTGTTCTGTCGCAAAGGCGAGAAGGCGGTTGCAGCGAGGGTGCAAGGGCTACCTGGCTTATGCAGTGATCGGTCAGACGGAGGGGCGGAAGCTGTTAGTTGCAGATGTACCGGTGGTTAGTGAGTACCCCAACATTTTCCCGGAGGACCTACCGGGCATTCCGCCGGATAGGCAGGTTGAGTTCGGAATTGATCTCGTGCCCGGAGCGGCCCCAGTTGCGAGGACTCCTTATCATCTAGCACCACCCCAGTTGCAGGAACTCTCTAGCCAATTGCAGAAACTCTCAGAGAAGGGGTTCATCTGTCCGAGCAGTTCGTCGTGGGGTGCGCCGATCTTGTTCGTGAAAAAGAAGGACGACAGTCATCGGATGTGTGCCGATTACCGGTGTAACGCCCCAATATCCCAAACAATATAATAATCATAACAAGCAATAATAAAGCATAACATTATATTCCCAGTGATCTATTCCGCAAAATACTAAGAATTCTCAACTCAAAAGAAAAAGGGTTTAATGGTGCGTGCGGAACATCCCTCCACAGTTGAGATTCTAAATAAGGACAAAAGTACTATCTTCCACCGGTAGAACTACTCTAGACGTCTACCTTCTCCTTGCCTCTCGCAACTCGATCTTTCCCTAAAAAGATTTTAGGTTTTGAAAACGAGGGTTAGACCGAAAGGTCTAGTGAATTCCCTCAAAAAAGTTTAAACAACAGTTCCGGCCCGCTGGCCAAATCACAATTTAATAATAACAGCAATGCAAATGTGTTACGGACAAAGAAATGAATACAATCCAGGCCCAGTCCAGGTCACCTGACAATAACTCCCACGAGACATAGTCCCGAGGTACCCCCAAATGGCGGACCAGACCAAATGGTAAACACTCCCAAGGAACATACAGTTCCAAGGTACCCAATGTCCATACTTGCAACACATTTCATTCAAAAACATTCCAACATTTACATTTAAGCATGCATTAAACGTAATCCGACAATTATCCATATTTTCACAAAAACAGTTCATCATCAATAGCAAACAGTTCGCAAATCGAATGGATATATATTTATGAAATCAGTAAAAACTATCCATTCATTTCCAGGCAAGGGAACTCACCTGAGTAAATCTCACTGTCCTCCCGTGGACCTCGTCTAACGTGCCTGTAAATATTCTAAGGCATTAATAACTGCGCTCAATAAAACCCACTACTATGACATCCCTAGGTAGACTTAGAAATAAACCACCACGGAAAAATCCTCTTCAAAAACCAACCCTACAATCGAAACCCCTCAAAACAGGCTCGGACAAAGGTCTAAAACCTGACTCGGGAAAATGCCATTTTCCGATTCGGAAAATAGTATTTTCCGATTCGGACTTTTCCGGTTCGGGAAATCCACTTTTCCGATTCGGAGATTTTCGAGGTCAACATGACGGCCCAACTAGCCCATTTCCCGATTCGGAAAACATAGGTTTCCAATGCGGGAAAGGGATAACGAAGCAAAACACCCCAAAAGACAACACAAATTTCCCGATTCGGAAATTATGATTTCCGATTCGGAAAACATGATTTCCGATTCGGAAAACATGATTTCCGATTCGGAAAACACCAACAGATCCGAAAATCGTCCTAAATCGACCAAAACTGGTTCTAACTCGATCCAAATAATCCCAAACTCATTCGAAAGGAATCCTACATCAAACATAAGTAAATCCTACACTTTTGGGCATCGAAACTTACCTCGGTGACGATCTCCCGACCTTGCAAATTGATGAAACGGCTCTTTATTGCTCTCCAACACACACTAAGCACACACACTAATCTTTCCAAAAAATGGCAAAGATTAGGGTTTAAGGTTTAAATACCTTGGGTTTTGGGCCAAGCCCATACCTAAAATGGTATAAGCCCATACCATTAAAACTTTTCAATAGTAACATATTTAACCCCAAAAATCCTCATATTCTCACAAAAAGGTCAAATGACAGAAACTTAACTTAATTAACTCCATCCAGAATCTTGGTTATTACAACCGGGAGCTCAATAAGGTGACCATCAAGAATGTGATCCATTACTTAGAATTGATGACCTTTTTGATTAGCTCCAGGGGGCGGCTTGGTTTTCTAAGATCAATCTGCGATCGGGCTATCACCAACTCAAGGTGAAAGAGGCGGACGTGCATAAGACCGCTTTCAGGACTCAGTATGGGCATTATGAGTTCTTGGTGATGCCCTTCGGTCTCACCAACGCCCCAGCTGCATTTATGGACCTGATGAATCGGGTCTGTCGACCGATGCTGGATAGATCAGTAATTGTCTTTATCGATGACATTCTGATCTACTCGAAAACAAAGGAGGAGCATGTTACTCACTTGCACGACGTGCTGGAGGTGTTGTGGAGAGAACGACTTTACGCAGAGTTCTCAAAGTGCGCTTTCTGGTTACAGGAGGTCCAGTTCCTGGGGCATCTTGTTAACCGGGAAGGAATTAAGGTCGATCCATCGAAAATAGAGGCAGTGATGAGCTGGGAAGTCTCGAAGACTCCAAGCGAGATCCGAAGCTTCCTGGGTTTGGCGGGGTATTATCGGCGATTTATCCAAGATTTCTCTTGGATCGCGGTTCCGTTGACGAGGCTGACAAAGAAGAACGAACAATATGTCTGGGGCCCAGATCAGCAGCAGGGGTTCGAGACGTTGAGCCAGAGATTGTGTGAGGCCCCGGTTCTGACGCTTCTCGAGGGCGTAGAGGACATGACGGTGTATTGCGACGCATCACACCTTGGTTTAGGGTGCGTTTTGATGCAGAGGGGTCGGGTGATAGCGTACGCGTCGAGGCAGTTGAAGCCTCACGAAGCTAACTACCCTATGCATGATCTTAAGCTCACAGCGGTGGTTTTCGCACTAAAAATTTGGAGGCACTACCTGTACGGGGTGAAGTGCACCAGCTATACAGATCACCGCAGCTTGAGGTATTTCTTGGACCAGCCAAATATGAATATGCGGCAATGGCGTTGGCTCGATGTAGTTAAGGATTACGACTGCGAGATACTTTACCACCCAGGTAAAGCAAACGTAGTAGCAGACGCGCTGAGCAGGAAGACGGCTCATGCACCACTTTGGATAGCACATCTGAAGATGGCCGTCACGAACTCGTTTTTGGATTTGATTCGTCGGACTCAGGAGGAGGCCAGTCTGAGCGAGAACCAGAACAAGGAACGAGTTAGAGGTCAGTTACCCCTGATGGTTCGAGATAGTAGGGGGCTTCTGACGATGTATGATCGAGTGTGGGTTCCTCTTGCAGGTGGTGCTCGTCAGACACTGCTAGAGGAAGCGCACAAATCTAAATTCTCTATACATCCCGGAGCTACTAAGATGTACAGAGATCTGCGAGCGAATTATTGGTGGTCGGGGATGAAACGGGAGGTGGCCCGTTACGTGGAGTCTTGCTTGACTTGCCTGAAGGTCAAGGCTGAGCACCAGAA
Organism: Centaurea solstitialis; assembly: GCA_030169165.1. NCBI lineage: Eukaryota > Viridiplantae > Streptophyta > Magnoliopsida > Asterales > Asteraceae > Centaurea > Centaurea solstitialis. The sequence continues at coordinate 54,719,095 of CM058043.1, forward strand.
GCCTCATGGTAAGTTGCAACCGTTAGAGATTCCGGTGTGGAAGTGGGAAAATATTACCATGGATTTGATCACCAAATTGCCGAGAACATCGCGGAAGTTTGATGCAATCTGGGTGATTGTGGACCGATTGACTAAAAGCGCGCATTTCTTATCCATTTGGGAGAGTTACACGTTAGAGCAGCTGGCGAAGTTGTATGTGAAGGAGGTGGTGAAGAGGCACGGGGTACCGGTGTCGATCATCTCTGACCGGGACACCCGTTTTACCTCTCGGTTTTGGGAGCGATTTCATGCTGATATGGGTACCAGATTGCACATCAGTACAGCTTACCATCCGCAGACGGACGGACAGAGTGAGCGTACGATCCAGACGCTAGAGGACATGCTTCGAGCCTGCGTTTTAGATTTCGGAGGTAGTTGGGATATGTATCTGCCATCGGCGGAGTTTTCGTATAACAACAGTTATCACTCGAGTATCGGGATGCCTCCGTACGAGATGCTCTACGGGAGGAAGTGCCGAACCCCGATCTGTTGGGGAAAGGTCGGTCAGCGTGTTATCAGAAGCACGAAAGTGGTTCAGCAGACTACAGAGCAGATTCAGAGAATCAGGGAGAGGCTACGAACTGCACATAGTAGGCAAAAGAGTTATGCTGATAGACGGAGATCGGATCTGGAATTCGAGGTAGGTGATCGTGTCCCACTAAAGGTTTCACTCTGGAAGGGGGTGATTCGGTTCCGCAATAGGGGCAAGCTCGGGCCCCGTTTCATTGGACCGTTCACGGTTCTCGCACGTGTTGGAAAGGTGGCCTACAGGTTGGAGCTGCCGGAGGTGCAAGGTCAGATCCACGACACATTCCATGTGTCTCAGCTGCTTAAGTGTCTCGCCGATGAGACGGCGCACGTGCCTCTAGATGATATTCAGGTGAACGAGAGTTTGAATTACATCGAGAGGCCAGTAGCGGTGCTAGAGCAAAAGGTAAAGAAGCTGAGAAACAAGGAGATTGGGATCGTGAAGGTACAGTGGCAGCACCGGAAAGGTTCTGAGTGGACTTGGGAACCGGAAGCAGAAATGCGTGAGAGATACCCGGATCTCTTCTCATAATGATTTCGGGGGCGAAATTCTGGTAAGTAGGGGAGAGTTGTAACACCCCGTAAACACCTATCTTCCTTTTTTTATATAATTGTTATTAGTTTCTTTTCTTTTCTTTGTTTTTTTAAATAAATAGATTTTTGAATTTGAGTTGGATTAGGATGGATGGAGATAAAGTAAGGAATCTGTTATGTTGACCTATAAGAACCCCCTCCCTAAGCCTAGTCTAACTACCACCACTACCAAACTTTTAGAGTGTTAAGAGAGAGAGAGAGAGAGATATAATCGGGAGAGAGGGGGGAAAATCGCCGAAATTAGTCGCCGGAATAGCTTGCCGGGGGAGAAAGAGAGAGATTTCGAGAGAGGGTCGGTGGCATTGCAAAGGTAAACCGCTCGATCTTCTTCGTGTTTAGGTTTTCTTTCGGTTTTGTGGCTCTTGACGGTGGAGTACGGTGGTCGCCGGCTTTGGCCAGCGATAACCGCTACTGGTTGTCTGTCCACACCGGCGGCAGCCAATTATGGTGATGTGCGACGGCCGTGATCGGCGGCACCAAGGAGGCTGTTGTCAGGCACCAATGGTGGCGGTAAGCCACCATAGTCAATGCCGACTAGTGGCTGTAGCTGCTGTGCGGCGGCGTCGCAACCGGTGCGCCGGTGATAGGAAAAAGAGTAGGCAAAAGAGTTATGTTGATAGACGGAGATCGGATCTAGAATTCGAGGTAGGTGATCGTGTCCCACTAAAGATTTCACCCTGGAAGGGGGTGATTCGGTTCCGCAAGAGGGGCAAGCTCGGGCCTCGTTTCATTGGACCGTTCATGGTTCTCGCACGTGTTGGAAAGGTGGCCTACAGATTAGAGCTACCGGAGGTGCTAGGTCAGATCCACGACACATTCCATGTGTCTCAGCTGCGTAAGTGTCTCACCGATGAGATGGCGCACGTGCCTCTAGATGATATTCAGGTGGACGAGAGTTTGAATTACATCGAGAGGCCAGTAGCGGTGCTAGAGCAAAAGGTAAAGAAGCTGAGAAACAAGGAGATTGGGATTGTGAAGGTGCAGTGGCAGCACCGGAAAGGTTCTGAGTGGACTTGGGAACCGGAAGCAGAAATGCGTGAGAGATACCCGGATCTCTTCTCAGAATGATTTCGGGGGCGAAATCCTGGTAAGTGGGGGAGAGTTGTAACACCCTGTAAACACCTATCTTCCTTTTTTAGATAATTGTTATTAGTTTCTTTTCTTTTCTTTGTTTTTTTAAATAAATAGATTTTTGAATTTGAGTTGGATTAGGATGGATGGAGATAAAGTAAGGAATCTGTTATGTTGACCTATAAGAACCCCCTCCCTAAGCCTAGTCTAACTTATCACCACTACCAAACTTTTAGAGTGTTAAGAGTGAGAGAGAGATAATCGGGAGAGAGGGGGAAAATCGCCGGAATTAGTCGCCGGAGGGAGAAAGAGAGAGATTTCGAGAGAGGGTCGGTATCATTGCAAAGGTAAACCGCTCGATCTCCTTCGTGTTTAGGTTTTCTTTCGGTTTTGTGGCTGTTGACGGTGGAGTACGGTGGTCGTCGGCTTTGGCCAGCGATAACCGCTACTGCGTTGTCCGTCCACACCGGCGGCAGCCGGAGATGGTGGTGGTGTCGGGCTTGACCGTGCCGGCGAAGGCCGACCACGGTGGTGTTGTGCGACGGCCGTGATCGGCGGCACTAAGGAGGTTGTTGTCAGGAACCAATGGTGGCGGTAAGCCACCATAGTCAATGCCGACCAGCGGCTGTAGCTGCTGTGCGGCGGCGTCGCAACCGGTGCGCCGGTGATAGCCAGCGGTGATTAGAACCGCTGCCGACAATGTTAGTTTGTAGCGTTGGCGAACTGCCGCCAGGTCCGTAGACCAGCGGTGGAGGAGGAGTGGTGGTGGCGGTCGACTGCCGTGACCGTTCTAGACTGTGGTAGTCGGCTGCCGCCGACTGTTTGGGTGGCAACGCTAGGCTGCTGCCAACGGTCCTCAGTGGAGGCGATCAGCCGCTGCTAGGCGGCGGTACGGTGGCGGCTGACTATGTTAGGTGGTGGTACAGCGGCAATCAGCCTCTGTTCGGCGGCGGTAGGCGACCCGAATTACACAGCTAATGATTTATGATAGTTGTGCTTGAAACTTAGAGTCTAATCAGGTGTGTCGAGATTTCTTTAGGATCGGATAACGTTCTAATATATGCTTTAAAAATCATTAATTGCTTTACAGTCTGTCAACGGGCGTGAGTGAGTAAAGTCTGTGATTTGGTTTCTTGCTGTTGGGTGCAAAATCGGATTGTATCCGAGATCACAAATTGTTGCTTAAAGTGAAGAAAAAGGCAAAGTCAAAGTGGGCAACAAAGTCAAAGTTTACTTTTATTGTTTTAGTCCTTTGTAATAATTTTCCTTTATTAGGGTAGATTTTGTAATTGTTCCATAGTGTAAGGGTTGTTAGTGTTGGGGTATAAATACCCAAAGGGAGTTAGTTTGGAAGTGAGAACATGCACATACGCTTCATTGTGAAAGAGAGGGAATTGAGAGAGTTTTGTTCTTAAGTGTGTGTGTTCTTGGTGTATTGAGTGTGTGTAAATTTCATTCAATAATTCAATAGATTACTCTTTCAATTCATTCTACAATTGTGTGCATGTTGATTAGAACTTGAATCTGGAACAACAAGTGGTATCAGAGCTGGAAATTCACTTGAATTTGGTATGATTTCTTGACTTTTTTATGGTTTTTCGAAAATGGAGGTTTGAGTTTTGATGTTCTTCATTTGATCATGATTTGGATAAGAATTTGATTGTTTGTGGTTAAAATGATGTTTTTACTGTGTTAAGAAGTGATTTAGAGTCAAAATTTGGTGATTTGAGCAGTAATTTTTGAGTTTTTTACCTTCTGCTCGGTTTTTTCTCGTTTTTCCGAATTGTGTTCATATATTCCGAATCGGAATATACAAATTTTCTGAATCGGAATTTTGAAGTTTTCCGAATCGGAAAATTTTTGGATTCGGAAATCTTGTTCAAAGGTAGTTATACTCATTTTCCGACTTGGTATTAATCAAACTCCGATTCGGAAAACATCATTTTCCGATTCGGAATTTGACCAAATACCAACTCGAATTTTATCTAGGAACTCTGTTCAAAATTTCTTTTCCGATTCGGAAAACATCATTTTCCGATTCGGAAAATTAAAAAAAAATCCGATTCGGATTTAGTGTTTTCCGAATCGGGTTATTTTAAGAGTTCGGAAAAAAAAAGTGAAAATCAACTTTTTTAGTCTTCTTATCTGATTCTACGGTGAAAAAGTTCACTCATTTTTAAGGTCATTTTTTCCCGAAAAATGCCGGTTTTTCCGAGATTTTGGTGATTTCTGACAGGTTGATTTTCTGGACTATTCTTTCAATTTCGCAGTCAAAATCAACTTTCAAATTTTTGAAAAATATTTTTTATCGGGATTTCACTATTCACGGTTGACTTTTCTGTTGACTTTTTGACTTTTGTCACTAACCTTTTCGTTGATCAAAAGAAGTGTTCAGATTAGCTACAGATTCTCAGATTTGCATATCTCCGCAAGTTTAGAAGAAATCTACCAGGTTCAGTGAATTATCGTTCATTTTCAAGTTCTATTTTCGTATTAGTCAAGATGACGGAGCTAGTTGACTATCATACATTATGGAAGAATTATATGACATACAGTCAGCGTGTTTTTGAGCTAAACAAAGAAAACCAACAGTTGAGTGCTGAAAAATCTTATTTAGAAATAAAGATTGTGGATTCAGAGAAGTTATTACAGAGTGAAAAAGGGCAAGAATCGGAGAATTCAGAATTGTCAAAACAGATAACTGAGCTTCAGCAAAGTTTATCTATATCAAATGCTGAAAAGGCTGATCTTCTTATTAAAGTTACTGATCTTGAAGAGTCACTTTCTAATGAAAGAAGTTTAATTACAAGTTTGAAAATTGATTTGCAAAATGAGCATGATGAAATGTTAAAACATTCTTTTGGAAATGCTCAAAACTTAAAACTTGTAACTTCTTTGAGGAAAGAAAATGAATGTTTGCAAAAGAAAGTTCATGAATTAGATGAAGATAAGAAAGTTGTTGAAAACAAACTTATATCTTCTCATTCGAGAGTGATAGAACTTTCAAACCAAGTAAATGATTTTGAGAAAATCGTGATCATCGAGAGAAGTAACTTTGAGAAAGAAAGACGAGCTTTTGAAGCTAAGATTGGTGAACTTTCTTTGAAGATATCAGTTTTTGATGAGCAAAAAGAAAACAAGATTTTCAAAGAGTTTTCTGAATCAACATGTTATGTTAATTGTTGTTATGATGACGATGATTCCAACTCTTATGATGGAATGAATGTTTTTGATTATCTTGAGTCTTGTACCGATTCTTGTACCAACAAGAAGAATGTTGTGGATAGTGAGTTGGTTAAGATTGAAAAGATGTTACAAGATGAAAGCAAGGTTTTTGAAGAAGAAAGAAAGGTTTTTGAAGAAGAAAGAAAGGTTTTTGAGAAAGAGAGAAAATCTTTTGAGTTGAAAAGTGATAAACTTTCGAAGAAGATTTCTGATTTAGAGAGACAGATTGTGAATGAAAGAAAAGATTTTGAGAAAAAGAAGAATGTTTTTGAAAGTAAGAAGAAAGGTTTGAAGAAAAAGAATGTTCGTGTTGAAAGAGATAGATGTGTTGAGTTTGATTTTGAGGAAGAAAGTAAAGGTTTTGAAAAAGAAAGAAAAGCTTTTGAAGAAAAGAGTGTTCTGTTTAGGAAGAAAATTGCTAATTTAGAAGTGCAACTTTTGGATGAAAGAAGTGCTTTTAAAAGAAAAGAACACCTTTTAAAGTGTGAGATAAAAGGTTTTGAGCAACTGATTGCTGAACTAAAGAAACCAACCTTTGAGAAAAATGATTTTGAAGAGGAAAAGAGGGTTTTTGAGACAGAAGTAAGGAAGCTTACATTAAGATTATCTGAATTGTCTTCTGATATCATGAAAGAACAGATTATAAGTTCTAATCTGAAAAAGAAACTTGATGAAACAGTTGAGGAAAAGAATCTTTTATCTGCAATGGTGAAAGATCTTGAAGATATTGTTTTTAAAGTTAATTTGAATGAACCAAAGAGTCCCGATGTTATAGTACAATCACCATATGTTGATTATGCTGATTCTGTTTGTTCATTCAAAACTGCTCCAAGTTCTCTTCATGCAGATGTTTCTTCAACAAAAAGTTTTACACCAACTAATCAGATTCGTTCTTCTAATCTTTTCTATGATCATCAGATTGATGGTTCAGGTAAAAATCATTCGAAGAAAGGTAAGTTTGTTTGGAGAGTTAAAGGGTCTACACCAAAGTTAGATAAACCAAAGTTATTTGTTCCCAAACAAAATGTTCAAAAGAACAATGTTTTTAAAGCTAAATCTTTTGTTAAATCTGATCCAATTTACTCTGTAAATCATATGATCAGATTATCTCAAAAGAAAATATGTTGTTCTTACTGTGGAACAAATAAGTTTGTTCGAAAAGAAAAGTCGGAAAGTTGGTATGGTACTTATAGTATTCCAAATTATAAACCAACTTCTTTTAACAAAAGAGGATCCACTTTCAAGTGGATACCAAAATCTGTATGATTTTGTTTTTGCAGGTCCCCATATTTTCACTGCATTTTTCAAGGGGGAGTTTCTGCAAAGCAAGTGGTTCCTAAATAAATCAGTTTAGGACCCGTTCCTCAATGTGCAAGTGGCTCTTGAATACATTAGTTCAAGACCCGGTCTTCAACGGTCTTCAATGGTCTTCAAGGTATTATTCTTACTTTGAGGGAGAAGTTTAAATGTAAATATTTGATTATCCATTTGAGGGGGAGTACATAAAAGAGATATTATTTTTAGGGGGAGTGTTATAATATGCTTTAATGCTTACATATCTGAAAGACGAACAACTTTCAGGTATGAAAAATGTTTTTCAATGTTCAAACTCACTTCTCGATTCTCAAATGATTTTTCGAATTAGAAGTGTGATTTTACATGTTTTCATATCATGATGAGTTGACGGATATTTTCTAACCGTGTGTTTCCAAAGATTAATACTTGCGTATTATCTTTTCCTATACTTTTCAAGTATTCATACACACCGGTTTAGCTTCTTTTGTCTTGTTATTACCACGTCTCTATATACTCATATTATTCGGTGGTAATACGCTCGTTTGATATTTCCTCATTGTACTTCTTCGTTTAATTGATTAAATACGTTCTTCAATGCTATATCTATATCTTGATCGTATAGATAACATTCATTCATTTTGTGTACACCAAAGTTTTTCAAGAACATATCTCACATCATATGATGAATCAGTTTTCTCAAACAAGTTTACGTCATTCATGTTCTTCATTTCATATACTTGTTTGAAGAAATTCTTATGCTCCTTTATTGTTCATATATATTTGTTCGAGCATATTTCATATTGGCTCATTGATTCACCCGATGAATCATTGTACTTACATGTTTAGGAAATTTATTTCATGGGATGTGTGAGCTTAATAGAACTTCTATGGATTTCCAGAACCGGTAATCCTACCCAAGAAGTTATCTTTGAGAAATGAGTGAGGGGTCTACATCAAAGAGTGGGGGAGATAACTCAGGTGGTCGAGTTATTCTCATAGTGATTGAGCGGAAAAATGTGATATGAGAGTTTGGTTAGACGTGAGGATGCTTAAAAGAATTGGAGGGTGTGAGAACAGAGTTAAAAGAAAACATAAAACTCTGCACCAACCTTTTCTAAACCGGGTAACCACATAATCTATTGGTTCACATTCTTTGGTGACCGATATTGAAATAAGGCAAAGCCCAATGCCGACTCTCGTTTTTACCCCACTAGCTACTCATTTCCTTCTTAACAAGGAGATGTTTCATTTCATCACGGGGACGCAGCACATAATCTATCAGGTTTTCATTTGGAAAATCGATATTGAAACAGAAGGAAGCTGTCCTGCCTTCGAACTTCATTTCTACACATCGAGTCGTGAAATGTTTTCACATTTTGAGCCTTATGAAAGCACTTGATGCTTATTTTCTTTCATCACAAATACACACAAGGAATTCGTTTCTTTGTCGGAACGTTCATAGTAATACTTCTAGTATTTGCGATGATTGAACGGAAGCCCTGGGGAGTGATCATCACTAAAGCTCCTTATATAGTGCATTCGTTGTACTGAGTTGCTTTGTGCTTCTCACAGGCATTCCAACTGATTCATGTGTTGTTTCAGGATTTTCTCACTTCAAATCTGAATTTGCAAAGATTCGGATTACTTTATGGAATTGACGGTATTTCTTTGGAGTAATAAGGGGAATTCTGGAGTAACAAGGTGAAGATGGTTATGTGAGATGGTTTTTGATATCTATGGTGGTTTGTTTACATGTTTGTATCTTTACGAGCCGAGTTGTTCTCATCATACATTTCTATAGATTTTGATGATTATTTCATATTTCATCAAAAAGGGGGAGATGGTTTAGAAATGTAAAGTTTAGAAATGTTTTTGAAGTTTGGGGAGATGGTTCCGAAATGTCAAGTCAAGGAGAAGATTACGAGTTATGACAAGAGATGTTTACGAGAGTTGATTCGTTCATTAAAGCTTCGTGTTCAAAGTTTGTTAAAGCTTCATGAAGATTTGGATGATTCTTGAAGATTATTACCGAAGCTTATCGTTCAAGGAAGCTTATTATTGATGTTCAAAGTGTTGATGCTTTCTTGAAGACGTTTGCCTAATTCTTTTTGTGATCTCGAATCCAAAGGGGGAGATTGTTGGGTGCAAAATCGGATTGTATCCGAGATCACAAGATTGTGCTAAAGTTGAAGTCAAAGGCAAAGTCAAAGTTGTTAAAAGAAAGTCAAAGCTTTATTGTTTTTAGTGCTTTATTACTGTACTTGTAATTGTTTTGTATAGATAGGGTATAAAGTGTAATTGGTTCAAAGTTGAAGGGTTGTTAGTGTTGGGGTATAAATACCCAAAGTGAGTTAGTTTGGAAGTAACATCATGCATGTACGTTTCATTGTGAAAGAGTGTGAATTGAGAGAGTTTGGTTCTTAAGTGTGTGTGTTCTTGGTGTATTGAGTGTGTGTAAATTTCATTCAAGAATTCAATAGATTACTCTTTCAATTCATTCTACAATTGTGTGCATGTTGATTAGAACTTGAATCTGGAACAACACTTGCAACCCAGGTGAGTTACACTACCTGTACTCTAGTTCGTTATGTATGTATGTATTGTGTTTGTGTGTGAAAGGGAACCACATGCCCTTGATGAGTTGTGGGGGCGGACTCGCGTCCTAAGCAGGCGAGATAAGAGAACCACATGCCCTTGATGAGTTGTGGGGGCAGATCCGTGTCCTAAGCAGGTGGAATTTTTATGTGTTCTCGTGAGAATTGCATCGATTTATTTGGGTTATTTTACAATTGGCTATGCTATGTGATATTTGTTGGTATTTGTGATGGCACCATCATGGTAGATGCCCATATGGCGGGATAGGGTATAAGTAGCGCTAACTCACTAAGCTTTGCTTAACCTTTCTGTTGTTTCCCCTTTTCCAGGTTCGGGCTCGGGGGTAGACAAGGGTAAAGCTCCGATGTGAAGCTAGCGACGTGGACGGTTCCGATAGTTTTTGGACATGCTTTTAATATTTTTTTTGGAGCACTTAATCAGTAATTCGGGATTACTGTAATAACTTTATCTGATGCACTCGTTAAACTTTTACGTCTATTTCTTTTAAATTTTGTAATAACGTAGGTATGTTATTAAATTGTTAATTTAATTAGTTTTTAAAATTGTGGCGTTATGTATATATATATAGATTATATATTTATGAGGTATCCAGGATCCATACGGGCTTTGACTAATCCTTAGCGACCATGGACCTACGCAAAAGCCAACCCATGATCAAGGTATCGTCACATGCTCGTCCCATGAATCAAACCCTGGTAAACAGGAAACGTGCCCTTTTAAAAGGTTAATATTTAATTGGATAACATTTGGATTGAAACCGTTTGGTGTACAAGTACAACAAAAGAGGGCCGTAATATTATGTTGTAAAAAAGAACATAAAGTTAAAAATGATATGGTCTAGTTCGTGACCTATTATGAAAATGGCTTGGACCCTCTTTGTGTCTCTAAGGAAAGATTTCCATACTCCTTTGTCTAAACATGCCTAACTATAGCACTCGTCATTCGTACCTGAGTTGCTGCCTAAAAAGGGAAAAAATAATGACGGATAAGCGGAAAGCTTAGTGAGCACATACTACGCATATCTTACATCATAACACATGTATATATATCTGCACCTAATTGATCATCTGTCTCAACGAGAACGGAACTGGTCCCCTCGACTCATAAGGGGTACGAGGATGTCCCTCCTCGACTCATAAAGGGAACGAGGATGTCCTTTGCACGTAGCAACTGATAACCACAGACATACATGTATATACAATGCAAAAACACTCATAGTATAGCTCACCTGAGCCGCACTAGTCAATAGTTACTCAATGAATTCATGAACACGGTCTCTAGCTTGATTCTCTAACCAAACGTCTGATTCATACGATAACACGAGGGTATTAACCTCTCAAATTATGCAAAAATCACCCTAGTAACAACCCTAGAATAACATCCTAAACCCTGGGTTAAAAGAACGACGAACGAAAAATCTATGGACGGCGGGCAGGGGCCGACACGGTTTCTGGCGCGACCTACCCTGAGCCGCGACAAGCGTCAATGCCAAAACAAAAGCTGGCGCAGCTTATGCCGTGACGTGCCCCGCGCCACGACCCGCACACCTGCGACGTGGCTGCGACCTCCAGTCACGTCAAGCAGTGTTTCAACCCATTAGTGCATTTTCGACCCTAAACTGACCCCGATCGATTTCTAAGCTATGGGACGCCTAAATGGTTGTTTAATAATGTCATCGAAAATATTTTTGGTCTTTAAAACACGAATCTAACATCCTATAACGGTCTTTCCTTATGATTCTAACATTGCGATTCAACCAACAAGTTACCTAGACTTCAAAGTAGAAATTGTTAACTCTTGGATTCGTAAACAGGTCAAAATCTTGGAAGCTACTTGATCAAATCTTTCTACAATCTCGAAGGATCCGATATAAGGTGGATCAAACTTGCTCTTTTGCCAAAACATAACGCTCCATTCCGGGTAGACGCTTGAGTATAACTGGTCTTCGACCTGAAACTGGAAGTCCTTCCCACGCTTTGTTCATCACTCCTTTGCCGTCCTCTATACGTCTTTAGTCGCTAACGCACCCGGTTGATTTCATCAACAGAAGTCTGAACAAATCACGGCCCGACAAGTCGATTCTTGCCAACGTCAAACTAATACGGTGGTGACCTACACTCTCGCCCGTAGAGTATCTCATACGGTGCTGCTTCAATACACGAGCAATTTCTGTCGTTGTAGGCGAACTCGATCAACGGTAGATGATCCTCTCCAAAACCTTCAAAATCCAGGACACATGTCCTCAACATCTCTTCCAAGGTTGGATGACCTGCTCACTTCATCCATCGCCATGCGGATGGTACGCGGTACTCAAGGTAACCCGCGCTCCCACGTCTCGCAGAAAGCTCTGCCAAGCGTCATGGTAAAATCTGGCATCTCGATCCGACACGATAGATAAAGGAAATACCGTGTTGTCGTACAATCTCCGCCACGCAGCTTCGCAATAGAAGGTGCTTCTTACAACGGTAGGAAGTAAGCTGACTTCGAAAGTCTAATGACTACTGCTCAAATCAAAACAAAACCCTTAGGCCTTCGGGGTAGTCTCGTCACGAATATGCCCCCAAGTTCACTCTGGTAACGGTAACTGTTGCAGTTGCTACACGGTCGCTAGCGTTTGATCTTCACTTGTAAACATGTCACGCATCTCTCAACGGAACGAGCGATATCTTTCTTCATCCCCGGCTGCCAATATGTTGAGTCAAGCCACAACACATCTTGTTCACTCCAAGGTGAACCGAGTATATCAATTTGCACGCATCCTCTAGAATCTTCTGAGGTAGATATCCAAGCTTTGGAATCCGTAACTGGCTCCCAAAAAGTCACAGCTCCTTTGATGCTCGCTCCGTGGATTTCCAAGGTTCCCACTATCCGCTCAAACTCTAGATGTCGCTCATCTAAAGCCTCTCCTTGTCGTTCCTTGATCTCTGATCCGATGTCTGGTACCACGATAATCCATTACACCACAACGTCTCTTTCTCAAGATACTCCTTCTGATAGAACAGGTACGGGAGACTCTCATGGTTGGTGTAGACCAACACTTCGTCTCGCAGAGATAGTGCCTCCAAATCTTTGGTGCGAAACCACAGCCGCTAACCTCAGGCCCTGCGTTGGATAGTTCCTCCGCAGTCCTCGCGTAGATCAAGATGTCGTCGATGAGGACTATAATAAGCTCGTCCAGAAATAGTGTTACGCACTCCAATCATCAAGTCCATAAATGCTGGCGGCACATTCGTAAGTCCGAACGTCATTACGAGGGATTCATAATGTCCAAAACAAATCCGAAAAGCCGTCTTCAAAACGTCTTCTTCTCTGATCTTGAGTTGACGATAACTCGATCGCAGACCAATCTTTGAGAAGCATTTGACACCTCGCAATGGGTCGAATAAGTTGTAAATCCTCAGCAGTGGTTGCTCGTCTCTGACGGTAAGTCTGTTGAGCTCTCGGTAGTCGATGCACCTCCACATGATGTCGACTTTCCTCCTCACGAACAAAACTACAAAACTGGCGCTCCCAAGGTGAAGAGCTAGGGCTAATAAATCCCTGGCTGACTGGTACTCGCAGTCGCCCCGTCATCAATTTCACTTCCGCCGGTGCAAGTCGATACGATGCTCTGACGATAGGCGTTGCTCCGACCATCAAAGCAAATGTGGAGCTCGATCTCTCGATCAGGCGGTAGACTTTCTAGATCGACCAGGAACACCTCAGGGTATTCCATACAACTCGACATCTTTCACCTCTAACCTTTTCTTACCAAAACTATGACGCAAGCCATAAACCAAACAAACTCCTTCCTAATACATCAGGTTCTGAAATAGCAACCTGAAGATTAGACTACTCTAACGACTCAATCACAGACAGTGCCAATATTCACATGAAGTCACCAACCCACGATACACGCTAGTCCTCGCACTTCCATACCCGACCACGACTCTATAGGCAAAAGTCTTAGAGTCCTACAATCTCAGCTGTGTTCCCAATCCTACAGTTTAAGACTAGGCCCAATCCTGGTCACCTAATTCACTTAAAGCAGTGCTCTGATACCAATTTGTAACGCCCCGATATCCCAAACAATATAAACAAACATAACAGTCATAATTCCCAGTGATCTAATTTGCAATAACATAAAATCTTATCTCAAAAGCAAAGGTTTAAGAGTGCATGCGGAACAACCCCCCACAGCTGAGATTCTATAAGGACAAAACATACAACTTCCGACTGGCCACGCTACTCTAAGCGCTCAACTTCTCTTTGCCTCTAGCAACTCGATCTTTCCCTGAAAAGGTTTTAGATTTTGAAAACGAGGGTTAGACCAAAAGGTCTAGTGAATTCCCTCAAAACAGTTTAAACCACAGGTCCGGCCCGCTGGCCAAATCACAACTCCACAAAGCAAACCTTAGGACAGATGTCTTACGGACAAAGAAATTCCACAAAGCACAAAGGCAATCAATCACTCCCAAGGGACGGTGTCCCGAGGTACCCCTAAATGGTGGATCAGACCAAATGGTAAACACTCCCAAGGAACATACAGTTCCAAGGTACCCAATGTCCATACTGCAACACATCTGCCTCTAAGTCATTTCAAACAACACCATATAAGCATGCATTACATGTAATTCATCAGTTATCTCATTTATCATAAAATCAGTATAATCTCATCAAAACATTTCGCAAACCGAATGGATATAGTTTAAAAACATTAAAAGCAATCCATTCACTTCGGGCAAGGGAACTCACCTGATCCTGCCCCAACTGAGCTACGCTCTGCCTTATCCGCACCTACAAATATCAAACCCTGATCAGATCATACTAACTCACTAGGAAGACTCTTTCCTAGTTACCAAAATCTAAGCTCTCATCATCATCCGATCCGAATCAAACATGAAATGACAATACTAGGGTTTCCCGGGTGACCAACTAGGGTTTTCAAGAATGAATACTATTAGGCTTTCCCATGAAATGATATCTCATAAAACGACAACAAGGTACCACGGTCTCAAGAGATGATACACGGCATGATCAATTAGGTCACATGAAATGATAAGCACTCTCATTTATAATGAGAAATAGATTCACAAGAATTGGCACCACGAAACGACCATCAAGCTTACATAATGTCCTGGATCAAGATACTCATGAAGTGATAAAGAATTCTCACATGATAGGACAATTAACTCCACGAATAGATCCACATAAAATGATAGATCAATATCACATGAAATGATAGAAATTAGGGTTTACTCCCAAGAATAACCACACATGAAATGACGGTTTGATTCATATGAATTGATAGATCTTCCTCACATGAACTCATGGATAACTCACATAGAATCATAGGATACTCTTACGAAAAGATAAGGTTAGAGTTTTCATGAAGTGACACCCGAAATGCCAATAATCTCACATGAAATGATAATGAGCTCACATGATATAATAGGTAAGTGATAGATTCAATTCACTTATCAAACTCACATAAAATGATAACTAGGGTTATCATGAAATGTTAACCCCCATGGTTTACGTGAAGTGATAACAACGACGGTTCACCCGAGATAATGACAACAAGGACATGAAATGATAACACCAAGGACTCCACATGAAATGATAAGCTATACCCACATGAAATGACACTATGGTTCCTTTCTTGACAAAAGCCGATATGCAAGCACCAAAGCCGAGTGGAAAGATATTTTGAACAAAGCCGAATAGGAGTTCCCTTAACACAAAAACCGATTCTCATCATTTGGTTAAAAGCCGAATTAGATACACACATGGACCAAAAGCCGATTCCTAGAACATGTACAAAGCCGAATCGGCTTTTTGATCAAGGCCAAAAGCCGAATTGATTGGTGAAGTGCAAAAGCCGAATCTTAACAAGCATTAAAAGCCGAAATGTGACTATCCAGGACCAAAAGCCGATACCAAGTTGGAAACAAAGCCGAATTGGATAAGTTGGGAGGCTTAAAGCCGAATTGGAGTACAATAAGCCGATTCCAAAACTAATGATCAAAAGTCGAATGGAGAAAAGGTTTCATAAGCCGAATTGGTTGGGGGTTTTACAAAGGCCGATTGCTAGTTTATGTGAAAAGCCGATATGTGTGCATGGATAAGTAAAAGCCGAATTCAAGCTAGCTACAAATCCGAATCCAAGTAACAAAAGCCGTATCCAAGGACACAACAAGGCCGAATTCATCATGCATAACAAAATCGATTCGGATTAGTGAGAGGGGAAACACAAAGCCAATATGTATGCGATATGTAGCAAAAACCGAATGCATCAAGGTGTTAAAAGCCGAATTGGCTTTGGTGCAAAAGCCGAATCCAAGGCTTTCACAAAGGTCAGATTAAGATAAAACTTACACACAAAGCCGATCTAGACAAGTTAAGGGCCAAAAGCCGAATCCAAAACATACATACATAGAAACCAAGTTGGGGAAATCCATAGATTGAGGAAAAGCCGATTCCAACACTCATCAAAAGGCTGAATTGCATCAAAGGGAAAGAAGAAAGGCCGAATCCAGGGATGCTGGATATGGGAAATCCCATTTTCTGGGTCTGAACCAAGGAGATTGGTTGCAGAACCCCAAAACTCAACACAACATTCAACAATTAACTTATCTTTATATAAACCACTCTAAATCAAACTCAAATCAAGTATTCGAATCATAAAAAGGAAGGTTTGGTGTTTACCTTTAAGTAAGCAAATGATCAGATGATGAGAGAATGGCGAGGATGAAGAATGCAGCTCTTCTCCCAAAAACACACACTCCACACACTTGCCTCAATCTCCAAATGACCAAAACCCTAAAATTCCTCCTTTAAAAACTCTGGACCAAGGGCCAAGCCCATTAACAAGCTTAAAACCCAACAAACACAACAACTTTCCAAGGACTTACACAATTAGCCCCTCCACTCAAAAGCCTTACACACGAAGTCACGGTTAAAGTTAACAGATAATCTAACCTAGAATTCAGGTTATTACATAAAATAAGAATCCAAGGAAATAATTATTCCACCAATAATAATTCTATAAGAGTTAAACAGGGAGTTACAAGCATACAGACCCATCAATGAAAAACGTAAAAAGCATCGAAACCTATAGTGTGATGTGGCCATTTAAAAAAAATTCTTTTGCAACAAAAAGCTATGTTTGTTTGTCATGTATCTTTATATCCAAATATATTTAAAATACAATATAGCACCAGATAAATAGATAAACCTGAATAAATACAATTATCAACAATTAGACTGTTTGCATTTAAGAAATTCATGCTTGACCGGATGGCCTTAATCATGAGTGGCCACTTGTTTGAGATTTATTAGACTTTGCAAAGAGTGAAATAAGTGAAAGACCATATCTCTTCTTGATAGCATCCATTCCTAATGTTCCATCTAGCTCAATAGGAGTGGTTTTTAAACCTCTCATATTAACAGTAACAGAAAATTCAAGCAACAGAAAACAAAAAGAAACATGGGCATTTCACATTTGAATCTATCCTACTTTAACATTTGTGCTTAACAATTGAAATAAAGAAAAATTGGGACTTCATTTTATACAACATTAGACTTAGCAATTCGTTTCTTTAAATCATTTTCTCACCAAGTTCTACTTATAAATATGCAAGACTTGGGTTCCGGTGAGACCAGACTGTTTCCGTGAGACCGGTGAGACCAACACTTTTTACATGAAACTTCACAGGAAAACACTGTGAAAGTTAAAAAAAATTCAAGAGTAAACTACAAATTCGGTCCTTGAGGTTTACACAAAACAACGTGTTTAGTCCTTGAACTTCAATATCTACAAAAACCGTCCCCAAGGTTCCATTTTTGCAACACGTTTCGTCCCTGCTCACTAACTCTTTTAAAAAACTCAATTAAGTTAGGGGTATTTTTGTCTTTTTACATGGTAGGGGTTATTATACACTTTTATTTAAACCTAGGGACCAAACTGTAATTTTCTCTAATTTATTTTAAAACTAATATATATATATATATATATATATATATATAAATCTGTGTGTATATTTTAATATATATATATATATAGATGTGTGTATATATTTGTTCAAGACCAAAATTGTAAACCTCAGGACAATATCCACCGGAAAATCCACGTTTTCGACCACGTCTCTTGCCATTCACCGCCACCACCACCATTCACCTTCACCACCCACAAACTAGACCCACCACCACCACCATTCACCACCACCACCACAACCACAACCATTCACCACCACCACCATTCACCACCACCACCATTCACCACCCATGAATCAGACCCACAAACCAAACCCACGAGATCGAAATCCAACCCATGAAATCGAATCTGACCCACGAAATCGGAATCACAAATTTGCATATCTAGGTTTGAGGATGACGAAGGGTAGTGGTCGGATGTCACCGGAGGTAGTGGGTGGTGGTTGTGGGTGGTGTAGTGGTGGTATCTGACCCACGAAATTGAAATCGCAAATTTTGTAGATATGGGTTTGAGGATGACGAAGGGTAGTGGTCAGATGTCACCGAAGGTAGTGAGTGGTGGCGGCGGATGGTGCTGTGGTGGTTGAAGATGACATCACCGGTTGTAGATGACGTCGCCAGCGAGGTGGTGCAGCGGTGGTCGGATGTCACTAGGTTTGTGGGTTGAAGTCTTGAAGACGAAGCGGTGGTCGGATTTCACGTTTCTTTTTCATTTTGGTCTTGAACAAATATATACACACATGTATATATATATATATATATATATATTAAAATAGGTGAAAGTTCAATTGCAAACCACCTTTTCATTGTGAACGTAAGGACAATCCAGAGAGCGCCACGTGGCATCTGAAAAATTTTCGACTTTAGTGTTATTCATACTGAATAACACTATATTCAGACTGAATAAAGCGTTATTCAGTATGAATAAGGCTTAGTTACACTCTGACTTGGACGCGGGCGGGTAATGCCGCGGGTAAAGCCGCGGGTAAAGGCTTATTCAGTATGAATAACACTAACCCGCGAGTTTATTCAGAATGAATAAGCCTTTACCCGCCGTTTCAGATTGCCACGTGTCGCGCTCTGGGCTGTCCTCACGTTCACAATGAAAAGGTGGTTTGCAATTGAACCCACCCCTATTAAAATATACACACAGATTTATATATATATATATATATATATATATATTATGAGGGAAGTTCATTTAGAAACCAAAAAAAGAGTAAAAACTTAGAAACCGATGGTTTTTTGGTTTAAATCAATCAAAACTCTTCGTAAAATTGTTTATTATGATGCAAATGTTTTATATAATTTATTTTTTGATGAAATTGTTTCATATTTTGGTGTTTTTTATATAAAAATGAAAATGTTTCATACATTTTTCTATGGTTATGAAACTGTTCTATGTATTTTCTTTAATCCTATGAAACTTTGTTATTTTTACAAAAAAAGAACATCAAAAAATGAATGATATGAAACATTTGCATCATATTAAACAACTCTACGAAAAGTTTTCGTTGATTTAAGCTATGAAACCATGAGTTTCTACGGTTTTTACTCTTTTTTTGGTTTCTAAATGAACTTGACTCTATATATTATAGTTTTAAAATAAATTAGAGAAATTTACAATTTGGTCCCTAGGTTTAAATAAAAGTGTATAATAACCCCTACAATGTAAAAAGATAAAAATACCCCTAACTTAATAGAGTTTTTTAACAGAGTTAGTGAGCAGGGACGAAACGCGTTGCAAAAATGGAACCTTGGGGACGTTTTTTGTAGATATTGAAGTTTAAGGACTAAACGTGTTGTTTTGGTAAACCTCAGGGACCAAATTTGTAGTTTACTCAAAATTCAATCATTTATCGTAAAAACATACTAAAAACACTATCGAAGAAAAAAATAAAAAAAGGTAAAAAATGAAACCTTCACAACTCAAAAAATTGTGAAGGTAACAAATAAATAATTCGAACCTTCACAGCAAAAATGTTGTAAAGGTAAAAAAATTGAACTTTCACATCAAAAAACACCGTGGATGTAACATTTATAGTGTTTTTACGATGAATGTTTGATTGTTTTAACCTTCACAGTGTTTTGCTGTGAAGTTTCATATAAAAAATGTTGGTTTAACCGATCTCAGGGAAACATCTTGGTCTCACTTGATCCTAAATTTTGTACCATCTTTATTTACAAACCCCCTTTCTATTTACCTATCGAATTGGTTCAACACATAAGTACAAGTAGTTTTTCCATTCACTATAGTGTCTTCTACTTAGACCTCTCGGTCACAAGTACTTTCCAACTTCAAACTATATATTGCAACACTGGTAAAGATTAGAGTTTGAGTCTTCTAGAAATGTTGATCTATACTAATATGATGACCCCTTTTGTTAATCCTGTATATATATAATAACCCTTCCTTTAGACCGCAAATCATGAAGTTCTTTCATATAATCAATCCTTGATGACCATGTCTGTTTTAACAACATATTTGAGCAAAGAATGTGATGAAAAGTTTAAAGGTGCTAGATTTCCCTACTCACTTGATAATCGCAACTATCAAATTGTCACAACCTGTTAACTACGATTGATTGCACGATACTAACCCAACACACCCAAAATTCCCTGAGGTACGACATCGCCAAACCACGGGTTAGGTCTCATCGTACCTGTGTTTCCAATATTTGGGTTTAAAAAACCCTGGGCTAGGGCACGATTGCTAACATCGGATATCCAATGTTAGCAATATGTTGACTTAGGGCTTGCTATATTGGACATCTGATATAGGTAATGAAGTGTTGGGTTTGACACCTACAGGTTTCGGCTCGGACTATACACCCCGGTTTTGGACCATATTGGATTCCCGATGCTAAGACCTCGGTTTAGGGCTTCGATTATAAATATTGGACATCCGACAATCAACTCTCGGGTTAGGGCAAGAACTATTGACCTTGGGTTTGATCCACATCAAATTCCCGATACTCAAACATCGATTTAGGGCTTATGCTATCGAATTATTGGTTATCGATTTTCCAACATCGGGTTTGACACCCACCTCCCTGGACCTCAGACTTCAGACCTTGGTGTTGGATTGTGTGTATAATAAAAACATTCATATCAATAGAATATATATAAAGCGGAAGTGATACAAAACACACAATCTTCTAGAAATCAGGTTACAATCAAAATACAAGTAAGAATTAAACTAATACAATAGACAGTTATAAAAGACCTTTTGATGACCGGGAAGGTTCCAATATAGGAACTTCTCTATCAGGAACGCACCCCAAAACCAGTAAGGTAAAAAGCAAAATCTCTTCCTCTCTTCTCTTTACAATCACCAACTAAAACACCTTGATTTTATTGTTGTAAAACCAAAGAAAAAGGAAAAAAAACTTTTGTGGCTTTTTGTTTCTACCGTGAATGAATAATAAAGTCAAAAAGGAAAACAAATTTTTCCCTTTTGTTTGCTACTCTCATCCAAAACAATAGAAAAAAACTACTTTTAAACAAAGAAAAACCCTATCCCTTTTGTTTTTTGCGTCATCCAAAACAAAAGAAAAAAAACTACTTTTAAACAAAGAAAAACCCTTATTGGATCGATTGGTTCCAAACTGGTATTGAAAATCAAATCTAACTCGCTCAATTTAACAAATAAATGCAGCGGAAGTAAAAAACAAAGTAATGAGATGAGCAGATTAATATGAACACCAAAATCACAAAGTGAATATAATGAAGAAGATGAAGATCTAGAATACCTCCAAAGGTATTTGATTCAGATTGAATTCAAATTAAGAGGATTAGAAAACAATGGTAGCAGTACGAATTACAATGGGAAAGCAATCTAATTATATTAGTGAGTAACCGATTAGTAGATGGTGAGTAACCAATTTCACGTGCTAGGCAACTGACCAGGAAGATCCTTGCAAATTGTTGAAAGTCTTCATTCGCAGAGGCTTGTATCGCAGAACCTCTGTCAAGTATCACAGAGGCTCTGCGAGTCTGAACTTGTATGGATTTGCGACCTATGTCGTACCTCTATGGATGAGTCTTCCATCAGAGCTCTAAGATACATTCAAAGTAAGAGCTAGAAAATCTCCCTTATTACAAAAAGAAAATTAAGCTCTATTACAAAAAGGATTAACATTTACAAGAAAGAAATTACATCAAAATCCTTAATCTTTGACATCTGGGAAGTCATTGATTGGGTAAAGTGAATCTTTCCTCAACAGATCGACGTACTTGATGATCAGCTTTCTGTAGCTAACCTGGGTTCTTATGCTCTGGACGATCTCTTCCATCTCCTCTTTGGTTAGACGTCCTTCGTCAACCTCTTTGATCATCAAAAATCTTGAACAGAGTTGAGTTTGAGTACTTGTGGGACTCTGTGGGATCATAGAACTTCAGAGTCCCATTTTCATCGATGTAGGTAAACCCATGATGAGGTTCTGTAATAATTCTATTGGGAGGCACGTCGTTTATCCAAGAGGGTCGGATCAGAGGAACAGTTGTCTGAAGATGCTATGTCCGAGATAAAGAGCCATGTGGAAGTATTTTTTACTTGTAAACATGACATGGGCTCTCATAACCTTTGCTACTCTTCTTCTTGAAGATGCATATGAGTTCTTGCTCTCCATCATCTTTTCCAGCATGCTAAGGAGATACGACAGATCATAAGGGTTGAGATTGTGGAGATCAGCATCGGAGAAGATATACTCTGTATTGTCCTCTCTAATCACAAAGTACTCTATATAAACGTGTGGCTTTTTATAGAGAATCCGTGGAGAGATTCTCTTCAGATGCTTGATCGCTTTGTTAGACGCCACCATGTTGGGGTTCTTTATCTTCAGAGATAGTTTGTACTTTTGCTTGGCATCTAGATCCATCAACTCATGATCAAAAGGAGCTTTAGAGTTCTCATCGGATCAACAAATCGTGGCACAAAGAGCTTTAGAATTTGGTTTATCGAATTGATAATATCTTGGACTCTACTCCCCACAGCATGTGTGTCTCCCTCTGGATGCAGTTGAACAAAGTCTCCCAGTTTATCGAATGTACCTGCAGAAGACTCTGGGGCACCAGAGGGTCTGGTGGATGGTCCTTCACCTTCTTTTGGTGGACGATGAGGAGGAAGTTTTCCCATTGCCATTGCTTTCGATTCCTTCATTGCTGTTATGAGAACGATATCGATCCTCTGGATCTGAAAGAGCTCCAACATCAATCTCTTCATCATCATCAGAACTTGAACTTGGTAGAGGAGCATTGGTGATCCCCTTACCCTTATCTTTTTTCTTCTTCCATTTCTCTGCAGAGGTCTTCTTTTTCGAGAACAACTCACCAGTAGTTTCCATAATTTTCAGTGGTCTTTCTGTAGCTTTCTTCTTCCCATAAGCCTTGGGAGTTGGTTCAATAGGCTTTGAGGATGGGGATTTGGTAGTTTGCACTTTAGGTTGACCCTATGTAGGTGGCTTCCTTGCACCTTTCTTCTTATTCTCTCCCTCATGGTCATCATGGTCATTACCTCCCTAATGGGCATGTGTTGGATTGGCTTCTACGGAGCATGTAGTGGGAGAGAGATTCAGGATGCTATCGAGAATTCCCTGAACAGTATCTTCGAGCCTCTTGATCAATTCTTCTATAGAGAGGATTGTAGCCTTAACGTTCAAGTAGAAGTGAAATTTGATGTCACTCGCATATTTGCGCAGGGTGCCTCTGAACCGCACACCTTATACCACAAGATTGGAAGTCACTTGTTGGACATGCTTTGTTGTGGCTCTGTGAGATCTTCGGAAGTCACGCGTGATAGCATCATTCTCTCGAGTAACAGTACTGGCCGTAACCTCAACCATAGTCGTGATGTCTTTCTTGGTACAAAGTTGATTGTACAGGCTTGAGATGAAGTGGAGGCTTGACCCATGACAATGGCAGAATTCACCATTTTCTTAATCTCTTTTTGGAAGGAAGAGTAGTTTTCATATCCCACAGAGAGAAGATCTATCACCAGAGTTCTACTTGCCGAGAGAAGATCCTTTTTAAACTACATAAAATTATCGGCAGAGAGAACAATAGATGACAAGGCCATAGAGAGATCTTTTTTTGTAATCGCAGCAGACTTGACAGAGTCTATTTTCGATCTCAGAGAGAATGAGGCATGGGTAAGCGCCTTCAGAGCCTCTGTGATTGAGCTGTTGGGAGTAGTTGAGCTTTTCAACTCTTCCAGTTTTGTGAAGACCTCTGTGGCGAAGGTTGTAAACTCCTCCTTCTTCACATAGACCTCCTGGGAAACTAAGTCACCAATACATGGTTTCTTAGTAGCCTCGGAGTTTAAGGCACCCTCAGCGACTGAATTGACATTGTCATCTCATGGACTTCTACCAGATCCTCGAAACCCCATAGTAGGAGAAACTACTGTTGTTCTGTCGGTTCATGTACAGGTGGTTCAGAGCTAGTCTGCACAGAGGTACCGAGTGGAAGCTTAGGTTGTTCAAGAGCCGCAACCTCTGCGTTCTTAAGAAGTGCCTCTGAAGCACTTTTTTGGAGATCTAGAAGTGTGTGAGATACAACTAATGCATTCGTGCTAGGTTCTAACGAGCCCTTGGGAGAAGGGGCTCTTATTTCTTCACCAACACCCTCTTGAGAGGATGAAGGCGGAACTAGGGGTTCCCCGGCATCTTTAAGGCCAGAGGATGAAGGATTGTCCTCTGCCGAGCTAGGTGGGATATGGTAGATTGTGCACCTCTTCTTCAATGAGGGGTTCTTCTTGAACAGGACCCTCAGAAATATAGGTAGCATGAGGAGGGGTTTTAGTTGTGTGCACTCGGCATCTTTTACCACCTCATTTTCTTTCTCTACCTCTAAACCCTCTAGCATGTCATCCTCTTCTTCTTCTTCTATTACTACTTCCTTGCTAAGAAAATCATCTTGCAAGTCCAAATCCTGTTGAGGCAACGACCAGGAGTGAGATACTGTTGGTTCAAACAGCTTAAGCTGGATGATTAAGCTTGAAGCTTAGGAAAGGTCTTCTAAGGTATGTTCCACTCATGATAAGAAGACTAGGGTTGATCAAAGGCAAGATATGTGGTTCCCTTCTCCAAGAGATCTTCAAGGGTTTGATCAACCTTCTGTTGAGGAATAGCAGCCTCTGTACCCGTATCCTTGAGTGGAATGTTGAGCAAGCCTGTTTCAGAGGTAAGCTCCTCTGAAAGAATGGCCTTGCGTAAACACTTGAGCTTCTTTGGTGGAGAGGGTCCAACCTCTTCTACAATTGGGGAAAGATGGCCTCGTGGAATAGGAACATGGGCAGGAGAATGGGATTTAATCACAATCTCCTATGTCGTCTTGGCCTTCTTTTTCTTGTGTTTCTTCTTCAAAGGTTGAGCCTATGTAATCTTCTCTTCTAGGGCTTCCTCTGTGACCGTCTCTGGCTTTTTGGCCTTTGACTTTTTGTGTTTCTTCTTGGGAGGTTGGTCCTATGTAAGTTGTGCCTCTGTAATCACAACCTCTATCTCAGTAGCCTCTGTAGCCTTCCTCATAGACGGTTGTTTCTTTTTGGGAGTAGGGTTCTCACGTCTATATATTCTCTGAGACCTATTTTCCTCACCTGCTAACACTCCCTCACCTGCCACTTCTGGCACCTCCATAGCTCCCTCATTCCTAGGAGAATCACTCTCACCTAAGAGGATACATATGCGTGGATGGGTTACAGGGACCGACTCTGGCCTCCTGTATCCACGTTTGTAAGCATGCCTACTCTCTCTTGTTAGAATATATTGAATCGTTTATCACATTGAATCATCAAGAATATTAGAAAAGAACGTGCGTACCCGAATCCATTAGTTAGGCTTGAACTTGATTCATAGATTCCCTGCTACGGTTTTCCTCAACGCAAAATCCCGGATGTTCTTCCAATGGGGAGAGTATGAACGATATGATTTTGGTGTATTGGGAACCATAACCCTAGTCGTCTTTATATAGGTTATAATTAGGGTTCCCATCAAACCCTAATTAAACCTAACGGGCTTCCTCTCATTAGGCCCACACCACCTCTTATTAATTCTAAATGGACTTCTACTAATTAATCACTTTAATTAGTCCATATTATAAAATAGCCTAATATAATTAGATTAATAATATGTAAGCCCATTAATTATAGGATTTATTAAATAAATCCTAACAATCTTCCACTTGGGCTACATGTTATTCTTTATCAATTATATCAAAATTTTCTTAGAGCTCATCTTTATGCTATTCATTTATTTAGAATTCCTTATGGCACAATATGGTCCATCTAGTACATTAGTATGAGATCATGGCGGCTTTTGTCACCTTAATAATGTAACTAAACCTTCCATGGTCACCATACCAATATATTTCAATGACATAGATCAAGTATGGATGAGAGGCATGAAAATTACATGGAATGTGATTAAAATCATGCCTATTTCCAACTGGTTCAACTTTAACCTTATGAGATCATAATTTAAATTTCTAAGACAAACAAAAAATTAGATATTTTACACATTCAGAAATAATCAACCAATAATTCATTTAATCCAAAAGTCTGCAGAACATAAAAGAATTATTGTTCACAAAACACCCAAAATTACAAACTCCCAATAAACCGTAGTGTAATCCAAAACAACACCCATATTCTTAGTGTGCTCATGAAAGACCATAGGTACCAAGGCTTTGGTTAGCGGATCCTCAAGCATTGAGTTTGTCCCGATGTGTTCTATCATGATCTGACCATTCTGTACCCTTTCTTTAACAACCAGAAACTTTATATCTATATGTTTCGACTTTATTGAGCTTCTGTTGTTATTTGAATATAGCACGGCCGAGTTACTGTCACAAAATAACTCCAGGGGTCTTTCGACACCCTTAACAATGCGCAGCCCCGTGACAAAGTTCCGTAGCCATATCCCATGATTGGATGCTAAGTAACAAGCTACGAATTCCGCCGCCATAGTTGAAGAAGCTACGAGTGTCTGTTTGACACTTTTCCAGGAAATAGCCCCTCCAGCTAGAATATACACGTAGCCTGATGTGGATCGACCGGTGTCTTGGCATCCACCAAAATCGGAATCCGAATACCCAACGATCTCCAGTGAGTCCGATTTCCTGTACGTGAGCATGTAATCCCTCGTTTTCTTCAAGTACCGCATGACCCGTTTGGCTGCTCTCCGATGATCCATTCCCAGGTTGCTTAGGTATCTACCCAGAACTCCCATTATGAAAGCTATATCGGGACGAGTACAAACCTAAGAATACATAAGACTTCCCACAGCGGATGCATAGGGAATCTTTTGCATTTTCTTTATCTCAAGTTCATTCTTGGGGCACTGTTTGAGACTAAACTTGTCTCCTTTAGCTATGGGTGTATCTCCTGATTTGCTATCCAGCATGCCAAATCTATCAAGGACTTTATCAATGTAACTCCTTTGTGATAACCTTAGAATTCCACGAGAACGGTCTCGTAGAATTTGAATTCCTAATACAAAAGAGGCATCACCAAGATCCTTCATCTCAAAATGCTTAGCGAGAAATTTCTTGGTGTCATGTAATAAAGCCAAGTCACTAGTGGCAATCAGTATGTCATCAACATACAATATCAGGAAAATAACACTACTCCTACTGAACTACACCAAATTCACTTCATAACCGAATGAGATAATTACTTGATGAAATTTGAGATACCATTGTCTGGATGCTTATTTGATACCATAGATGGACTTCTTTAATCTGCACACCATAGACTTTGAATCACCCAATGCAAAGTTTTCCGGTTGTGTCATATAAATCGTTTCATCAATGTTTCCATTAAGAAACGCCGTTTTTACGTCCATCTGGTGTAACTCTAGATCATAATGAGCTACTAGTGCCATGATTGTCCTAAAAGAGTCTTTCGATAAAACCGGAGAGAAAGTCTCTTTATAATCAACGTCTTCCTTTTGAGTGAATCCTTTTGCGACAAGACGTGCTTTATATCTTTCGATGTTACCATTTGAATCCTTCTTGGTTTTAAATATCCATTTATAACCAATAGGTTTCGCATCCTTTGGTAACTCGACAAGATCCCAAACATCATTGTCCTTCAAGGATTTCATCTCATCTGCCATGGCATCGATCCATTTTTGAGAATTAGAACTAGACAAGGCTTCTTTCAAGTTGATTGGATCATCTTCCCTTATGCCTATTTGTGTCTCATGTTCTTGAAGAAAGATGATATAATCATCTGGAATCGCACTTCTTCTTTCTCTAGTGGATCTCCTTAATGGCACTTCTTGAGTTTGTTGAGTTTGTTCAACAGTTGGAGGAACTTCATTGTTGTCTTGTACTAGAGGTGCACCTTCATTGGTGTTTTGAACTGGAGTTGCATTTTGAACAATGATTGGTATCAAGACCTGATCATTGTCAATAGCGGAGGTAGGAATAGAAGAACTATGAACCTGATTTTCTTCTTCCTCAAAGACAATGTTCCTTATTTTATCTTCCCCCCCAAACTCAACATCCTCAAGAAACCTTGCGTTTCCAGTCTCAAAAAAGGATTTCGTAGTGGGATTGTAAAACTTAAAGCCCCGAGAGCGTTCTGGATATCCAACAAAGTAGCAACTAATGGTTCTTGAGTCCAGTTTCCTATCATGCGGGTTGTAAGCCCTTGCCTCAGCTGGACATCCCCAAACATGCAAGTGATTTAGACTAGGTTTCTTACCTGTCCAAAGCTCATATGGGATTTTAGCTACTACTTTTGATGGAACTCTATTAAGGATGTAAACTGCAGTCTTTAGTGCCTCTCCCCAAAGTGGTTCAGGTAAAGAGGTATGACTAATCATACTTCTAACCATATCTTTAAGAGTTCGGTTTCGTCTTTCAGCAACACCGTTCATTCGAGGTGAACCTCGCATGGTGTACTGTGGGACGATTCCACACTCCTTTAGGAAAAGGGGGAATGGTCCTAGACGTTGTTCTCCTGATCCGTCATATCTACCGTAGTATTCACCACCACGATCAGATCTAAGAGCCTTTATTTTCTTGCCCAGTTGAAGTTCAACTTCGGCCTTGAAATCCTTAAATACGTCCAAGGATTGAGATTTCTCATGTATCAATTATAGGTATCCATATCTAGAGTAATCGTCTATCAATGTGATAAAATACCATTGACCATTCCAAGAAGCCATAGGGAATGGTCCACATATATCAGTATGAATCAATTCTAAGACATCTGTAGCTCTATTGGAACCTAATCTCCTTACATTTGTTTGTTTTCCTTTTATACATTCAACACAAACTTGAAAGTTGGTTAAATCTATCGAATTGAGGATTCTTTCATCAATAAGCCTTTGAATTCTCTGTTTAGAGATATGTCCTAAACGCTTGTGCCACAGGATGGCGGAATCCTCATTTAATTTTCGCTTATTACCTTTAGCTACAGAGTGCAAAATTTCATTATCTAAAGCAACAGTTTCAAGCATATATAGTTTATCAATTAAAGAACCAGTACCAACTAAATTTGAATTTAAGTAGAAACCAGCCTTATTATTTCCCAAAAGACAAGAGTAACCAAATTTGTCCAAACAAGAAACAGAAATTAAATTCCGCCTAAATGACGGTACAATAAAAGTTTCAACTAAATCCAAATAAACACCGGTCTTTAATAATAATTTAAAAGTCCCAATAGCTTTAACTTTGACTTTAGTGCTGTCACCCACGTATATGAATTTTTCATCATTAGTTGGCGGCCGGCTCCATAGGCAACCCTGCATAGACATACTTATGTGAGCAGTAGCACCAGAATCTACCCACCAAGTATCCTCAGATAAAAAAGCCAAATTAACCTCATTACAAACAAAAGTACGATACTTACCATGTTTCTCTCGCCAAGCAGCATACTTGGGACACTCTTTCTTTATGTGTCCCGCTTTCTTGCAAAAGAAACAGGTGAATTCCTTATCCTGTTTCTTATGTTTCTTCTGCTTTGGCACATTTTCTGCAGTTCCTTTAGCTCTCTTCTTTTTCTTATCCTGAGAGGTTGATGCCAAGTGAGCACTTTCCGTCTTATCTCGCTTTAGTCTCTCTTCCTCTTGCACAAGATGTGACATGAGCTCATTAAGAGTCCATTTATCCTTCTGAGTATTGTAACTCACCACAAATTGTCCAAACTGTGCAGGAAGAGAGATGAGAATCAAGTGAACGAGCAAGTCATCCGGAAGCTCTAATTTTAGTTCCTTGAGTTTCCCATTGAGATTAGACATCTCCATGATGTACTCCCTTATGTTCCCTTTCTCCTTATACCTCATGGTAACGAGTTTCATTAAGGTGTTACTCGCTTCCGTTTTGGCATTCTTAGAAAAGAATTGCTCAATTTCCTTAAGGAAGTTCTTGGCATTAGTGCCCTCAGTAATAGAGCCCCTGAATGTGCTCGGAATAGAGCGTTTCATAATCATTAGACACATACGATTAGAGCGATCCCACTTCTCAATTTTATCCGTCTTTGGATTTTCAGTAGTGGAATTGGGTCGCTCTATCCGAAGTGCATGGTCCAAATCCATGCAACCGAGAACGATTTCAACGCTCTCCTTCCACATGGCATAATTCGTCCCGTTCAAAGTAGGGATTCCCGCAAGTTGAGCAGACACATTATTAGCATTAACAACTGTATACACAAAAAAATTTACATGCTCAATATTTATGTCATATCGGAGACTAATACAATTATATATATGACACAAAAATATTCGAAACATTATTGTGGGCCCATTTAACAAGATACCTAGCACAAACATTAATATTTAATCTTTGGACTAAAATATTAATTTGTTATTGGTACTCTCAACGTGGTAATCAAATATTGAAAATAAATCCTGTCAAACAACACCCGTCCTTTGGGCCGGTTATTGCTCACATGGAAAACTTTATAATAATCACATATCTATTACCACATGTATATCAGTTGTTCTGCCAAACTAATGACTTTCCTTTGGGTCAATCTTTAATTTGCATGAACAACGATATACACATCTTTGTATTTCAAAATATATCAATTTTCACAACAGAGGTTACTTTGGCAACATGTTATGTCAATCAATTTATTTTAAAACACAAGACTATCAAGTGTAAACCTGATGGAATAAATTGGTTTCCTTATTTTGTTCCTAATCGATTAAAAAAACTATTCAATCGATTTACACTTAATTACAAATGGGAAAATTAGCCCAACTAACTATTTTCTCCAAATAAAGCTTTAGGAGTCAATAAAACCAAAAATTGACTATCTCGCGAAGATTACAAAACTTAAACAGATGGTTTCTCGCGTTCGCGAGAATACCCTTTCGTGTCGCGAGTTGTCTTAAGAGAAAACTTCGCCTAGCGAGGCCTTTATTCGTGTAGAAAATTCAAATACTTTATCCAAATAAGTAAATAATATCAATATTACTAATTTAACCGAAGAGCATATAAAATATAATAGATAAATTAAAGTGGAATGTTAAAAACATATATAAAGATCCACCATCCTATAATCCATATCCATAACAAAAATATGCTCGTTTTCTTTTTAAAGTAATTTTCGTAAAAAAAAAAAAAAAAACCGATCAATCTGATTTTTTTTTCTTTATGATAAAATTTTCAATTATTTGAACAAATCAAATGTGATTCATTCATAGCCATAATAAATAAGAGTGCATATCTAGTCAAAAAACAAGAATACCATAATAAATAATAATAAGCGATCTCACGTCGCGAGCAAGTCGAAGAATTCCTAACTCTTCGAAACCGTAAGAGAATTAAAAACACAAATATCTCCCGTTCATGATAACCGCGATTTCAAAAGCATAAAAGAGAGGTATAGACCATAATTTTGCGGTTATTAAACCTCAAAAAAAATCAAAAGACAAATAAAAGACGTATCATATTCGGGAGAAAGAAAAGATTCCAACAATTCAATGTGAATAACGAGGCTCTGATACCACTTGTTAGAATATATTGAATCGTTTATCACATTGAATAATCAAGAATATTAGAAAAGAACGTGTGTACCCGAATCCATTAGTTAGGCTTGAACTTGATTCGTAGATTCCCGGCTACGGTTTTCCTCAACGCAAAATCCCGGATGTTCTTCCAATGGGGAGAGTATGAACGATATGATTTTGGTGTATTGGGAACCATAACCCTAGTCGTCTTTATATAGGTTATAATTAGGGTTCCCATCAAACCCTAATTAAACCTAGCGGGCTTCCTCTCATTAGGCCCATACCACCTTTTATTAATTCTAAATGGACTTCTACTAATTAAACACTTTAATTAGTCCATATTATAAAATAGCCTAATATAATTAGATTAATAATATGTAAGCCCATTAATTATAGGATTTATTAAATAAATCCTAACATGTCTATCCAAATACTTTAGCATGGCCTTTGACATAGGCCTTGGTGTCTTGATAAAAGATAGGTAATTCTCAATCGTGACGTGGTGTATGTGTTGGGATTTTGTGCAATCCTCGTATCAAACTGACACGAGAAAAACTGTGATCTCAAATCCAACTGGATTGAGATACACGACAAAAACCATGTGAAACAAACTGTTCCAAAAGGTTTAAACAATTAAACCTAACTGGTTTGATTAAGCGGAAGCAATAAAGATTAAATCCCGAAAAATCACAGATCTTATTCGTTTATTCTACCACAATTGATGTATCTAATGGGTTAGAATATTACCTCGGAAGCTTGAGTTAGATCCACCCGTGATGAGCAAACGGAATTCCTTCTAGTTGGAAATAACCCCGAACGATCACGAACAAAACGGTACGTGAAGAACACGATCGAATAAAACACGAAACCGAATCTGGTTTCGGGTTTATGATGAAATCGATGGAGAGAGAGAATAGAGAGAGAGGGAGAGGTTTCTTGGTGAGAAATTTTCTAATCAGTTCAATGAATAAACTGATAGCCTAGCATCTCTATTTATATGAAAACCTTCCATATATTAGATAGCTACCATATTCTTTCTTTCTCCCTAAGAAAGAATAATTACCATAATTATCTTATTCTTTCTTTTTCCCTAAGAAAGAATATTTACTATAATTATATCTTC
Source organism: Centaurea solstitialis (assembly GCA_030169165.1). Taxonomy (NCBI): domain Eukaryota; kingdom Viridiplantae; phylum Streptophyta; class Magnoliopsida; order Asterales; family Asteraceae; genus Centaurea; species Centaurea solstitialis. The sequence continues at coordinate 54,751,522 of CM058043.1, forward strand.
CATATAATTATTTCTAGATAATTATAAAACTTAATTAATTAACCTTATATATATTTATTTAACTAATAAATATATAAATGTAATTACTTATCAGAAACCTTTTACTTTGGGTTTTTACAGAAAATACCCAACTATTTTATAATTTACTATTATAAAACCAAACTCTCCAAACTGGGGTTAATATACTATCCGAATTACAGACCCACACAAGTGTGACCCTCAAGTGTCTTATAACGTTGGATGTGCGATCAAACGGTTTGTCAACTTTTGCACATAATTACTAACAGTATGATGAGGAAAGCATGTTACGAGGCATGAAGTGCTCATTTACTCCAACTGTTCAAGAGGATAGTGTGTCCGAACAAGTGGAGTATGAGTTGAATGGTTCTAATGAAAGCAAGAACGGCTGGACAGCCTATTAATTTGACTCAAAGTGGCCCGATTGTGTCCAAAAATTAGCAACAACCGGTTAGTTTCGATCTATAGCACTAGATAAGCCCCGAAGGCATGTTGGTAGGCCTATTCGGTATATCTTTGATAATGTACTAGCCTATGCATTGTAAGTTGCGAAAGAAATGGAGTTCTTTGAGCCGTCTACTTACAAAAAAGCAATCACAACGAAGGAGGCCGATGTCTGGATAGCGACCATGAGTGGAGATATGGAATCCCTTTACAAGAATAGAACTTGGGAGTTAGTGAACTTAACCTAAGGCAGAAAAGTTGTGACTAGTAAGTGGATTTTTAAGCGAAAAACGGGGTTGTCCGGAGTTGAAAATGTGAGATATAAGGTATGTTTGGTGGCTAGAGGTTATAGCCAAGAGCAAGGGGTTTATTACAATGAAATTTTCTCACATGTAGTATGTCATACGTCAATTCAAGTGTTGTTGGCACTAGTAATGCAAGAAAATTTGGAGTTGGAATAATTGGACATTAAAACGACTTTCTCGCATGGTGAGCTTGAAGAGCAAATTTACATGAGTCAACCAGAGGGTTTTATAGCTCAAGGCAAAGAAAACTACGTTTATAAGCTCAAGAACTCGCTTTACAGATTAAAGCAATCTTCGAGGGAATGGTATAAGTGTTTTGACACTTTTATGGTGACACATGGGTTTAGTAGAAGTCCTTATGATTGTTGTATTGTCACATGTGTATTTTCTACTATATATGGACGATATGTTGGTAGTGGTGTATGATACAAATGAAATTAAGAAGTTAAAAAGGCTTCTTAGTTCTAAGTTCGATATGGAAGATTGGGGGGTTGCTCAAAAGATTCTCGATATGGAGATAATCTGAGATAGATCTAGTCGTAAGCTTTTCTTGTCACAAAAGGCCTACAATTTGAGGATAATTTCTCGTTTTGGTATGACTTCGACGAAACCGATGAGCACACTATCATCGAAAAATTTCATATTGTCAACGAATTTGGCACCTCAACCTGTAACACCCGTAATTTTCTATCTTAAATAATTGATCATTTGATGAAATTATGGAAATTATAATTGTGGGTCAAATCTTGTATTTTGTGGTCTAATATGTTAGAAAATTTCAATTACGAGTCCAACGGTCCTTACGGAATCGAAATCGGAGCAATTTTGTCATGGCGCTAATCTCCGCGCTGATCTGATTAGCGCCATGATCAGCGCCAAATCTGCTGTTGAGTTCTGACCTGGTGTCGGCAGTACGTCCCACGCTGATCTGATCAGCGCCATGATCAGCGCCAAATCTGCAATTTGGGGAAAAACGGGTTAAATACCCTCCTTTCTTCTTTTTGGCATATCTTCCTCATTTCTTATCCATTTGGGCTGATTTTTCTTCCTCCCTTCTTCTCCTTCCAAGATCTTCAAGACTCCATTGATGGATTGATGCAAGGCTAGATAGATTTGGAAACTTGATCTTCATCATCTTCATCTTCTTCACCTCATCTTCCACCTCCATTGTTGCTAGATTTGTGTTCTTCAAATTCTAGGGTTTCTACTCAAGATTTGGCTAGGGTTTGTTTAAGATCCTACTAGGTGAGCTTATCTAAAACTTGTTGGGTTGATTTAATCTATGTATTAGGAGCTATGAACTAACCTAGAACTCTAATTTACTTGATTTTAGGTTTTCTCACATCTTGACTTAAATCTTGAGATTTGGGGGTTTTGGGTGTAAACCCTAAGGTGAGTTGCTGAAACCATTTTGTTAAAACTGAGGGCACATCATCTTGTTGATTTTACATACCTTGCTTGATTATTGTGGATAAATGTGATTTTGGATGAAATACTTAAATTGTCAAGTTTAAGGATTTCCATGAAATGTATGATGAACTATGCTTACATGAATGCCTTGGATTTTATTGTTGTATACATGAGGTAGATTATCGTATGCTACTATTGTACGTGTTAAATCCATGGGTTTGTATGATGAATGTATTTATGAGAAATACGTGATAATATGTATGTCAAGGAATTATGAGAAGGGACTAGATTCCAAGCATGTTGGCTTATACGAAATGAGTGAAGGGCGTGAGATCCTAGAATAATACCTCCGTTGATGATGCTATGCTAAATTCAGTATCGAGGTTTTGTATGCAAATAACATAGACTAGATACTATGCTAAATTCAGTATCGAGGTCTTGTATGCAAATAACATGGACAAGATACTATGCTAAATTTAGTATCGAGGTCTTGTACGCAATAAAATGGACGAACCAATGCAATATTTCCACACCAAACAGTCTTGGGGTTTGTACCTATGTCGCCGGCACCTCGGTGGCTCCTTGGTGCGCGGGCCTCGGATGATGTTGCCATGCTAAATTCGGGACATCGAGGTGTTTGGAAGTAACGAATGATGGGGTATTGGTTGGGGAAATGGGTCGCTCCCATTGTTTCCGAAGATAAATAATAAACCGGTTTAGCATGCTACTTTTGTTGTTAGTATGACCTTGTATATCTGGCATGTCTTAACATACTTTACGTGTATAGTATATTTGATACAACTCACTAGGCTCCTTTAGCCTAACACTTGTTTGGTGTCGATGTGTCTCTCAGGTACTAGGGACGCCGTTCCCAAGTAGGCTTCGGGCGTAGAGTGAGCATGGGGGACATTGGAGAGACCGGTCTTCTAAGACCGCGAGATTGACCGTAGATCAATAACCCTTTTGTAGTCTTCTTCCTAATAGGATTTAGACTAATTGGTTATTGTATTTCTTTATTCAATTACAAACATTGTAATTATACACTACATACACCCCTGTTTTTGGGATGAGCTCGCGCTATGGTGTACATTATATTACCATCTTTCTATTTAATGAAAGTTTTTGTTTACCCTAAATTTTGGGGTGTTACAAGTTGGTATCAGAGTTTTAGTTTAAGCGAACTAGGTAATCACTGTAGTATGCCTAGACTTAAACTTAGCAAGTTAGTAATTCGGCGCCTACCATGGGCAGAACCTTAGGTGGGGAGAGTGATAGGATTACGAATTCACGTTTATTCAAAGTTATGATGATGGTAACGAAAATGCTTATGTATGATTAGTTCATAAATCACCTAGCTACTGATCTATGGATGCGTTATACGCGAGTGTTTGAGTAACTGTTATTATGAGGATGATAAATGTTGAGATTCATAAAGTAGTCTATTCTCATCCTATTCTCGTGCGTTTGTGTGACAGATTTGTATGGCGAACACTCGTAGTCAAACGGGTGCCGTGAGAGGACCACTCGACCAAACCGCTTCAACCGTCGACCAACATGTCCTAGTCGAGACGGTTGAGAGCCCACCGAGACTTCAAGTTCTAGGTGGGGGAACGGAACATGTCCCAAGGTTCAACCTTGAGGACCCGGACCCGGTGCTAACAGAGGTGACCCCGGAGATGAGGATGTTCGATAACATAATGAAGGCCGTGAACGAGGCCATGAGCAAACAACAAGAATCCTTCATGAAAATGTTGGAGGATCGTGACGCTAGCCACCGTCGCCATGAGGCGGTGGGAGAGAACGCCGGTACGGCGTCGGGGGATGCGGAAGTGGTGGTGGTCACCGAGGAGACCCGGATCACCGGGGACAAAGAGAAAGAGAAGGCTAAGGCGAAGGGTGCTCCTACAAGAACTTCTTGGGATGCAAGCCGCCGGAGTTCCGTGGGTGTAGTGAGCCGGTACCTTGTTTGTATTGGCTCCGTGAGATGGAGATGGCCTTCGAGGCGAGTGAATGCGACGACTCCCAACGAGTCAAGTTCGCATCACACCTTCTTAAGGGCGAGGCCTTAACGTGGTGGAACTTGACTCGCTCTTCTCTCACACCGGAGGTCTATGCTAGGCTCTCGTGGGCCGAATTCAAGAAGAAGATGCTCGAGAAGTATTGTAGCGAGCGAGTCCTTGACAAGATTGAGGATGAGTTCCGAGCAATGAAGAAGGGAAATTCTCCCATTTCGTTCTACGCGAAAGATTTCTTGGAGAAGTTAAGGATGGTGGAGCTCTTGGCTCCCGATGAGAAGTCGAAGATAAAAGCTTATTCTCGTGGGTTAGCGGCCGAGATGAGATCGGCGGTTAGGATTGCAAAGGTCACCACCTTGCATGAGGCGATCGAGGAATCGTTGAGGATGGAGGACGACATCACCCAAGCCCGGGTAGAAGGCTACCAAGTCGGGCAAAAGAGGAGATTTGAGGAGGCTGTCGCGTCGGCTCGACCAAACAAGACCTTTCAAGATGGGAAGCGAGGTGGAAGCCGGAACGAGGCAAAATGGTGCAACAAATGTCGAAGCAAGCACTTTGGGCCGTGTCGTCGTGATTTCCCCCTAAGCCCCACTAATTATGGGAAGTGTGGGAGGAGGGGCCATGCGACCCAAGACTGTGCGGCCCGAGTGCCGGTGTGTTACGATTGCAAGGAACCGGGGCATTATCGAGATGCTTGTCCGAAGTTCAAAAAGGCGACTAGCGGGGGTTCGAGCGGGTCGGTCGCAAGAGAAGAAAATCCGCCGAAGGTGACTAGTCGAGCCTTCCAGATGACGGCCACGGAGGCGAGGGAGACATCCGATCTTGTATCGGGTACGTTTCTCGTTAACTCCATACCCGCACTAGTTTTGTTTGACACGGGTGCCGAACGCTCCTTTGTAAATGACACTTTAGCTAGGAAATTCATTATGCCTACCACTCCATTATCTGATGCGTTAGTAGTAGAAGTAGCGGGTGGATTTCTTGTGACCGTTGGGGATTGCCTTGAGGGGTGCACGATAGAACTAGATGGGGAAACCTTCTCCGCAACCCTCATACCCATGAACGTTGGTAGTTTCGACGTAGTACTAGGAATTGATTGGTTGCGCGCACACGACGCCAACATAGGGTGCGGCAAGAAGATGGTCACTATACCAACGCCTCGAGGGGAAACGATCACCGTGTACGGGGACAAGAAGAAGGGCACTAACACGACCATCTCTATGATAAAGGCAAGAAAGTGCCTAGCTAAGGGATGCGCCTCCTATCTAGCTTACGTTAGTGACACTAAGTTAGAAAAGAAAGAGATTGCCGATGTCGATGTGGTGCGGGAGTATCCGGACGTCTTTCCGGAAGACTTGCCTAGATTACCACCGGAACGACAAGTAGAATCCCATATCGACCTTACACCGAGAGCGGCCCCGATAGCACGCGCTCCGTACCGATTGGCTCCGACGGAGATGAAAGAGATGATGACGCAATTGCAAGAACTCTCCGAAAAGGGGTTCATCCGACCGAGTTCGTCGCCATGGGGAGCACCGGTCCTTTTCGTCAAAAAGAAGGACGGCTCCATGCGAATGTGCATCGACTACCGTGAACTAAACAAAGTGACGGTAAAGAATAAATACCCCTTGCCCCGGATCGACGATCTTTTCGACCAACTTCAAGGTGTCGGGTGCTTTTCAAAGATCGATCTATGATCCGGGTATCACCAAGTTAGGGTGAAGGAGGACGACGTGCCTAAGACCGCTTTCCGAACGAGGTACGGACACTACGAGTTCTTAGTGATGTCGTTCGGTTTAACCAACGCACCGGCGGTATTCATGGACTTGATGAACCGAGTGTGTAGACCATTTTTAGACAAGTCGGTCATAGTTTTCATCGACGATATCTTGGTCTATTCCAAGGATGAGGCCGAACATGAGCGACACTTACGAGAGGTGTTGAACGTGCTTAGAGACGAGAAGTTGTACGCCAAGTTTTCCAAGTGTGAGTTCTGGCTCCACGAGGTGCAGTTTTTAGGCCATGTGGTATCGCGAGATGAAATCAAAGTGGATCCGGCGAAGATCGAGGCCATGATGAATTGGAAGTCACCAACGAACCCGTCAGAAATAAGAAGCTTCTTAGGCTTAGCGGGTTACTACCGAAGATTCATTCAAGATTTCTCGAAGATTGCTTCGTCGCTCATGGCGCTAACAAAGAAGAACGCCAAGTTCCTATGGACCGACAAGCAAGAAGAAGCATTTCAGACACTCAAGAAGAAGTTATGTCAAGCACCGATATTGTCATTACCCGACGGGACGGAAGACTTCGTGGTCTATAGCGACGCGTCAAAGATGGGACTTGGTTGCGTGCTCATGCAAAGAGGCAAGGTGATCTCCTACGCCTCTCGCCAATTAAAGGACCACGAAAGAAATTATCCGGTGCACGATTTGGAGTTGGCGGCAGTGGTGTTTGCTTTGAAATGGTGGCGACACTACCTTTACGGGACCAAGTGTACCCTATTCACCGATCACAAGAGTCTCCAACACATTTTCGATCAAAAGGAGCTCAATATGCGACAAAGAAGATGGCTCGAGCTACTAAAGGACTATGATTGTGATTTATTGTACCATCCCGGTAAGGCGAACGTCGTTGTCGATGCCTTGAGCCGTAAGAACCATGGTGGTAGCATTGGTGTAACCCTCAACCGGATTAGCGTGGTGTCGAGCTTGATGGAAAAGATCAAGGCAAGTCAAACGGAAGCTCTCCGAGAAGAAAACCTCAAAGATGAAGTGATGGTGAAACAGAAGGAGTTGTTGACCAAAGATAGCCGAGGACTCAAACTGTTTCAAGGACGAATTTGGGTGCCAAAGATTGGTGGCAATCGGGAATTACTTTTGGAGGAGGCTCATAAGTCCAAATATTCCATACATCCCGGGAGCACCAAAATGTACCGAGATTTAAAAATGAATTATTAGTGGCCGGTTATGAAACTTGACGTGGCTAGTTACATCGAGAAGTGTGTCACGTGTCTCCAAGTCAAGGCGGAACACCTAAAGCCTTATGGCAGTTTGCAACCCTTAGAGATTCCGGAATGGAAATGGGAGCATGTCACAATGGATTTTGTGACTAAATTACCGAGAACCTTGAGGGGTCACGACACCATTTGGGTGATCGTGGACCGGCTCACGAAGAGTGCACACTTTCTCGAGATGCGCGAGACTCTACCCATGGACAAGTTGGCCAAACTTTACATAAACGAAGTGGTGAGAAGGCATGGTGTTCCCTTATCGATCGTTTCGGATAAGGATAGCCGATTCACTTCCCAGTTTTGGCATGGGTTGCAAGAAGGCTTGGGTACGAAACTCAAGTTGAGCACCGCTTACCACCCTCAAACCGACGGGCAAAGCGAACGGACGATACAGACATTAGAAGACATGTTGCGGTCATGCGTTATCGACTTTGGTGGGAATTGGGACACACACCTACCATTAGTGGAGTTTGCATACAACAACAGCTTTCACTCTAGCATTGGAATGGCACCGTTCGAAGCATTGTACGGACGGAAGTGTAGAACGCCGACATATTGGTTGGAAGCGGGTGAAAAGCAATTTGCGGGGCCCGAAATTATACAAGAGACGGCGGATAAAGTGAAAGATATCCGCGAACGCTTGAAAGCCGCCCAAGACCGTCAAAAGAGTTACGCCGACAAGAAACGTCGTTCCATAGACTTCCAAGTGGGGGGACACGTGATGTTGAAAGTGTCCCCTTGGAAGAGTATCATACGGTTTGGAAAACGGGGGAAACTTAGCCCACGTTTCCTAGGACCGTTTACCATTTTGGAAAAGGTTGGACTACAAGCCTATCGGTTAGAGTTACCGCCCGAAATGGAGGGGATACATCCCACATTTCACGTGTGTTACTTGTAGAAATGCCTAGCCAAAGAGGAAAGCGTCATTCCCTTATCGGAAATCCGAGTGGACACCGGTAACTGATGTATAGAAGAGCCGGAGGCTATTTTGGAAAGGAAGACGAAGAAGCTACGCCACAAGGAGGTAACAATGGTCAAAGTGCAATGGAAGCATCACCGCGGTGCTAATGTTACGTGGGAGGCCGAGGAAAATATGAAACAGAGATACCCACGGTTGTTCACTTAGGAGTAACAAATTTCGGGGACGAAATTTTATCCAGGTGGGGAGGATTGTAACACCCGTAATTTTCTATCTTAAATAATTGATCATTTGATGAAATTATGGAAATTATAATTGTGGGTCAAATCTTGTATTTTGTGGTCTAATATGTTAGGAAATTCAATTACGAGTCCAACGGTCCTTACGGAATTGAAATCGGAGCAATTTTGTCTTGGCGCTAATCTCCGCGCTGATCTGATTAGCGCCATGATCAGCGCCAAATCTGCTGTTGAGTTCTGACCTGGTGTCGGTGGTACGTCCCGTGCTGATCTGATCAGCGCCAAATCTGCAATTTGGGGGAAAACGGGTTAAATACCCTCCTTTCTTCTTTTTGGCATATCTTCCTCATTTCTTATCCATTTGGGCTGATTTTTCTTCCTACCTTCTTCTCCTTCCAAGATCTTCAAGAATCCATTGATGGATTGATGCAAGGCTAGCTAGATTTGGAAACTTGATCTTCATCATCTTCATCTTCTTCACCTCATCTTCCACCTCCATTGTTGCTAGATTTGTGTTCTTCAAATTCTAGGGTTTCTACTCAAGATTTGGCTAGGGTTTGTTCAAGATCCTACTAGGTGAGCTTATCTAAAACTTGTTGGGTTGATTTAATCTATGTATTAGGAGCTATGAACTAACCTAGAACTCCAATTTACTTGATTTTAGGTTTTCTCACATCTTGACCTAAATCTTGAGATTTGGGGGTTTTGGGTGTAAACCCTAAGGTGAGTTGCTGAAACCATTTTGTTAGAACTGAGGGCACATCATCTTGTTGATTTTACATACCTTGCTTGATTATTGTGGATAAATGTGATTTTGGATGAAATACTTAAATTGTCAAGTTTAAGGATTTCCATGAAATGTATGATGAACTATGCTTACATGAATGCCTTGGATTTTATTGTTGTATACATGAGGTAGATTATCGTATGCTACTATTGTACGTGTTAAATCCATGGGTTTGTATGATGAATGTATTTATGAGAAATACGTGATAATATGTATGTCAAGGAATTATGAGAAGGGACTAGATTCCAAGCATGTTGGCTTATACGAAATGAGTGAAGGGCTTGAGACCCTAGAATAATACCTCCGTTGATGATGCTATGCTAAATTCAGTATCGAGGTTTTGTATGCAAATAACATAGACGAGATACTATGCTAAATTCAGTATCGAGGTCTTGTATGCAAATAACATGGACAAGATACTATGCTAAATTTAGTATCGAGGTCTTGTACGCAATAAAATGGACGAACCAATGCAATATTTGTTAGGAATAATGTGCAGAGTTGACAAACCAAGTGATTACACATCCAATGTTACAAGACACTTGAGGGTCACACCTGTGAGGACCTATAAGTCGAACAAGTTAGATGAAACCCAGAAATGGAGAGTTAGGATTTATAATAGTGTATTATAAATCAATTGGGTAATTACAGTCAGAATTACCAAAGTTGGAGGGTTATTAATTAATTAGGATATTATATATTTATTAGATAAATAAATATATAATAGTTAATTAATAAGTTTTTATATATATATATATTAGATAAATATATATAATTATAATTATCGTATGCAAATTCTTTTCCAGCTATTTAAAAGGAAAAGGGATTAGAGATAATTATAAAAGGAAACTGAATCTCATACAAACTGTATTTTTTCTCCATATAAATAAGCCTTATAGACTTAAGGCAAAGTAGAAGCTTTTTGCTAAGAAAAACAGTTTCAGTCTCCCTCCTCCTCCCTCTCTCCAAACCGGCGCTGACCCCCCCCCCCCCCCAGGTCGGATTTCAGTTTTGTTGTTCGGGTTTTGTTCAGTTCAACTAGAAGAACGTTCGCACGTCAATCACCGGTGGATTATATCTCAAGCAGTCCAGGTAAATTGATCTAATCCAAACCATTAGGATTAAAACTAGAAACGATTAAAGATCATTAGGCTAATAATGGGTTTTTTAGTTTTCATCGCTTCCGCACGATTAGATCGGAAACAGCGTGTTTCTGATCACGTAGGTTTTATCAGTTTGATTAACCTATGTGATTTATCGAACCAGCGAGGTTTGTTAAATCTATATTAATCTTCAAGTCAGTTTGATCCGAGGATACCCACAAAAACCCAACAGTGGTATCAGAGCCATTGTTAACAAATCGTTTAGTTTTTATCTGTCTATCAGTTTATCAGTTTATCTATATGTGATCCGTTATCATTATTGTTTCTTGCGTTTCAAGTTCTTTAAAAATCTGATTTTTATTCACTTCTTAAAATCCATCGAGATTTATATAAAAATTTGATTTTAATTGTTTCGTTATCATCTTGATCATATAAACCCTAATCGACGATCGGCGGTGTTCAAGCCACCAGGCCGATCGCCGGCGTTCATGAACAACGAACACCGGCCGCACCACAGCTTGTGGTAGCGGCGTCGGCAGTTGTGTTCCTCAAACCACAGGACCGAACCACCAGCTTCGGTGGTGGCGGCGATTGGTGGTGACCACAAACCGCAACCACCAGCGTGGTGGTAGCGGTGTCTATTGGCAACCGCGGCTGCCGGCTAAAACATTGAAACAGCCACCGTGAGTGGTGGTGGCGACGGCTATGGCCGAAGCCAATCACTGCACCACGGATGGTGGCGGCGGTGTTATCGACCACCGAGGCCGAGTACAACCAAAGTGGTCGGACGAATAAACTACCACGGCTGCACCACCAGTTGGTGGTGGCGGCACTTTACGATGACCACGGCGGCGGTGGGGAGGCGATCATCCCTGCTGCTGTTGCTAGAAACCATGGCCGGAAACCACCGTGACGATGGTGATCGGCGAATCCCAGAAACTCGACCTCCAGAAACCACTTTGGTGGTGGTGGTGCGTAGCGTCGTTGGTGACGAGAGAAACAACCAACCACCGCCGGCTGCCATTAGGCCGCGCCATGCGGTGGCGGTGTTCGACCGGATTACGGCAACAGACGCCGGCCGCAAGACAATGCGGTGACCGGGTGCCATGCCTCGACCACACCACAAAAGAGTGGTGGTGGCATCGGCTGTCACTTCAAACCACCAGGCCGCACCACACGATGGTGATTGCGGCGAATGGTGGTGATCGATGGCGTTGGTTAGTGGCGGTAGTGGCGCTCTTTACGCTGCTGTCGTTACCAATCAATGATGATGGTTACGTGGTGGCCGTACAACGATTGAACCACCAGCGTGATGGTGGGCGGTGGTTGTTGATCATGGGTCGTACCTAGGGTTTACGTATTGTTGGGCCAAAGTGATAATAGGCCCAAAGCCCAGTTCTTTGGACCAAGTTATGGCCCAATAGGACTCGGTTTTTGGTTTTAAGCCTTCTTATCCAAAATTGATTTCTATTTAATTTTTATCTAATAAAATTTATTCAAACCAGTTGGATTGTTTTTCCGGTTTGATGAATTTCTTATAAAAAATTAAAATTTTACCTGTTTTTCAAAAGGGCCTAATATTGTGTCTTTAATTAAACTCGAAGGCCAGTATTTATAAAATTGGATCAACAAAACTTGTTTGATATATTTTTTGGGTAAGTGGATTGTTTTTAGATAAAATGGTTTTAGTTTTGTAAAATAGGATTTATTGTTTATAAACCACAGTTTTAGGTAAAAACCATTTTTTCAGTCTAAAAGGGGTTTTTGGTTCATAAAACAGTTTGTTTTACGAATCAGTTATAAAACCAAGTTTTGAGATAATTGAAACAAAATAATTTTAACGGATCCAGTTTTATTTCTCGTAATTATAAAATTGCTTTTATTATATTGCATATATATTTACGTAAATGCTTGAGCTCGATATATGGATTTCAGTTTGATTTTACATATATATATATCTATTATAGTGTTTTGCCAACCTAGACCCTTGACATATTTGCGGGGAGGCCTGCGTGCCATTTACAACCCCTTATGTAATAATGACCTTAGGATAGAAATTTTTTTTTCCTTCTTTCGGGATGACGAGGCCAGTGGGAGCTACTAAGATTCTTCATCCTACCGGAGTACTAACAAAACATGGCGAGGCCAGTGGGAACTACGCGAGTTTTGAAGCTTTTAGTAGAATAGGTCATTATTGGTCCCTAGGAAACGTTGGCAAAAACTATAATTAGCTACCACGTGATTAATTATTGTTTAATTGCATGGTTGATTGATTATTTGTGATATCTTGCATGTTAATAGTTTTAAATAGAGTTGTTACTTTAAAACTAGTTTATATCACAAAAGGAATATAGGTTTTATTATTAGTTTCGTTAAACTTTTCAAAACGATAGTTTTTGATTTAAAACCTATAGATGATTGTTTTATATAAAAGGCAGAGTTGACAAAAACAGTTACTTTCAATCAACTAGATGTGCTATTAAAACAGTTAATTTTAACTAGCAAGTGATTTTAGAACAGTGGGTTTTAAAATTACGTATATGTTTGAAACAGTTAGTTTAAAACATAAGTAGCCTTTATAACAATCAGTTTTTCAAAAGCCTGGAAGTAAAAGTTTTTCAAAAACCCCGAAAATCACAGATCAGTAGTGCAACCCATCCAGGGGCACCTTCGGCGTAAAGTACATGGGCGTTGTAAGTGATCACACATTCAACGTCCGTGTTCAAACTGAAGCTGGAGGGGTTACATAACTCTGCGAATTATCTCCGGGTGGTACCAGCCAGAGTATAGTGATCAGGTCCCCAAAATGGTGAGATCTGTTTTGGTACTATAATGTTTACCGGGTGGTACCGGGCCAAAAAGCACTTAGAGGGACTAAAACATGCACAGGCAGTTGCCATAGTCCCGAAAAGATCTAGGAGTCATGTCAGTTAGACATGATTGGTAAAAGTCCTTACCTACCGAAATAAATACGGGTCTGGTGGAGCAAGAACATTACGCACATCAGGACGTATGAAATAAGGATCCTAGTCCAATAAATTGATCATTTAAGGGTTTATTGATATTTTATTGGAAATTAATCTATTTACAGTTGCTAAGACCAAAAGTTTTATTTTGTGTAGATGGCAAGCACTGTTACCAGCACTAATAATCTTTCCCTCCGATCTATCCTAGAAAAGGATAAACTGACCGGCTCTAATTTTCTCGACTGGGAGCGCAATTTGATGATTGTGCTCAGACATGAGAGAAAATGGTATGTGCTTGAAGAGCCACTTGGGGAGGCACCTCCGGCAAACGCTCCGGCTGCTGCCAGAAATGCCCACAAGAAGCACTCGGATGATCTCCTTGATGTTGCCTGTCTGATGCTAGCAACTATGAGCCCAGATCTGCAAGCAGGGCTCATAAATACAAATGCTTATGACATGATCCGCCAGCTGAGGGACATGTTCCAGACCCAGGCTCGTACAGAACGTTACGATGCCACCAAAGCATTTAATGAGTGCAAGATGGTAAAAGGGACATCAGTAAGTGACCATGTCATGAAAATGAAACGACACTTAGATCATCTGGAGAGGCTTGGTCATCCTGTTCCGTTGCAGCTAGCAACAGACACCATACTCAATTCACTGTCAGAAGACTACAGGCCCTTCGTAGTCAATTACAATATGAATAACATGGAGAAAACAATAGCAGAGTTGCACTCCATGCTTAAGACAGCTGAACTGAACATGGGGAACAAGAACAAGACAAAAGATGTCTTGATGGTGAAAGACGGAGGGGTGAAAAAGAAGAATGGGCAAGCAAGCACCAGTAAAGGAAAAGGACCAGTCCAGGCCATCCAGAGTGCACCCAAGAAAGGCAAAGGCAAGGGCAAGGGCAGGAAGGTTAAGCCGAATAAAGCTAGGACCGAGAACCGCTGCTTCATATGCAACGAGATCGGTCACTGGAGGCAAAACTGCCCTAAGCGTCATGAAGCAGGTATATAAACCTCAGAAATTTATGATTGCTTTATTTTGTCACTTCTTACTTGTTAGCTTACAAGTATACTGATACCTAGAGCAAATGATTATTGCAGGAGGTCAGAAATGAAGTGAAATGCCCAGAGGTTGCTGAGGATCTGGAGCACAAGTTTATTTCAATTTAAGTCAAGATATTTATGATTTTAAGTTTTAAAACAGTTATTTCTAGTTTTCATGTTTTAAACAGTTTTTAGATGATTGTAATTTTTGAATTTATAATTCTATGGTTTTATTTTTCAAAAATTATTATCTTGACATTGAAATATCTGATTGTGCTTAGTATTCTTGAATTTGTATGATCCTAGTTGTTGCCTGTTATAGTTACTTCAATAAAATCTATTAAATTGAAGTAATTTGTATAAAAACTATCAAAACACACGAGATTCTATAGGAATGTGTTTTGAGAATAAAACATTTATGAATAATAGTTTTGTGATCAAGAGGGAGAATTTAAGATATTAACTCAGATAGCGTTAATAACAGTATTTATAAAACTAGAAAGATTCCAAGTTCTGGAATTAGGATTTGACCAAATCCAGTTAAGTTTTATAAAAGAAATTCTCAGAATTAACTAAACAAGTTTGATCAAGTTTTATTATTCAAATGTTCTGAGAAGAGAATTTAGGATATTAACTCAGCTAGCGTTAATAACAGTATTTATGAAACTAAGAAGATTCCAAGATCGGGAATTAGGATTTGACCAAATCCAGTTAAGTTTCATAAAGGGAAATTCTTAAAGTTCATTACTTGAAATTAGGATTGACTAATCAAAGTTTTGACTAAGTCAATAGTAAATTTTGAGTAATAGTTAGTTTTTATATAAGTAAGTGGGAGCCCAATTTATTCTCTATCTAGTCTGAGATAAAAGAATAAAGGATATAATTATTGATATATCTCGGAATTCATAAATCCAGATAGGATAAGAATTCATAAGATATAATTTACCCTTTTAGTCAAAAGGATAAAAGTTTCAAGATCCTTGAAACAAAGGTCGTGACTGATTTTAAAATCAATAATTAAAGTGTTGGATTAAAATATAGGATTCCAGTGGATTTGCCAGTATTGCAAATGGAATCTGATTTCAGGTAGAAATCATTCATCTACATAGCAACTAAGGAAAGTTGCAGTCTTACATATTCAGGAACTGGAAGTTAGTCCAGGTCTCCAAGTTCATGGAATATGATAAAAGTCTAGTTATTGTTTTTAAAAGGTGTTTGCAGAACAATAATTAGCAGATACAAGTAGATCGTACAAACAGACTTGTATTATTTGGTTATCACTTTGATTAAAATGGTAAACTTTAATCAAAGGGTTTAAAAGTAAAGATAGGTGATACTTTATTTTAGACCAGTATCTAACAAACGTTAAATAGATATTATGAAAGTTATTAAAGAAAAGATATTTGATTTTGTTATCATTACAGCGTGTAATGTGGACTATACAAAATTGATTTCTTTATTACTTTCACATTTTGCATGTTTTAATATATCCAGGAATGAAATCAGTCTCCGATTTTTCATTCAAAATCTGTCCGTGACAACTTATCATTGTGGGAGCATGATAAGGTGTTAAAGTCATTGTGAACTTTTGGGTAGTTATGATCAGTTGCTGAATAACAGCTACAAGTGTTGTAGACTAAAAGTTGCACAGATATTTGATAGAGTAGCAAATATCGGACGTGATCCGCGGTTGAGATTGCTTCTTGGAGTAAAGTCATAAGTGAATCTCACAGTGGTTGTCCCTATCACCTGAGGTATCTGATTTGATATCATGAGGACTACTGAATTCTTAGTGCACTCAACCGCTACGCCGTAACAGGGTGGCTATAAAGGGTGTAACTAGATTCAGCGGAAGCCGTGGTGTCAAAGGCAGATATGCAAGATGGGATTTGCACCTCTTCTCAGAAGAGAGATATTTCTGGGCCCATCTTGACTGACTAAGTGTACTGATGAAGTGCATGGACATGCCCAAACGAACTGATTAGTTCTTTGTCGTTTACCTATCAGTGAAAGTCAGATAATCAAGAGAACAGAATCTTGAGTATTTAGAGTTGACACTTTCCAAGCTCATACTCACAGATGAAATATCGCGATGCAAAGGGAAAAGCCAAGATATACCCAATCAATGAACAGTAGTTTCATGGATACCAGTTCCTTATGGAACATTTATATCACCAGTCTGGGTATAAGAGTTCTTGTAACCTGGTCAGCCTAAGTGCCTGTCTAGGGGCCTCCTTAGGTCAGTGTAATCAAAGGCGGTATTGCCAACTTGCACAAGTGGGAGTCTGTTAGGAATAATGTGCAGAGTTGACAAACCAAGTGATTACACATCCAATGTTACAAGACACTTGAGGGTCACACCTGTGAGGACCTATAAGTCGAACAAGTTAGATGAAACCCAGAAATGGAGAGTTAGGATTTATAATAGTGTATTATAAATCAATTGGGTAATTACAGTCAGAATTACCAAAGTTGGAGGGTTATTAATTAATTAGGATATTATATATTTATTAGATAAATAAATATATAATAGTTAATTAATAAGTTTATATATATATATATATATATATTAGATAAATATAAATAATTATAATTATCGTATGCAAATTCTTTTCCAGCTATTTAAAAGGAAAAGGGATTAGAGATAATTATAAAAGGAAACTGAATCTCATACAAACTGTATTTTTTCTCCATATAAATAAGCCTTATAGACTTAAGGCAAAGTAGAAGCTTTTTGCTAAGAAAAACAGTTTCAGTCTCCCTCCTCCTCCCTCTCTCCAAACCGGCGCCGACCCCCCCCCCCAGGTCGGATTTCAGTTTTGTTGTTCGGGTTTTGTTCAGTTCAACTAGAAGAACGTTCGCACGTCAATCACCGGTGGATTATATCTCAAGCAGTCCAGGTAAATTGATCTAATCCAAACCATTAGGATTAAAACTAGAAACGATTAAAGATCATTAGGCTAATAATGGGTTTTTTAGTTTTCATCGCTTCCGCACGATTAGATCGGAAACAGCGTGTTTCTGATCACGTAGGTTTTATCAGTTTGATTAACCTATGTGATTTATCGAACCAGCGAGGTTTGTTAAATCTATATTAATCCTCAAGTCAGTTTGATCCGAGGATACCTACAAAAACCCAACAATATTTCCACACCAAACAGTCTTGGGGTTTGTACCTATGTCGCCGGCACCTCGGGTGGCTCCTTGGTGCGCGGGCCTCGGATGATGTTGCCATGCTAAATTCGGGACATCGAGGTGTTTGGAAGTAACGAGTGATGGGGTATTGGTTGGGGGAAATGGGTCGCTCCCATTGTTTCCGAAGATAAATAATAAACCGGTTTAGCATGCTACTTTTGTTGTTAGTATGACCTTGTATATCTCGCATGTCTTAACATACTTTACGTGTATAGTATATTTGATACAACTCACTAGGCTCCTTTAGCCTAACACTTGTTTGGTGTCGATGTGTCTCTCAGGTACTAGGGACGCCGTTCCCAAGTAGGCTTCGGGCGTAGAGTGAGCATGGGGGACATTGGAGAGACCGGTCTTCTAAGACCGCGAGATTGACCGTAGATCAATAACCCTTTTGTAGTCTTCTTCCTAATAGGATTTAGACTAATTGGTTATTGTATTTCTTTATTCAATTACAAACATTGTAATTATACACTACATACACCCCTGTTTTTGGGATGAGCTCGCGCTATGGCGTACATTATATTACCATCTTTCTATTTAATGAAAGTTTTTGTTTACCCTAAGTTTTGGGGCGTTACACAACCAGAGGCTTAGAGTATATGAGCAAAGTCCCTTATTCTAGTGCGGTTGGAAGTTTATGTATGTCATGGTTTGCACTAGACCGACCTAACATAGCTCATGTCATTAGTGTTGTTTCGCGTTATATGGCTTATCCGGGGAAAGAACATTGGTTTGTCGTGAAGCGTATTTTTTGTTACCTTATAGGGGTTTGGGTCTCATTTATCGAGGAAAAGATGACTGTTATGTGGCTAGATATTCATATTCGGATTTTCTAGCTGATTTTGACATTCGAAAGTCATTAACGTGTTATGTTTTCACTGTAGGAAGTGCGTTAGTGAGTTGGATAGCGACATTACTGTCGTCTGTTGCGTTGTCAACGACCGAGATTGAATATATGTCACTTACAAAGGCTGCGAAAGGAGAGATTTGGTTGAAAGGTTTGCTTGATGATATGGGTTTTTATCAAGATCAGGCTGTGATTTTTTGTGACGGATTGAGTGCGATTTGTCTTGCGAAAGATCAAGTGAATCATGAGAGAACGAAGCATATTGATGTTCGTTATCACTTTTTACGTTTGAAAAGGAGAGTTAAAGTAAAAGAAGACAGATGATAATCTGGCCGATGCTCTTACAAAACCCGTTTCTTTTAACAAGTTTAGACATTGTTTAGATCTTCTAAACATTGATAATTGGCGTTAAAGTTTTTAGAATTAAAGCCAAGGTGGAGATTTGTTAGTGTGACTTTAATTAAGTAGTTAGTTTGTTAGTGTGTTACTTAACTAGTACATATAGTGTTGACTAATACATATAAATAGACTAGATTACTTTTCATTTTGTAATTCCAATAATTCAATAAGTTAATAAGTGAATAAATATTCTTGACAATAATTAAATAAGGTATGGAGTTTGTTGATATTTTTGGACTTTGCCCAACTAAAATTGTTCATTTGGATGTTTAGATATGATTTGCATTTATTGCATATTCAGTTCATATTACATAATTTTTTAGTAATTTTATCATCCAAATCTGAAGTTATGTAATTGGAATTGCAATTTATAGACCCAGTGAAAGATGTTTTATCCTTATCCGGGTTAATAAATGGATCTAATATAATTGTCTTTAGCCAACATAGCTATAGAATCGTGATTGAAAATGGAGCTCTTCCATGATTCGATCAAATCCCGATAATTTTCTATAGTGAAAGCTTTTTTTCCAGGCAAAGACCCCACTCATAGGGTGAAGACAACCATCACTGGACTTTCACTGAACCGGAAGAGAATTGCAAAATGTAATTACTGTCATCAGAGAAAAAAATAAATTTTTCGCTATAGACCCATACACATTCAAGTTACTAGTACTTAGCATGCGGATATTTGAATGTGATTTGCATTTGTTGCACATTTTGTTTATATCAGGTTTGTTTGTGTAGTTAGAGATGGCCATCAGTAATTGATTATAACCGGCCCAGTCGGTTAACCGATAACCAAACTGGTCATCGACCGGTTATAACTAGACCGCTTCATAACCGATTAAGAGACCGGATAATTTGATCATTTAAGGTTTTGGCCTTTTTCTCATAACCGGTTATAACCGGACTGGAGCCGGTTATAACCAAGACCGATTTTATTAAAAAAGATAGCCGTTTTATATACGTAATTATAGTTGTTAGGAGCCATTTGGCTTCATTTTTGAACATTTTTAGGCCTTTTTACCCCTATATACCCTATAAATAAGTTGTGTGGTGTTTGGGTTGAATACCAACTTACAAAAAATGCAAAGTTCTCGCTATAATTCGTGATTTCGTGTTCTCAAGTCGACTCTTACTCGTTTCTCGCAAGTTCTATTCTCTCAACTCTCTCTATTCTAAATTTCTAATCTTTATATAATTTATGAAGTTTAAAAAAAATAGCCTTAACTGATCCTTAACCGGTTATGTAACCTGTTATAACCGGTCAAGATTAACCAGTTAACTGTTTTAATCAGTTAAGACCCTGGGACCTCTTAACCGTAATCGGAATACATGGGATATGGGTGCCTCTTTGCGATAAGTTCACAATTGTGGTATTAATATCCTTGTGTCCCAGCCTGGACCCTACTATTTTGCTCAACAGATCGACTTTCGTATTTGAGAAGAAAGAAAAATCACTTTTAATGATTGTTTACCATACACTTGCAACAGTTGCCAGCCTCTGAACAGCTAACTAAACAACTAAACACTTGCCTGGTAAAAGAAATGTCTTCCCAACAACCGCACCACTTTTTGCTAATCAATAAGCAAGAAAAGAAGTAAGAGGCACGTGTAATGTGCTATTTTGATGACCATAAATCTTACCAGATAAGAAATGCGAGTGGTGACTCCTCGGCCATTTAGGCAGATAGAAAAAAATATACGGATTCGTACCTACAGACAGGACACCTGCCAAGATTTTGCTCAATGGATAACTTGTGTTTAAAAATCAGAAACGGCAACATTGAAATGCAGGCAACGACTGTAACATGAAATTGGTATACAATAATGAATCAGTATGTGCAAATGCAACTCATGTCTGCTTGTTCTTGCCCTATATCTGCTGATGCTTCTGGGTACAATTTGGAATTAATCTTTGGGTAGATTGGATCTAACAAGTTTAGAGCACAAACATCCACCACAACTACCCTATACGATACATACGTACATCCAACAATAAGATGCAACTTCAGCATGTGATCCCTGCATTTGAGCTTATCTTCCAATTTATGAGTTGACATTCCTGCACTCAAAATAGAGTCTGCAATATTAATTTCTAACCCGTCAAAAGTGACATAAAATATCCTATACAAATACATTTTCTCTTGTTGTCAAGATTTGCAACATTTGAAACAATACGTGTTACTCAAGGACAATGTGGCACCTACACTAAGGTTATGTCGGCAAACTAGCTTAATAACTTTGATGTTTGCTGAAACTAGTCATATTTGGTAAAAACTAGCTTGATAAGCTAGATGAAGGCGTGAAATAAGAAATAAGGGGCATTTTTGCATAAGACAAGAACATAATTGGAAAAGAAGTGAAGAAAAGAAACCCAAGTTCTAAAAGAAGCTGGCTTATGGCTTTACCAAACAGAACCATTTTAATAAACTCAAAGAACATATTCGCTAATGGTTGCCAAACATGGTGATGCTTATTTTGGACAACAAACAAACGCATGCAAAGTGGACCGTCAAGTGTTTGCATAGTTCCCATCCTACCTTCCAAGTAGTAGCACTAGCAGGCTCCTTGGTCATTTCAAAACAGAAAAGAAAGTGCAACGGGAAAGAATAAATCAACAAAATCCACTAAAATTAACACTCGGAAAGAATTGCATTTCAACAAGTAATGTACCAATAACATACAAGATTAACTTACAAGGATTTGATTGAAAAAGGGTTTAAAATGGGATGTCGTTAACGCGAAAAGCTCAACATTATAAAGCTTTAGTCAACAAGGCTGCTGTGTGTTTCTTACACCTAAAAAGCTGAGGCAATTAGCAAAGATGTTTACCTCTTTAAGTATAAGCAACTCCACTACATGGCATCGAGAGATTTAATCCCAGCATTCTTATCCCATACCTCTAGTGGCGCAACATCTGACATGATCTTTTCCTGACCACGCCAAAGTATCTAAACGCAAACAGATCACATTAGCCAAACCACAAGGAGTTGGAACACGATACACACAAGGAGTTAACAAGGATCTACCTTATCGATTACGCCAAATTCTTTGGCTTTAGAGGCATCCATATAAAAGGGTCTTCTCATCACTTGAGTTACAGTCTCCACAGACTAGCGAAACATTGTTCATCCAATCAGAGTTGTATATTCCATGCACATCCTATAGTAAAGAAGAAGAAGAAAACAAGCAAACTAACTAACTACTCACATTCTCGGTGTGCTTTGACAAGAGGCCAACAAGCGTGTCCTTATTAACTATTACCTGAAAACAAAGTTTAATTTGTCAGAACTCAGAAGACCCCAAAGTAGGAATTGGAAGGAATAAGCAAACCTTTTATACTGCCAACATAAATTACTAGTCTTTACAAAACAACTTTTACAACCAGTGCAAGGAGCTACATGATTGAATAGTCACCAAGTTGAAGAGTGATCATGCAAAACAGTAGTAGGGAGGCTGAATGAATTGCATGCTCTGATCATCATTCCAGAGAGTCAAGAGGGTTGAAAATGAAGATCTCAATGGAATTCTTTTGATAATTATGGACCGCTTTACTTACGTGATAACCTATATTTAAAAATGGTCATGATCGTGATTTCAGAAAACAATTGCACTAGCTGTTTAGGTTAAATTAGGATTATATAAAGATCAAAATAAAGATGGATGAGCTGATTATGACATCCAAAGGACGTATGTATGTTTTGCCCAATAGAAACATGTTGATTGATAAAACATGGCAAGATATTAAGAAAATCTTATAATGAAACCGGTTGAATCTAATAGTGGTAAGCTACACTGAAACAAGGTAGATGAAGTGTAATTATAGGGGTTCTACAAGGGAACTGCATGATAGGATATGTCGACCAGGTTATATCTTATAGAACTTGAAGCTGAGGTCGGGAAGTATAAAGATTTTTAAGAGGACGATGAGTTACTGCCCGAAACTGAAGGGCTCTCTTTTGGAAAGAAAGCATTTCCGTTTCCCGTTCTTCCTTTATGGTTTTCCTCATTGGAACTTTCCTTCTTCCTCATCAGCTAGTTTTCACTGTCAACGATGAAGTTGTTGCTGACCAGTTGTTGGCAAATATAGCCATAAGCAAAGACGAAGAACAAGGTGGTTGTTGTGTATTTGTTTCTGCTGCTGCCTTAAAATCAACACCCAGTTACGTATATAGACCTTGTTGGATTACAACTAAAAAGTGTTTGCCCTATTGGGTATTCAGACTTTTCAATTGGAGTCGCACAAATCTCAAGCGAATACTAAGCATTGCACTAATACTTATCGATTATTAGGTATTATATTATTAATTAATCAAGTTTCTTAATTTGCTTTAGCATGGTGATTCATTGATACTTCGAAGGCTACTACATGTCTACATCCGATGAAAGTACAAAATGCCCAACAGAGATACGACATGTGAATGCGAAGCATGGGACGATCCTACTAAAAAGGGTAATATTTGGTACACATAATATTCCTTAAAGGGAGCACTAGATTGGAACATCTTACTCATGAACACACTCACACTCACACAATTGTCCTATAGTGATTACCGAGATTACAAGGAGAGCTCATATGTTGATACTTTATAGGAGCCGACTATAATTCCAGTTTGGCACCGTGATAACTGCTTGAAGAGAGACACTGTTAAAATCAAAAATATTAGTGCTAAGCTAGGCTGAGGCAGATGAATAGTGGTGCTATGAAGTATGTGATATGAGATGTCGAACAAGAGGTACCAACACATTATACCTTTTGGAACTTGAAGCTTATCTTAGAGAAGGATAAAACTATTGATGATGTTGACAGTACAGCAACATTGAAAGAATGAAAAGAGATATAACACCCTTCATACTTGAGACAAGAAGACCATGCCTAGAAGTATATGTGAGCAGAGAGTCAACCTTCTACACGAAAATAAAATCAAAAAGGGTCTAGTATGTTTTGCCTTTTTTTGTTGCCTAAGTCGCTCGTATTCACTGACATAACACGCACGTTTATTATATCCTCACCATGCCTCATTCGTTGCCATATCTTTGATGAAAGTGGCCATGATTTTGGTCTTGTTTGTTGGTCAATCCTCATTGAAATCCTATAGAAGTTCCTAATTTTGCTATAAATCTAGTGTATTTCATCATTGTCCTCTTCCAGGCTAGTTGCAAACAATAAAGTCTCTTGAATTCCTCAATTGACTGTGCTACCAAATACCTAAGATCTTCATATGGTGGGGATAATTGTTATGATTCATATAGTAGCATATTGGGGAAAGCAGACGGCACAATATACATTATAGACTGTATAGAAACTAGACAATTTAGATGAATGGGAATCCTCTTGGGTAAAAACTAAGGTGACACCACTTGACATGGTTTGGTCATCCCAAGCATACACTAGATGCATGAGTGAGAACTTATTTAGCTCAAGAGAAGTAATGAGATGAGTTTAGTGACTTGTGAAGACAAAATAAATAGGCAATAAGAAGTTTGTCAATCTATGCATGTCTTACGACTCGTCACTCACACTTAGCTTCTGGGATAACATTCCTTGCCATCAAATAGATTAATGACAGGCGTTTCAATCCTTATTGGGTAAGACTTTCAATCCTTGCCTTCGCTCTTACTGGGTAAGATTCTCTATCGTTGTTATGTTCACCCAGTAAGGTAACTCAACAGGTAACCGCTAACCAAAGTAAGTGTTTAGTAAAGGCCTCCTCATTAGTTCATCCCGACAGCTTATGTTGGTTCTGTTTTTAAGCGTAGCCCAACTAATTTTGGATAGAAAGCTTTTTGTCGCAATGGGGAAAAGAAAGAGATAGGTATTGGAAATCAGTTGTTATGCTATTTATCTACTGAAGTTATAACATACTAGAAGCTATGTTGTTCCAACGGTCAAAATACAAAATATCGGTGAGAACCGATATTTAAAATATCGATTATATTGCTGGTATATAAGGTTGGGTTCCGATGAGAAGCAGGTTAACGTGAGAAGTGCTTATCAACCATTGGATGAGAAATCAGATATGGATGCATATTAGGATGAGATGCGCCAAACCAATTCCCTTCTAAAACACAATTCATGGGAGGGCATGAGATTAAAAGAGATCAAAGGTTTAGATCCATTTCTCACCGTTAACTCAATTTCTCATACGACCCTAAAAGAGGTTTAAGCTTGGCTAAGGCGGTGAGGCGCAAGCCTTGACTACTGTTCTGTTTTTGGCGAAAGATGATGTGATGACCATTGACTTTCTAAATAAAATAAAAACCGTACTTTTATGTACTATTTAAAAAAGGTAGAAGTCAAAAAAAATTTGTACTCTTTATAATTTATAAGTACAGAAAACCATTTTTGAATGCCTTTCTCTTCTCAAGAAGAAAGAAGAGGTTTAACTTATCTTTTCTCAAAGTTCCTCATCTTTCTTTTGCAAAAACCACGGATTACATCTTCGGACTCCATTTTTTTCTCTTTTCCCTTTCTCTCATTTTCATCTCTCAAGACAAGAAGTCCTAACCCAAGAAGTAAGTCATTCTTAGTATATTTTATGTATTTCTGTATATTTGCTTATTATTAGTATTTATGAATTTTATTTGTTTTCTGCCTCGAGCCTTAAGCCTCGGAGGTGGAAGAAAAACGCCTTGAGTAGTGATTCCAATTTTTAAACTATAATCATATGCATTAATTAAAAATAAGTTTCAACATCAAAACAACAAATTAAGCAAGTTTCACAAAACAATATAGAAAAAGTGTTCATAAACCGATAAACGAGCTCATTCCAAGCAATAGGTTCAGCGTCTAAGTCAACATCACCTAATAAGTTCACTACTTCGTTTAGGTTAGCTTCCCCTTCTTCCCCTTCATCTCCAACCTATTGAGGGGTTGACGAGAAGCAAAAGAAATCGGGCAGAAGCCGTCGCTATTGAAGTTCCAGAGGAGTAGAAGCAACTATCGAGGAAATAAAGAAGTCGCTGCTGTCGAGTAGAAGAAATCGAGAAGAAGGTGTGGATCGGAAGAGATAAAGAGATGGAAACCTAGTAACTTAGACTAATTTTAAAGAAAAGTCCAAGTAAACATAGTTCATAAGTCCAGTTACTATTAAAACAAGCCAAAAAATTATCCTCTCCAAATACCAGTATATCAGACCGCTTTTTTGTTCAAAGATAGCCAAAATATCGCCGATATTCTGACTGATATTTCAGCACCAATATTTTACGTATGCCCAGTATACCATATATCAGCGATATGTCGCGATAGTAACAGCATAGACTAGAAGATCATGTTACGGTTACTCCAGAACTTCGAAACAAAAATGCGAAGAACTTGGTAAAAGAATTAAAAGAGCACACCTCCTTTGCACGTATGAGAACATCACTGCCGGTCATCAATCCAGATGAAGGAACACGAGGTTGTTGTATCATAGCTTAAAACAAAACAAACGCTTATAATTATTTGAGAGCAGCATATGATAAAGATGGCAAGAAATATATACAAATTTATATCATACCTTTTGCATGTGGCATCATAAATCTTTTGCCCTTAGCACCGGCAGCAAGCAAAAGACATGCATGACCTATAGCAGCTCCAACTCCAACTGTATGTATCTGCGCATGAAATTATTAAAAATAGAGTCAAAATATATCAAAAAGGGAGCATACACTATTACCAGTCAATTCACAAATTCCCGTATCACTCAGATAATGCATGATATAATCTTAATGAGAAAATGCTAGGGTTTAATAGTTGCACTTTAGGTGCTTACAACATTAACTTAGCACGAGTATTGATGTGCTTTTCTTCTTTTTCAGGAAATCAAGTTGTATAGCCAGAAAATGGAAGGTATGAGAGGTCAATAATAATTTATTACATAGAAAAGCTATTCAATACATTGAAGACAGATTTTAGCAAATGGACCAAAAGGATGCAAATGGAGGTCTACAACGAAAAGGGCACAAACTTTCCCTCCTAAAACTGTAACTAGATCACAGACTTCCTTCTATTTGACAGGTTATGACACAGAAACGAAAAAAAGCAATCATCTGTAGAAATATAGATGAAGCAATGAAAGATGCAGGATGGTCGGATTTACAAACTGTACATCCATACTTTGATTAGGGCAATATGTTATTTAAATGATGGCTGGAAGCATGTGAGGGTAACTAATACACTTTCACAGGTGACATCCCAATTGACCATAATCAAGCTTATTCAAATGGGTTCAAATCAGGTTCGGTTATATGGTTGGTTCATTGCCGAACCCATAATGAGTTGGGTCGGGTTGGATTTTCATACTATACATCCAGGGTTTGGCTTAAATCTGTCATAATCAGGTTTGTAACAACGCATGTTGGATTGTCTTTAACTTACTGAAAACCAAAATAACACAATCAACCCGTTCATTAGAGATTTCATATTAAGTAAACAAAGTATAGGGTTGATTTTTTTTGGGTTTAACAAACAAGAAATTAGAATATAGGCGAACATTGCTACAAGGTAGATCACAAATATAAAAAATGGACATAAAAGTCTAAAACGGGTGAGATTTAGAAGGATTGCTTTTAGAAAGAGAAAACATTTGTACCCATCTATAAAGAGATGTATGAGATCCATAGAGATTGAGCATTTTCCATGAAATCTAAATTTAGGCAACGTAGGTTATGCATAGAGAAAGAATGCATAGATATTGTCATAGACTGAGGTTTTCACAAGTAGCCATCTACAATTCTGTAGCAAGTACCGAGTCTTCTGAAAACTGAAAACTGAAAAATGAAGACAAGTGATGATCCAACAGAAAGTTAATTTGGATCTGGATGAGTTTGGTTACTTCTTATTTGGGTTACCCAATCCACCTATCGCAGCTCAACTTGTAGATATTCTAAATCCTTCACCGAAAAAGCAAACAAAAGGTTGTCCAAACTACTTAAGTTCATCCTACCAAAATAACCCTTTCCTATTGAAAGCTCACCAACGTAACACAGTCATCTACCACATAACCATCACAACCATTAAACAAACTAATGACGTTAGTACCACCACCAGGCACCAGCCTTTGTTTACACCAAACGAAGATGTTTATTAGTAGAGGTCTTGCATTATAAATCACTGCCCAGTCCCAACATTAGACATTTCCATTTAGCAACCATTTCTCATGATCTCATCTCAAGTCATCAGATTCTAAATTGTTAAGAACGTAATAACTAAAGATGCAGAAGGCGCGGTCTATTTTGGCCCTGCACCCAGAGCCCTAGGCCCGTTTTCAGTAAAATTCTGGGCTTTGAGTCCTAGCCTGAGGCCATGAGCCTGGTCCCAGGATTGCTAGGCCTGAGCTGGGCCTCGGGCTCGGGCTTGGGCTTAATGTGCATCTACACTAATAACTTTCTTTTGACATGCAAAGTTGCCTCTAGACATGGCAGTTGGATGACATTAAGTTCCACAGAAGAGTGTATGTAAAACACATGTGCACAAATACCATAACTACATAGAGAGAATTCTAGCTTGTAGAAGGTCCCACCATTAAAGACCAAAAATACCAAAATAATGACCTTTGTGTCTTGATCTTCCAGACAGAAATAAGGTTAAAAAAAGAGAACAATATACTATTAACTATTAAAAGGCAATTGTCCAACTGATTCACTTGGAATGTGCTTATGTGCCATATAGTATCTCAGGCACCCAAAGGACCACAAAGATGGCAGGGAACCAAACTTTAAGCAGACACAATTCAATCGTACATTATATAGAGATATCATATGCTAAAGCCAAGCATGTTACCTCGTTTTTCAATTGCATCATAGCATCATAAATTGCAAAACCCTCGGTTTCCATTCCAACCTGAACATAATAAGGACACTCAAAGGATGAGAAAATCATCGTTTGATCATCAAGAAAAACATTCAAGAGAAATGCATGTGTTGTTATCCATGAAACTTTACAAAAACCTTGTTATGCTTTATAACTAAAAGGATATATCCATTCAAGTTGTGGAAAATATAGGATTTATATTTCATTAACTGAAAAAATTAGTGCATGCCATCTCTGGATGAACCATAGACTGCACTTCTCATTTGAATATATATATATATATATATATATAGAGAGAGAGAGAGAGGGATAATCAATTGTGAACCATTTTTTATGTGTGAACTTGTGAACCATTTTTTATGTGTGAACTTGTGAACCATATCTCAGCCGTTCAAATTCAAGATGTATGGTCAAGATTAGTTTCATGTTTAATCTTATTAACCGCCCACGAATTTAGGAAACTTCCATGATTAATCTTGACCGTCAAAATAAGATTTGGATGGGTAGGATTAAGTTCACACAAATATATTGGTTGGCATAGAGTATTATAACAGTTGCAGCTTCACCTAGCCAAATCACAACCATGAACATGCTAAAGACCAATATAAACATAGATATAAGACATCCGAAAAATAGAAAAAGAAGGCAGATATATAAAATTAGACATTGAATAAGAAGAAATCCAATCATCAAAAACCCTGATAAAACTTGCCTAAAAATCAACCAAGCTTTGTCTTCCAAATTATACAAAACCTAAAAGAGAAAAGCCGAAGAAAAAAGGCTAACCGATTCACCATCATCACGAGTAGTTCCAGTGGAGTTTATATAAAGATATATAGGTTCTTTGGGATCCATCCATTGTAGATACATTAATTCTGCAATGACGAGTTCTGTGACTGCCGGCACCAACTGAGACAAAGTTAAACAAAGGCTACATAAGTACAAGTAGTTCAAACTTTTATATAAACAAGTTCCATGTGATACATCTTCAGTGAAAAAATTCCATTAGCAAAACAAGCACAACATTTTATGCCTGGCTGTATTGTGTATGAAGACAGCATATCAGTAAACAAAGGATCCATAAGTACAAGTAGTTGCAATGCCTTATATAAAAAAAGCTCCCACGTAGCACATCTTTAGTGAAAACTTTCCATTTAGCAAAACAAGCACAAGATTTTATGCCTGGCTCGGTTGTGTTTTTTAGTAGTTCATTTGTGTATGAAAGCCGTCCATCAGTAAACATATAGACATCCTTATGTGAAATGTTTTTTTCTAGCAATCCAAAAGTATAGTAGACATGTAAATCAAAATAATTGTTCCATTTTGGTCAGCGGTTAGCAATAAAAAAATATATCTTCATAGTCATTGAGTTATTAAAAATTAATGAACCTAGTACGTCAGTGAATCAACTCAAATTCAACAACATCAAATTATGTATCAAGATCGAAGATTTCCATGCATTTTGAACTAATAGAAGCATACAAAGAAAGAGAGCTTTCTGTATAAAAAATCTGGTCCATTCTTGACATTTTCAAATCTGGTCCATCGAGTACTCAATTTTGGTTAGTGCAAGTACAAGAACATTATAGTAGAGACAGAAGCAGATACCGGCATGCCAAGGTACACGATTCTTCCATGGAGAAGCAATGACGGCAAATCTGGAGGTGGCCTCCTTGGCCTGTGTTCATTGTAAGACACGGATCTTTCCACCTAATACAAATAGAACCATCACTGGTTACGGCTAGTATTGTAATACAAACAATCAAGCTATTATTGACTACCACGTAATAGAATAGATTAGAATAACACTTTATGAAAGATATAAGACCCTATTGTAATAAAGTTGCCATTATCCCTAATATACTCCCTGTCCTCTATCTGTCATGATTGAATACCACCCTTGTCTATCGACAATATAGTACAAGAAGTCATCGAGTACCTTTCACACTTTCTGATACATTGGCAGCACCTTTCTTAATTTTAACCTTTCTGCCAACATACACTTAGAAGTAGCAAATTCATATAGTAGGAGTAGAAACTGAAGAATACATACTTACCGAACAACCACTGGAATTAAAACAGTACAAGTTTCACAATACCATGTAGTCAATGGGAAGCCTTTTTCTTGTGCATATACAATAGCGTTGATTATGCTAAAGTGCCTTCTTCCTTGGCCAGGTTCTTTTTTATTCATCTTACTGTCAACTACAGAACAAAAGCCATTCTCATTTTGATGGATCATGGGTCCATGAATTATGGATATGCATCTAAAGACTAGGACAGAATTATATAGCTACTTTCATGCAAGTTCCTCGTGAAGCTTCGTCTTCCGCAACAAATCTCAGCTTCATGGGTTAAAATCACAAACCATTTCACTTTTGGTTTTACAATGGGCAATTTACTCTCTCGTCCTAGAATATGACAAGAAGAAGAAACATCTGTTTTTTAATCCTTATCCATCCCCAATTTTGACAATACTCTAAATTCAGCTAGGGTTTGGATTGGCATCCAGGCTTCTGATAGTAAATATATATTAATAATAATAATAAATACTAGGCAACGCTATAAATAACACAACAAATTGAATAAAACACAACAAATTGAATGAGAAAATATAAGGTTATGTATGTACTGAGGCAGGCGTAGCCATGAGAGTCGGGGATTCAAAAAGGTCCAAGTAAGGCGGTGTATCGGAGTTAGAAGGCCGATTGAGGAGCTTCTCCGGTGAAGTAGTAGCGGCGAGTGATGCGAGCTTGGAAAGGAATGGATCTTTAGGGTTTAGCGGAGGTAACGGAGCTTTCATGCTGTTTCTGATAATACTACTACTACGTAGGGAACAGTTAGGGTTTCGCCAAGAAGAAGAAGAAGCAGGTGAACAACAAGGGATTGTGGAAGAAGCCATTGATAGGCCGAAACTAGTAGACATTGGAACAACCAGAGGAGTTTCTTCCAAATGAGGTTGGTTTGTTTACACGGAGAAGAAGAAGAAAAGAATCTGGATATTGTTTCCTTGCACGCAATTTTAATAGACACCACTTTCACGAGGTCCTAAAATGATCGTCCAGTTTTGACTTTTATAAGGTTGTTTTTTTTTCGACTTTGACTTTAATTATTTTTGTTTGTGTTATATAATAATTTGACGCAAAATATATGAATGGGTTGTGTTTTAAATTGATTTTCATTAGTATATTTTTCATCAAGTATTATATAACACAAACAAAAATATTTAAGATCAAAGTTGACAAAAAAAGACTTTCAAAAGTCAAAACTAGACAATAATTTTGGGACGGAGGTTAGTATCTTCTTTTTATGTATTTTTGTAATTAAAACATGATCAAATATGTGGTTGAATGGTTAAAGTTAAATTAGGTGTTAGTCGAGGACTAAAAAGTCATAAAATAAAAGTTCGGGTTAAAACCGAATTTTTGGAAGATATTTTCTATAATGTTTTTATTGTAAGTTGTAGATTGTCTCGTTACAAACGCATGAGCGAAAACCACATCAAAAACGAAGGTTCGAGCGAAAAATTATGAGTTTTTTGGTATTTGGTGGTCAAAATATGTACCCAACCGGATCAAACCCACCTCAACTCGGGATCTAGCATAAAGATACGAATTTGGCCGCATTTGTCTCCCATTTCAATCCAATGAACTCGCACAGAGACATAGTGCAATTACACCTACTAAGAGGAGGCATCTAGAGCTCAAATTAAAGGGTTTAGAATGGATTTTCTATCAAAGAATCATCCAAACTAAAGATTTTATTTGTTTAATTCTATGAATTCGGGTTTGATTAATGGTGTTTAGTGTCAAATTAGGGGTTAGGGTCTCATGAGTAAGTTTGAGATTGGATTATATCTAGCTTCTATGAGTCTAATAATATTGAGATTAACATGAAAATGGTGCTAAGTGATGAAAAAGAAGTGGTAATATTGCAAGTGGTAATATTGGGTATGGTCGATTTGAAGTAATAGACTTGAAGAGAAATCCAACTGTTGACTTCTATAATTCTAAGTGTGAATGCATGAAATGGCAACTATCTGGTTTACCTTATAGTCATGGAATCGTCGTTGTGAACTATGTTAGGCTACCAGATTGCAACCATCTTGCAGAGGTGTACTTCAAGACAAGTAAACTTCAATCAACGTACGCCGAGGTCATACAACATACTGGCCCGCCTGAAACGTGGGTTGTTCCATCAGATTACCGACTTATGACAGTAAAACCTCTTCTCATCAAACCAAAGGGTACCGGTAGATGGGGCGACCATAACCGTATCCCTTCAGTTGGGGAGGATCGCACAACTCCAAGATGTACTCGCTGTCAAGAGTTCGGTCATACCCGCAACCTCTGTACAACCGCTATACCATCACAGGTGCGAAGGGAACAAGCGTCTGGCACGCAGGAGAATCTCAACACGCAACAAAGTTTTAGACATGACACTATTGATTTAAACGTTGATGCAAACATTGATCTTAACTTTTAAACCATGTCTGTAACTCTAGCCAAAAAGGGGTCTATCTTATGTTGTTATTTTAGGGCTTGTTCTTAACTATGTTATGTTGCTTTCAATCAATGAAATTTTTATGTTCCAACATATATTTCAATATCCATATAATTACAGAAGATACGTAAACTTCAATCGAAAAAGATGAGACACAAACCTAAACGGAAATATAGTAAATTGTAATAATATTGTTACATACAAGAGTTAAGAAAATAACATAGTATAACATAGTAAAATGTAATTACTACTTATACTTATCCACAGATTCATCCGAACCCGAATCCTCAAAACCCTGCTGAAATCCCGAAAAAATGTTAGCCATACGAAAACGCCATGCAAGGCTTACTGCTGCCGTGTCCTCTTATTGGACTTGACGCGGTTCTTGTCCGCCCACAAAATCAGACAAGAACTTACACACCCACACCCCACAATCTCCATATCTACCACTTTATTGTGGTACATTAGATGCGTACTGCTAACGGAATAATTGGACATCACTCACACGTGGATCCCCCAATTTCTCCAACAAATTTGGTAGAAGCACTTTGAAGTTATTCACCATCTTTGTAAGCTTCTTTTTTAATATATTCACATCCATGGTTTCATATATTTTTAACGTCATTTCTTCGAGGTTAAAAACTCCCAAGACCCAATGTTTGTTGTCGACGCAAATTGGGATGTACACCTGAAATGAAATGTCAAAACCAAAAATCACATTTCATATTTTTTCCTAGCATTAACGTAAAAAATGTACATAAAATGTTTAATACCTTATGTATTCCAAGCCATGATAGAAACTTTTCTTCCACCCACATGGTTCCATCACACATCGGCATAATGTACGACAACCTACTCTCATTCACATAATTCCAAAAATCGGGGATAACCATCGTCCAAGTGGCACTAGGCGGACGTGATTCTAGTAATTGTCGTACCCACGGCTCGATGTGCTATTAAGAAAAAGATAAACTGTAAAATAACTCATACTTACTTCAATAGTATATATAAAAAAAAATAACATTACTCACATCATTCTCTAACCAACCATGTTTAGTCTCTGCTAGTAGTAGCTTCCACCACTTACGAGTGGTCTCGCGGTGTGGTAAACATGAAAGCTTAACTCTCTGATGCATCTCACCTCTAAGCAACAATTGATGGGGTTCACACGTCGGGGTACGAGGTTGGTGACGTACAGGAACAGGAGTAGTATCCGGGACTGACGTCCATGGAGACATATCATAAATTCCCTGAGGCCGAATACGGGTCCCCCTCTGTAACTCCTGTTTTGTTGTTGTTGTTGTTGTTGAACGGGAGTGGAAGTGGTGGCACCATCGTGGGTCCCCTCCGTATCATTGTATGTATCAGGTTACCTGCTGAGCAGGTAACCGGTCACAATGCCACATAGGCTGCCACATAGATGCCACATAGATGTCACATAGGATGCCAACTGATTGAGTAAATTACAAATTTAGTCCCTCTAGTTTACTGATTGGTCCCAAGGACCTGTTTTGCTTCTTTTGAAAAACCAAACTCACCACCACCACACCCACCACCACCACCACCACCAAACCACCACCACCACCACACCACCACCACCATCACCAAACCCACCACCACCATACCCACAACCATCAAACCACCAAACCACCACCACCACCACTCCCATAACCATCAAACCACCAAACCACCACCACCACCACACCCATAACCACCAAACCACCACCATCATCACCAACCCACAACTACCACCACCATACCCACAACCACCAAACCACAGCCACCACCATCATCACCAAACCGCCACCACCACCATCTTCACAGCCGAAGATCGATCCAAAACCCCCAAAACACCACCACAGCCACCATCTCCGCCACCACCATCTTCACAGCTGGAGATCTGGTCCAAAACCCCCATCTCCACCACCACCATCTTTGCCACTCTTCATCCCCCAAATCACTTCGTCTTCATCCCCAAAGAGTGGCCGGAGATCTGCTACAAACCCCCCCCAAACGAGACGTCGCCAGAGATGGTAACGAGGTCGCCGGATCTGCTCGTCGGATCTGCTCACCGGAGATGGTAACGAAATGGTAACGTGGTTGATGAACGAGATAGAGAGAGATAGGTCGCCGGAGGGTGGTAACGAGGTCGCCGGATCTGCTCGTCGGATCTACTCACCGGAGATGGTAGCGAGATGGTAACGAGGTTGATGAATGAGATAGAGAGAGATAGGTCGCCGGAGGGTGGTAACGAGGTCGCCGGATCTGCTCGTCGAATCTGCTCGCCGGAGATGGTAACGAGATGGTAACGAGGTTGATGAATGAGAGAGAGAGAGATAGAGAGAGGGATAGGTCGCCGGAGGGTGGAGGGATGGAGCCGGAGGCGTGGCCGGAAATGTCGCCGGAGACGTGACCTTCTTCTTATGAAAAGTGAGAGATAGGAGAGAGACATATATAAGGGTTATTACAATTGAACCCTTATACTTTTATTTTTGTTAAAGAAAACCTCAGGGACCAAATTTGTAGTTTACTCATTTTGAAAAAAAAAATTCCACATCAGATATAACTTGTACACGTCAGCATTTTTGTAGGTAACAAGTAAATCGATACACACAATGACAACTCTAGCAAGTTTGATACATACAATGGTAAGTTTAAAAGTTGAGTACATACAATGATAAAACGTGACAAGTTCGATACACACCCATGTAATTAACCCTATATATATTACCGCTTCTAGGGTCATAGCACCAAAAGGTCATCCATATGAGGTATATCACCGGTTGTATCCCAAAAGGTATCTAACCATTGTGGTTGTTGTTGTTGTTGTGGCCAACATTGTTGTTGTTGTTGTTGTTGTTGTTGTTGTGGCCAACATTGCTGTTGTTGTTGTGGCCAACATTGTTGTTGCTGGTGATAATGCGCAATTCTGTTGTCTATGAATTGTGGAAGCATAGTGTTCCTCCATTCCGTGAAATCGTTCCACCGTTCGTCCCATATTGGTTGTGCGGCCGCCCACCCTGGTCAGATTGGTAAGCTGACCACCCCCACCCTTGGATACCGGATTGGTTAGCCGACGCCCCCCACTCTTGGTTACCGGATTGGTTAGCCGACGCCCCCCACCCGTGCCCATATTCGTTACCCGACGCACCCCAACCTTGGTTAGTACGTGCCCCCACCCTTGGTCATGGGACTCGGTGTCGTTACGTACATTATCTTGATCGTTCGGGCCTGGTGCTACAGAGTGTCTTACGGGTTCATCATCTTCATCGGAGCTATCAAATTCGCTACCGTCTCCTTGGCCGCCGCCTCGACCCATGCGTCTAATATATCGCACGTTCTGTCTATACCATTCCGCTCGCTTTTCTACGACGATAGGTTTGAGCCTAGGTACTGGGAGAGTCCTACCACGCCTAATCACCTATATGTTCAAATGTTTAACTATTAAAATGTTTGTTTTTTAACATAAAAAGATTCAATAATCTATGTAGATATAAATATAACCTTACCCGTCAACATCAACAATGTTCTTTATATGGGCTCTAAGAATTCTCTTAGGTTTGTCGTAACTGACTGCCCTGGGAAATCTATGCTTCAGAACAAAATGAGCAATACATGAAGGGAAAGTCTCGACAATCCAAATCTGGGTATTACAATAAAATAACGAGCATAAGTTAACGAACGTCACAATAAATCGAGGATAATATATTGATTTAATTTTACTAACCTTGAAAGCGAAAAAAAACCCGGTGATTGTCATCTTTTCTCCTTCGGCATTACTTTTTCGAATCACACCGTGCATATGTTTGTACGTTGTTTTCCAAGTAAAAGATCCCCATGGATAATGATGCGGTAATTATCATACATAAAAAGCGTAACAAGTTTTAACCTCTAATGCCTAGCCACTGTCTTACCACATATACAGGCAAGCGTACCTGATCGTGAGTAATATAGTGTAGGAAAGTCCAGGTATCGTATCTACCACTGGGAACGGTCAAGTTATCGTAGATTATTAATCTGAATCAGTTTAATTAACCTAAAGCTTTTTGGGGGTTTTTTATGAAAACAGGTTTTAACACTAAAAAGACAATTAAATTAATTACGAACTAAGAAAACGATTAAAGAGATTAATTAAGAACTATATGAAGGAAAAAACAGTAGCACTTATCATGGTATAGTGAATCCCCAAGTGGATGATTTAAATAGGCCAAAGGTTTGGTTGTTTTGGTTATTGTAGGAATTTAAGTCTAGGACACCCTAACATGTAGTGACTATGGTCTTTAACTAGGTCTTGGTCCTCCTAGTCCAATACTTAGGTCGTTTGTCAGGCAACCTAGTACCGGTAATCCGATCCTACTTCTATTGTATGGTTTTCTTCCCCCAGGTCACTCTCGGTCCGAGTAACCACTTAACACAACTCTCTTGGTCAAAGGGTAGGTTAAGGTAGGTTGATTATCCTATCGGAGTCTATCTACTTTGGTCAAACAGATACACCCAACCAATGAGTTCAAATAACCAGACAATAATAATCAGAACAGAACCACAACACACATTCAATCAACCAAAAACAAACCAATAAACATTAATTATAAAATCATCATCCACAATGGTTCATCGACCACAATAAGTACCACTATTAAGAGAATACTCACTAATCATAATGAAACCACAAAACATGATAGTAGACATGATACCGACAATACAACGACGGATGATCAAAGATCGAACCCCACAGCGTATCGGCACCACTCAGACTTTCACTCTCTGTTCCTCTCGTCTCTGCTTCGTATCCCCGTATATCGTGTATGTGAGTCTATATGTGTGTCTTCTGAATTGAAGGAGGAGGCTGGTATTTAAAAGAAAACGTCCAGGGCCCATTTGGCGATCGCCAGACTGCTAGTTTCGCGGCGCCAAGCACTTAGGTCAAACCCTGGTCTTCATCTTTGTCGAACTTGGCGGCGCCAGATCTTGAACTTCGCGGACGCCAGATGGCTACAGGATTGATGATGTACATTTTCACGTTTTCTTGCCTTTTTTCGTACTTTTCCGTTCCACGGCCTCCAAATCCTACATAAACAATAATAAGCTCATTTGGTGAGTGAAATGATCATAAACGGGTGAGAAATGGGGTAAAGGCGTACAATTAAGCTCAACCAAAACATGTATAATTTTGGTGTTATCAGATAACTGTTCCATGTATTAGGATCCTCGATCGCCCGTATCAAGGTCTGCGAAACAAGTAAAGCTGTTTTCCGACCAACAAAAAATAGTTCAACCATCCCTAAAAGACAAACTCGGACAACGTCCTGGTCTGTAAGATTATCATTAGGTCCCCCTAAGATTTCAACCATGTCATATACATTTTTAATTGTCACCCTTCCGACTCCAAATACTTTAGTAAATAAAGTATTATTCCCCACAACTTAAGGAAGCACCGGTTCCTCTCCGAAACGAAGTCCCGTAATGAGACAAAACTCCTCCGGCCCAAAACGAAATGGAGGTAAACTCCCGACCTTAAAATAACAAGTTTGATGTTCGGCATTTTTCGGGAAGGTCTGTAGTTGTAAAAAACTATGGATGAGTGCAGGGTCAACGGAATCATCTATAAGCGACATCCACTCACCAAAACAAGTCTGTGAAAACAATATTAGTCTATTTCTATTCAACTTTTCACGAATCTTGCTTACGTAACCCATCTTGGTTGATACAATCAATGAAGCTTTGTACAAGTTCTCGGTGTGTAAATTTATTAACATTGTTATAGTTAAACGAAACATCAAAATATATATTCGTATGTATAAATTATACATATAATTTGATTTCAATTTATATTCATTTCAATTTATATATATTAATTTATATTCACTTGTGAATAGCTAGTTAATAATTTTAACTCTGTGACGTTGACCCATCAAACCTCTCGGTAATTCCACTAGTCCACACAAGAGACGGTGAGAATAGTAATGCAAAAGCATTTAAAAAACCATTCTCATTCGACTGCCATTTTATAGGCTACCTCCTTAAACCCCCTTAGAGTGTTTATAGTGAGTACGCCCTCCGCTTTGACTATCAACGCATAATTTAATTTAACACGTATATAATTAAGGGCTATTACATGCATTCATTTCGATTAAACATGTGAGGACACAAGTCTAACTCCGTGACGTTGACTCATCAAACATCTCGGTAATTCCACTAGTCCACACAAGAGGCGGTGAAAATAGTAACGCAAAAGCATTTAAAAAACCATTCTCATTTGGCTGCCATTTTATAGGCTACCTCCTTAAACCCCCTTAGAATGTTTATAGTGAGTACGCCCCCCGATTTGACTATCAACGCATACTTTAATTTAACACGTATATAATTAAGGGCTATTACATGTATTCATTTCGATTAAACATGTAAGGACACATGTTTAATTCATATTCAATTTATATTCATTTCAATTTATATATATTAATATATATGTTTACTTGTAAAAATAATATATTCACTATAATTAGATTGAAATTTTTATACCTTTAGAATTGTGAATAGCTAGTTAATAATTTTAACTCCGTGACGTTGACCCATCAAACCTCTCGGTAATTCCACTAGTCCACACAAGAGACGGTGAGAATAGTAACGCAAAAGCATTTAAAAACGATTCTCATTCGGCTGCCATTTTATAGGCTACCTCCTTAAACCCCCTTAGAGTGTTTATAGTGAGTACGCCCCTCGATTTGACTATCAACGCATACTTTAATTTAACATGTATATAATTAAAGGCTATTACATGTATTCATTTCGATTAAACATGTGAGGACACATGTTTAATTCATATTCAATTTACATTCATTTCAATTTATATATATATATATATATATTTACTTGTAAAAATAATATATTCACTATAATTAGATTGAAATTTTTATACCTTTAGAATTGTGAAT
Organism: Centaurea solstitialis; assembly: GCA_030169165.1. Taxonomy (NCBI): domain Eukaryota; kingdom Viridiplantae; phylum Streptophyta; class Magnoliopsida; order Asterales; family Asteraceae; genus Centaurea; species Centaurea solstitialis. The sequence continues at coordinate 54,791,462 of CM058043.1, forward strand.
AGCTAGTTAATAATTTTAACTCCGTGACGTTGACCCATCAAATCTCTCGGTAATTCCACTAGTCCACACAAGAGACGGTGAGAATAGTAACGCAAAAGCATTTAAAAAACCATTCTCATTCGGCTGTCATTTTATAGGCTACCTCCTTAAACCCCCTTAGAGTGTTTATAGTGAGTATGCCCCTCGATTTGACTATCAACGCATAATTTAATTTAACACGTATATAATTAATGGCTATTACATGTATGCATTTCGATTAAACATGTGAGGACACATGCTAATTCATATTCAATTTATATTCATTTCAATTTATATATCTTAATATATATTTACTTAACATACGTCACGTAAGGCTTAATAAAACATAAATTAGATAAACTTAACATACGTCGCATAAAATAAACTTAAATAAACTTAACATAAATTAGAACATTCATTAGATAAACTTAACATAAACGAAACATACATAAAATAAAATAGAACATGGATAACATAAACTAACATAGGATCCAAATTTATCTAGTTTGGGTAAAGAAATTTGCATTTCTGAACCCAATTTTTTTCCCATGATCTCCAACTTAAGACCTTTATACATTTGGTCTGTTTTTCGATTATGTATTTGAACTTCTCCAATTTCTTTTTGTAACTTTTTTACGGCTCTCTTCTTTTTTTCAATTTCTTCTTGGTTAAATTCCTTACAACCCATCCAATGTTGGCCCCTCTCCGTCAACAGTTTGATCTCTTTTTCAACTTCAATAACAGATTGTTTCAATTTCTCGAGCATCGCTTGAGAGGGGTTTGGGTTTGAAGAGGAGGCCATTGGTGGTGGTATGAGAATTGGAAAAAATATAAGATGTAGAGTTGAGAAGTTTTGTGGAATTGAAAGATGAAAGATATTCTATATATAGTGAAAATAATTACGTTTTACCCCTTCTAGTTTCAATCATTTTAATTTTAGTCTTTCTACTTTATAAATCTTTTTAAAAAGATGAACCGGATAACTAACTAATAATATTCAAACAGTAACTATTAAATAATCGATCCGATAACTATAAAATAATCATACGAACAAGAATTACACTTGTATACAACATAACTATTAAATAATCATACGATTGATGAACCGTTTGAGCAAGTTTTAAATAATCGATACGATAACTATAAAATAATCATACGAACAAATATTACACATGTATACAACATAACTATTAAATAATCATACGATTGAAGAACCGTTTGAACAAGTTTTAAATAATCGATACGATAACTATAAAATAATCATACGAACAAATATTACACATGTATACAACATAACTATTAAATAAACGAATAATTAACTTACCATTGATGAACCGTTTGAAAAGGATGAACCGGACAACAAGTGAACAAATGAGAAATCCGACAAATTATCGACAAATACCGACTTCGTGATTTTTAAAAACCATCTAATTTAACTTCGTGATTTTGAAAACTCCCTTAGAGTCTAACTTCGTGATTTTGAAATGGTCCCCCCTCCTTTTTATATTGCTCCCAATAAAGAAACACAAATACAACCCCAATCCGTGTGAAATGAAATGGACCTACCATCTTGCGCCACATAACAAACACAACCCAAATTTAAGATTGCAATCCGTATGAAATTTATTTGGCCAATCTAACAACGCCACGTGTCCTAATTTTAAACTATCGGATTTGTTTCAAGTCAAGAAGTCATGAACTGATTTGTTGCCAAGTCACGAAGTCACGAACTTATAACTTCGTGACTCCTCGCCTAAATTCAAAGAATCGCGAACTAGTCTTCATGTAGGGTACAATTCACGAAGTTCACAAAGTTACGAAGTCAACACTTCGTGACTTCTCGCCTAGACCTTCTATTTCGACACTTGTCAAAATTTCCTACAAGTCACGAAGTCACGGTTTCGTGACTTCTTGACTTCGTGATTTGGTTAACTTCTTGACCACCGACAATGCTTGAGTTCGTGATCGCGATGTCATATGGCTCCCGACTTCGTGATGTATCGTTTTTTGACCAGTAGTATGTGGACACGTGTGAAATCACGAAGTCAAGAAGTCAAGTTTCCTTGACTTCGTGATTGTGAACAACTTTTCTTACATTTTGGTCCTAGTCACGAAGTCACGAACTTAGAATCGAGAAATGAGTGGCTAGTTTCGTCAAAATGGGAGAGAGATGGTTAGAGTTGTAATTTAGGAGAGAGAATGGTTAGATTGGCCAATTTCCCTAGACTATCCACAACAACAATCTCAACCACTCCAATCTCAAATTAAAATATTATTTTCTCTCTCATCCACATCATAATATTCAACTTCAATCCAATCTTAAAATTTTCACACTCCAACCACAATCATCTAGGGAATTTGGCCAAATTGGCCTATTCTCTCTCTTAAATGACACATCTAACATTCTCTCTCCCGTATTGACGAAAATGGCCATGCACTTCGTGAACTGTAACTTCGCGACCTCGTGAAAGGACCAAAATGTAACAAATTTTTTTCACAATCACGAAGTCAAGAAATCTTGACTTTGTGACTTCGTGATGTGACACGTGTCGACATCTTAGTCGTCCAAAAACCATAAATCACGAACTCGTATAATCACCAAATCGCGATCACGAAGTCACCATAATTCGGTGGTCAAGAAGTGTCAAAATTCGCGAAGTCAAGAAGTCGTGCTACCATGAGTTCGTGACTGTACCCATATGATGACAAGTGTCAGTAGTCAAGAAGTCACGAAGTCCATGAGTTCGTGATTTCTTGATTTGGTGAATACATGACTTCGTGATTTATATTGGGCAAATCAAACTTAGTTAAGGAGTCACGAAGTTCGTGACTTCGTGATTTTGGTTGGCTTGAAAAAATCGGATCATTTAAAAATAGGACATGTGGCGTTGTTAGATTGGGCAAATAAAGTTCACACAGATTGCAATCTTAAAATTGGGTTGTGTTTGTTACGTGGCGCAAGATGGTAGGTCCATTTCATTTGACATGGATTGGGGTTGTATTTTGTTTCTTTATTGGGAGCAATATAAAAAGGAGGGGGGACCATTTCATGGGGTTGTATTTGTGTTTCTTTATTGGGAGCAATATTAAAAGGAGGGGGGACCATTTCATGAAGGTCTTACAAAGTTAGACTCTATGGGAGGTTTCAAAATCACGAAGTTAACGGAGATGGTTTTTAAAAATCACGAAGTTCGTATTTGTCGGTAATTTGTCGGATTTCTCATTTGTGCACTTGTTGTCCGGTTCATCCTTTTCAAACGTTTCATCAATGGTAAGTTAATTATTTGCTTATTTAATAGTTATGTTTTATACATGTGTAATACTTTTTCGTATGCTTATTTAAAACTTGTTCAAGTGTAATTATTGTTCGTATGATTATTGACTTCTTGACTACATGACACTTGTCATCATATTGGTACAGTCACGAACTCATGGTAGCACGACTTCTTGACTTCGCGAATTTTGACAGTTCTTGACCACCGAATTATGGTGACTTCGTGATCGCGATTTGGTGAATATACGAGTTCGTGATTTATGGTTTTTGGACGACTAAGATGTCGACACGTGTCACATCACGAAGTCAAGAAGTCAAGATTTCTTGACTTCGTGATTGTGAAAAAAAATTTGTTACATTTTGGTCCTTTCACAAGGTCGCGAAGTTACAGTTCACGAAGTGGATGGCCATTTTCGTCAATACGGGAGAGAGAAGGTTAGATGTGTCATTTAAGAGAGAGAATATGCCAATTTGGCCAACTTCCCCAATCATCTACAATCCAATCTCATCTAATTATATTTCATTAAAATTATATTTTACTTTTTTATACATATGATAATTAATTTTTCATTATAAATATATAAGTAGATAAAGGCGAACGAACAACCACCTATTTTGAAACATAATTATAATTATTAAAAACTTACCGTACAACTGAAACTAAATAAAACGATTTATAAAAATAAGTAAGAAATCACATATCTGAAATACATAAATAATCGTAGTAGCAAGATAACGAGAGGATTTAAATGAAAAGAAAAAATTGATGAGATGAAAACATATCAATATTGGTCTCTATTTGTAGGGAATTTAAAACCATAAATTTTGATTTATTTTTTAATTTTTAGTTTTATCATGAAAGTCTGATTTTTAATTAAATAATTTTGTTTTAAAAATATAAAGGTAACCAATGGTGTTGTGGCATGTGTCCATTCCATGTAAAAATGTATCAACAATCTGAGTTCATTGAGCGAGTAAGTTCGGGTGAGATCGCCACTTTTAATTTATTTTTGATTTTTATTTTAAAAACTATTTTTGTCTTATCCATGATCTGGATCATCTCGATCATGGTTGTGGGTAGTCTTACTAACTTAGGAACCGATAATGATGATTATGATGGTGATCTTCAAACCAAACAAAGGGAATAAACAAAAATGGATGCAATATTTTTAAACTAAGTACCAAATATGTAGTAGTGTAGTACTGAAAGATGTAATGGAAACCGAAAATAACAACAAGATGGAAATTGTAACTTTAAGAAATCGAACTGAAAGATGTAATGGAACTCTTTATTGGGAGCAAGGTCCTTGCTGAGTCTTGGATCATGTATGGTTATGGTGATCTTCATGGTGGACTGAATCAAGTCATGTCAACTTGATGTTTTTCTGTTTCAAGGATCTCGCGTGCGATATAGTAATTATGTACCTGTTCTGCATTATGAATGATGTAATCAT